>CM047815.1:4021370-4350112 GCA_026214975.1 Gentiana macrophylla
CATTTTTACGAAAAATTAGTTTCTATAATCAAAAACCGACTTTCTATATATGCATTGTAAGAATAGAATTTGAAAAAAAAACGGTGTGGTGCACCGCGGTAAGGCAAAGTGCCCTTTGTCAAAATCAAAATATGCATCCAAGAACCAACTTGTATTCATCTTTTCTGCTTTGCATGTGATCTCCTTACTTAAAAGATAACGATCAATGAGGATATAAGAAAACAGTCTGTATACCTTGTCAAACTACCTGAATTTCCTTCATCCGAACAGGTTAGGTGACCACCTGGAAGATGTGCAGCAACTTGGCACCAAACCAGCACGAAATTATCTGGAATCAACAGTCGCGAACTTCGCCCAGGCCCAGCTAGGAGAACTCTCAGACATCTTACCAGATTCTCAGGTGCGATCTTCTTAGTGTAACATAGTTCTCTTCCATAGTTGATGCATGGGATATATACCTATATCACTTTGTAATGTTATTGTCATGTCAAAGCTTATGCTATATTACAGAATATAATCTAAAAAATTTGTTTGCGTTCCACTCTTTATACTTCGTAATTGTCTTCTTCGTACTATGTAAACGATCACACTTACAACTAAATAACAAAGTTGTTCACCCCAAACAGGCGCTTGGTGTGCGATAACAATGGCTATTGTGGACATTCATCAAAAGTCACATATACCGTGTGCCCTAAGTGCAAGCAAACACAGAAAGCTCTTCCCGGCGAAAGTTTCCCTTGCCACACTTGCAATGAAGAGGAAATCGCGGAGCCACGGTAAGTAACAATATGCCCTATCCTTCCTACACAAGCAACAACCACACTACACCATTTCCTCCTCTTATAATTGTCACATTGCAACAGGTGCAAAGTCGTGGTACGCTGACCGACCAATCCCGCAATATCGATGCCACCTTATTTGACAAGTGCGCAGAAAGGCTGCTATGCCATACACCAAAGGAAATGTATGCAATGAACAAACAGGTAAATTACCCACAAGTTTCCCCACATTGATTATGCAAATTCCTACTGACTAAGTCACTCACTACAACCTGTCAACCCCAATCAAGGAAACTGCCAACCATCGCGCAATGATAAGTCAGAGACTAGGTAGCCAGGAGATAATTGCAGCGACTACGAGCAACGAAAAAGAAATTCAATGACAAAATAACACGCTACACCGTCCAGGAGTGGCTCGAGAAGAAAAGTGATGCCTCAGGCGCAGGGAATTCGACCAAGGCAGTAACCAACAAATTTACCTTTGCACACCCACAGCGTTACTATTTGTTTCAACTCTGTAATGCATTGCCAAACTAAACTCATGTAAATTTCCAGGAAAATCACCAAACCAGGCAAAGGAGAAACAAACATCCCCAGCCAAATCAACAGATGACAGCCCAAACAAAAAACACAGAGTTGAATCAATGAATGACACCACGGCACCCTCCGAAACCAACGCCACACCAATGAAGAAGTTGAAACTCAGAATCACAGATGAAGATTAATCAGCACCTGTATCTAAGTAAACTACCAGGCTTTATCAGCGCCTTTTGCTATGTTCCCTAATGTATCTATATACGAACCTTTTGTGTAACCAAACTACCATTTTTTCACACTTTTGGTATATCCTGTGTATATCATGTACAACTATGTAAACAGTTGCCTTTAAGCATGCACGTAACCTTTTTTGTTTCATAGGGAAAATTTACCAGCCTTTTGTTTAACCAAACTACCATTTTGTCACACTTTTGGTAATCCTATGTAGAGCATGTACGACTATGTAAATAGCAGCATTTAAGCACGCACCTAAGCTTCTTTGTTTCGATAGCTAATACTCTAAGTTTAAAACAAACCAACCGAGGGCCACATCGTGCGGGGCACGATTTCCCCCTCTAGTATATATATATATTTCTTGGAAATTTTTTTTGTAATCAGCCGCATGACAAAGAAAAAAATATATATATATAATTTTTTATTTTTTTTTTGGAAATTTTTTTGGTAAGTAGCCGCATATAATAAAATATATATGATTAATTATAATAAATTGGATTTATTTAATTAAAAAGACATTTTCTCCTCTCGGGTGTTCGTGGTTCGTGATCCGGAGGTTCGAGTTCAAGATTCGAAGATCAAGACTCGAAGACATAGATTATGTAATTTATTGCTTTCCTAGAATAGATTAGATACGGGGGTACCAACAATCCATCTCGGTGTTTAAATTTTCCGCAATTTATTTTTTATGTGTTTGATAATAAAATAGACATAAAATCGGAATTGCCATGACATGCATCATATCATAAATCCACTCCATGCATACATGTAGAATTTTAATTTTGGTAATTAAAATAGGCATGTATACAAACTCGTGTAATTAGTTGAAATTTAATTAATACGTGGTAATTAATTAATTTAGTAACTAATTAAAGATCCGAGTACGGGTTATGAAATCGTTAAGCCTTTCGGTGTGTGTTCTCGGTGAACCGCCTTAAAGCCCAAACGAGATCACGTTTTCGATTCGTAGTGTCTACGAGATTGAAAGATCGTAAAAGAACAATAAATCTTGGATAACAACGGTTCGCCTATAGGTTGGGTGGTCAACTGAGCTTTGCTCGACCGACTGACCCTCCTAGTGTGATGTATGCACGGGGGTCCGGCAAGACTAAGCTACACCGGAGAGTGGAGGGGTGATTCCTTCTTATCCCAATGGAAATTTGTCTTGACCCGATTTCGTCCGGTATCACATATGTTCCAACGAATAGGACGGGTAGGCTTGCCTACGTTACCGACACCATTCGGAATCCTTGATTTGATGTGCTTTTATGTTAACATCAAAAAGACGTGGTTAGTTAACCCACCACCACTTCCAAAATATTGAGTGGGAGCGGGGTAGGCGACAGCCAACCCCACGGCCTCTACTATAGATACAAGTAAGTGAGAGAAGGGTGACGCCTCGCGGTGCTTTGATTTCGTCCCCCTACGGATGGTGTTCACTCCTATCAACATTCATGGCTTGGTCTCCGAAAGGATAGGATTTCTGGGTACTCATCGGGTCACTGACCTATCCTACGACGGCACACTCGGGGCGTACCTAAGAGATCCGATATAGTAGGTCACACTCATCATGGGTATTCTTGATAATATCTAGGCTAAAAAAGGAAGGTAGTCAATGAATAAAGGGATATTCGATTCTCGTGGATGTTCGATTTTCACAAGTTATTCATTGATGAGATTGTCTCGATTTAACCGTCATCTCTTTGACCTACCTTACGGCGGCACTGAGATGCGAGGTTAAAACCTTGGAATGGTAGAGTAGACTCATTTTTTAAGTTACAATTCCTAAAATAAAATAATATAGTAGTGTTAAACTTGAATTAATTTATGTCATTTTATTTACAGCATTATCCCTTACTAAATTGCTTAAAAATTTATAATTGACTAGTATTGACTTCTTTAAAAAGTGAAAAGTAACTAGGACGTTGAACTAGTTAATCGATAATGCAATTATTTTTCGAAAGAGATATTTTCTCTTAAGCCTTTTAAAAACCAGAGTGACATATAGGTATGTCACTAGTGTCATTCGTGTCAAACGGAAGACAAACTTAGTTTGATTAAAGGTGATTTCGGACTTTGAAATTCTTCTGGTGAATTTTGAGTGTGTACACGAGTAATTTTCTAATTGAAAAATCGGAAAATCATGAAGTGTTACTAGTTGGACGATATTTGGAATCGATGAACTAGTGGGAGCTTTATTTTTTGTTGTTTTTCTAGAACATTAGAAAAATGTAACTGACTACACACGTAACCGTTCTAATTGAAAAACCGGAAAGTCATGAAATGTCGCTAGTTGGACGATATTTGGAATCGATGAACTAGTGGGAGTTCTATGATTTGTTGTTTTTCTGGAAATATTGGAACTATGAGATTTTTTCTAAATCGAAAAAATCGGAAAATCATAAATAAAGCATTGCTCGTTAGACGGTATTTGGAACCGATAAACTAGTGGGAGCTTTAATATTATGATTTGTTGTCTTTTCTGGTATATTAGAAAATCCGAGAAGTCCAGACGAGTAACACTCGAAATAGACATCCCACGGTTCAAGAGTAGTGTCTACTCAAACGAACCGCTAGTTCAAGACTGTTTCCATTCACGGAAAGTCAAGAATAGGAGAATATGTCTAAAAGTGTTAGTCATCTAAACTAAGAAAATTTTAAGGCTGAACCGAAAATTAATTAAACTGAAAATCATAGGATAAGGACAGTGATTTTGGATCACCAACCTATGAATCCTTGGTGATTTTCTCGAGCTAAGTTCTTTGGCAGAACAAGGTAGCCGTGCATTTAACGATTAAAGGAGTAAACAACGGGCAGTTAATTTTAGCTATAATAGTGGGAGTGATATAAGGAAATGAATCTCGGATTCAATCCTTGGATATCGCGGAAAAATTATTTTCTGTTTAAGATTCGTTGGAACGAAAGGATTTACCTTCTATTCGATAATTTGTTTGTCGTATAGAAAGTGAATATACCATTTGTAGTCTGAATCCAAGACTCGACTTTTGTTTGATAAAGTCAAAAACCACTTAGAATCTTTGAAATATGTATATAAAACACATCTTAAGAACTATTAAAAGCAATTGGTTTCTATATTTAGATAAACGCTCCTTCATATTCCATAGTTAGTGTATAGTCCCTAAAAGACAAGACACAAGGCGGCTCGGGGTGATTCCTTTCTCCGACCTGGTTATATTGTCTCAAAGGTTCAATGACTAAGTTTCCTTTCAATCGGGAAAGGATAATGGTTATAAAGAAGTAACATAGTTTGTTCATGACGACCTTCGAGTGCGATGAAAGATACAAGCTAGTAGGAGCTTCCGAGTAGTGACTTCTTGTCGATAACTATTCAAACACTCCGGTAAGTTTATCCAAAATATTCTAAGGTGTCTCGATTTTGTCGGAGATGGAGCATTCTCTACTCAAAATTGGCCATCACATAGTCCTAGGGGTGATGCTCGGCTCTGCCTCATAGTGAAATGCTTTCACTAAGGGAGAAACCGTTGAATTTCTTTACATAGTTGTAGATGTGCTATAATACCAACGCTTCACTCAATAAAGATATTACAAGCGAAATTTGGTTTACATTGAAGTGTAAGACCGAGAAGTCTACCTAGAATATGCTTTGGAATTTACGGATAAGGTGTGGATTCGGTTCACCCCACTTCCATAAATATAAGCATTTAGCACACGGTGCTTGAAGGTACGTCTGGAAATTTCGCGAACACGTTCGGTCAGTGACCAATCGTTATATATCTTGCAGCATTGAGAAAAAGGTTTGTTATAAGATTCTTGAAATCGGGAAGGGATAGTTATACTGTTGCATCCTTTCTGATAGAGTCCGTGAACAACAAAACCTTGAACCTTGAAGTACGTTTACTCAGGGTAGTTACTAACTGATTAAAATCAGACCACACCCAACATCGGTTGTTGGTGATAACACTAAATACTACTAAACTAGATCAGAATTTCGATCTACCCAGAATGTAGTGGGAGTATGGTTTATCTATTACCCAATATGGGTTTTGCAAACTTTGTAGTCTAAGGATCGATTGATGACCTATGGCTCTTTTGTGAGCAGTATAGGATTCTGATAATAGAGGTTGGTTTAATAGCCATAGCCCTGTGAATGGAGTTCGATTACTCGATTGCATTCATACTCTTGTAGAACCACGAAAGGCGTCTCAGCCCGAGTGGGAGTAATTGGATCTACACGGAAAAGAGTAGAATGCGTAGGAAAGTTTATCTTTCAGAGCAAAGCTTGAGTGGTCTAGGGTAATTCCTAAGAAGTAGAGAGTTAATCGGACCTTGAACTCTCTTACCACTTAGTATTGCATGATTCCGTTCAAAAGCGAGAAAAAATGGGTGATTCCACGAGACTTTCTTGCCAAAAAAGCGGAGTCTGGATTCATTCAAATGAATGGTATTGCCTTATGAACTAATGATGAGAATGATTTATCAAGGCTTATGTCCTTTGTGGATAAAAAGCAAACCTCTCGGTCATTGGAAGTCATATATTTCTACAATATGTGGATTTGACCGAATATTGATAAGTCTTTTGTAGATTGGATATCAATTTTAGTACTGATAGTGAATATATACATACATATATTAGTGTTTGTGAAGGATAACTTTGCACTAGTTGGAATCAACATGGGTGTGTTATATCGAAGTCGAAATCGACAATGCCACAATTCTCTCTGCAGATGTGAGATTTGGACAACATTCTTAAGAGTTTGACTCGGTCGAATTCATTAGAATCGATCCTTTGGTTTCCCATCCATCTAATTGGTTAAGATGATGCATCTGTGTATGCAACATTCAACGAGGAAGTTCTACCCTATGCCTCAGGAATGACTCTCTAAATCTTCGGATCAAGAGAAATGGGATAGATTCTCTTTCTAGTAAGAGATGGTCAGGTTATTGAACGTCAACTATGATCGAATCTTAGATTCGGCGGTTAACAAAGCAAGTTTAGTATGTCCTTTAGTATCTTGAAGAGAACGAGGAACAATATGCGGACATATTCATGTGTGAACTTGGATATGTGTGATACACTGATTTTGACTTTGAGTCAGATTGAGGATGATCGTTAAGTCGATCTCGGGCTCAGTGTTTACTCTTGTGTTGAAACTATTGCCTGGAGGAATCCAGCAACGCCAACTCGACTTTCACTAGTTGGGTGATTAGCGGCTTTTGTAGTAGCTAGAGAGGCGATATAACTTAAAGATTTCCTTTTCATATCTAGGAGTGATTCTAGATTTTGAAGCCGATACCACATCATTGTGCAAACGATGAAGGGGTAGCTTATAAGGATTTTCGAAATCACTAGAGGTCCAAAGCATATTGGGAAAGTACCACATGATTAGATGGACCGGTAACGTTTCGATTCTACAAATCGTCTCGAGCCGACAACCTGATAATCATTAAGACACATGACATTTAGATGTAGGTACTCCCGAGTCACTGACCTATCCTACGACGGCATACTCGGAGTGTACTTTGGAATCTGAAATGGTTATGAATGCTTTGTCGGTACTAGAATACGGGATGGGTCTCCCTTGCTTTAGAGCAAGTGGGAGATGTAGTTTGTTGTAGTTTTAAATAATAGGGTGTGCTCTAAAACAATTAATCACATGCTTTCGTGCAAGTAGGAGATTGTTAGGTGTGATGCCCGAAAGACAATTTTGTAATTGTTTTATTTAATAAATGAATTGACATTATTATTCATATTTATTATTCTCATAATCACCGATGTGACAATAGTATTTGCACTACAGAAAACCCTAAGTATATCGTTTATGTAATCACTTAACTCAGTGTATGGGATATACACGGGAGGATTGAGTTAGTGAAGATGTACTTAAAATACAATTAGCCCGTAGTGAAGTTAATCGAGAGTATTGGGTCTCTCCTTTAACGTGCTATTAATGCGCTTGAACACAATAGGTGTGATAGTCCTATCCGGACTTTCGGTTAAGAGAACCTAATGGGGCATTTATATATGATAGATATATCATATAGTTTGGACCGATTTGATTAGAGTTCACGATATAATTCCGTAATCGAGAAGTCTTATCGAATCAATGGATGATCATATTTATGGATATATCTTAATCTCGAGGTGATCACGATCCAACCGCTTGAATCGGTATGAAGTTTGACATGACGGTTAAGGATTACACTCGAGTCCGTGGTGCGAATTACCCCATCTTGGCATTGTCTTTGGATTGAGTGAGTAGTGCGTGTTATCACAGATACGGAATCCATTCCTTCCATTTATGGAAGTAGATAAACGATTCCACTTGTTTGTTAATCCTATAAACCGATCGATCCATGGAGTTCATATTACAACGATTAGCTACCGGTGAGTTGTATGAATTAATTGATCACTAGGGGTTAATGGTAAATAAGGATAGAGAGGTTAGAAAGGGTTAACGGTAACTTCCCGATTTAGAATGAGCGATCATGGAGGATTAATCCATATGTAATGATTATATCAATGAGCGCTTATTATTATTCTCGTGAGGAGATAAATATAATCTCATAATCGGAGGAGTGCGATCACGGGATTATGGTGGCATATTCTCGTGATTGATTTATCGAATATAATTATTACATTCGTAAGATAATTATTTATTTGATTTATCGGGAGCAGCTGATTATTAGTCCATAGTCGACGTGCCTCCTAATATAAGCATAGCTATTCTCCGGACGTCGAATCTAATAATATTAATTTAGTTCTTGTTGGACTTTATTAAAGCGATATGTGAATTAATTGTTTAGTGATTTATTAAATTAGTTAAAATTTAAATAATTAAATATGTGGAAAAGACATTTTCCATAATCTTGCCCAATTATTGTGTAATGACAAAATTAATATTGACTAGGTCAATATATGTAAATTTGCCCCCCGCTTATTATTATGGAACAAGAAATTGTTTTCTTGTGTATTAATAAACATTAATGCATAAAATATTTATTGGATAAATATTTATGGAAAGAAATAAAGATAAATATTATTCTAGATTTGTTCTAGAATATTATGGGATTATCTTTTATTTAATAGGATTATTATAATTGATTTTGTATTAATTATTAAATCCTTGGAAATTTAAGTTTTTCTCTCCTATATAAAGAGAGTTCTTGGCCTACTTAACACAACAATATTTCGACCTACACCTCTTAGAGTGGAGAAGTTGAAATTTTTTCGGCCAAGGGGAATAAGGGAAAAATCTTGGAGGTTTTTCCGGGTAGCATATCGGAAGGATTCGAGACGAGAATTTCCTTCCACCGGGACTTGCTTGGATCACACGTACGGAAGATCGTGGTGCTCTTCACACCTTGTTCGTTCTTTCCAATGCGGTTCTTCAACTTGGATTTTGAGATCCAAGAGGTATGTTCTACAACCCCCTTGTAGATGTAGATCTAGTTATTTTATTACGTGTAATTTATAGATCTAGATCCTTAAATCGCTTCCGCTGCGGATGATATTACTTACAGAAGCATCATTAATATAAAAAAAATGGATTTTTTTTTGTGTTCTGTATTTTTTTTGTTTATGTGTTCTGTATTCATACTTTTCTATACGTGACATATTTTTTTCAAAGTAATGCTACTGCAAGTCTGCAACATTCGTTTAGACATAATGGTCGATACAATTATTTATTATTAATTATGGTGAGCCTAATCATGATAAATGGGTCTTAATGAGGAAAAAAAAATCAATATTGTGAAACTAGTGATTTTTTTTTATTTTGAGGGTTAAACTAGTGATTTAATAATGTGTCGTAGTCATATAATTACTTCCACGTTTAATATGTGTGACATTACAAATTCAATTCTTTATTAATCCCTTATATTTGTTTGCTTCTATCAAACTATACTTTTAGACATCGGATAAAAGAGTATACTCTGCTTTATTAAAGTTAAAGCTCCAATCAACATTGATGTATTGACCGGGAAGTTATTGTGTGGTGAGGGAATTTGAGGTGAAGTGACGGGTAAAACAATCAGAAGCACACAGTTTAAATACAGAATAAAACTGTGTGGTATGTATGGTGCCACACGATGTCTCCACACCGTGTGGAGACACCACACAATAACTTCCCGTATTGACCATGCTTTGCTTCCTACTTATAGGTAAAGCCAAAAAAATCGTAAGAATCACTTGTACTTCATTAAAGAGAAATTTAAAATGGCTCAACTTCTTTTACTTGAGAGGTTTTTACATTGTATTTACATTTACGAAGAGTTGTCGAATTCACGAATCTGAACCACACAGTTATAATCTAGTCTTTATATTTTTATTATTTACAAATATTTCCCTTGTATCCGTATTCTATATTTTTGTAAAATCGCGTATTTGCGTATCCCGTAATTGTGTATCTCGTATCAATGTATCCGTACATGTGCATCTTGATTATTACTCATTTTGCTCAACTTCTTTAAGGTAAGTATTTATTTATTATTATTTTCTTTGAAAACTAATGTAAGTTATTTTATGATAAATATTATTATTACTAATTTTACCCATAATTTATAAGAAAATGATATATTCACTTCATATATATGTATATCTAAATATAGTACACAAATGAAATTACTATATATATAGTGGACATGAATTACCACGCACGTTGCATGTGAGAATACATCTACTTCATATATATTATTACACATGTTTATCCCCATTGTAGGATTAATCGAATGGATACCATATTGATCCGTAGTGATAAGAATGTGGAATAAAGGGGACAGACGAAATGATTGTATGACTACCCCAATTTATATGAGTTTTTGTTGAAAATGACATATTTTAAACTTAATGTGTCTGGAAAGACAAGATAACACAAAAATGTGTTTATAGGGACAAAAATAACACTGTGTTACCTATGTTTTAGTGTTACATTGTCCTAACAGACCCATTAAGTTTAAAATGTGTCATTCTTGACACTTCTCCCCAATTTATATTGATGTATCCCGTTTTACTAAAAGTAATCATTGCATTTACAACAATATGAAAACTTAGTAAAAATTACTTCATTTATCCCAGAATGTAAATTCATTTAGATTTTTTTTGTTTTGTCTAATAATGTAAATCCATTTAGATAATCAATAAAGCTTTTATTAAATTTTATATTTTTACTCTTTATTTATTATTTTCTCATTCATTTTTTACTATTTTGCATTAATAACAATCAAATGTCATTTTAGACTTTTCAATTAAAATTAATAACACATAGTCAGTTTAACCAATTTTTATAAAAAATTACAAACAGATTTATATTTTAAAACGGAGATAGTATAACAAAATTTATGACCATTAATTATTTTTTACAAAGAACGACACATATCAAGGAGTAAAGTACATGCATGCAGTTCACATGTACTCCGGAGTCCCGGAGACGAGTAAATAAGAAGAGTATAAAATAAGAGAAGTACATTCTTTTTTTCTTTTTTTTTCTCCCAAAAAGAAGAAAGGTATCAGTAAATAAGAAAAGTACATTCGTGCAACACAATTTGGATTCTCTCAAGAAAAGTAAAACAACGGGATATAGGGAATTTTTTTTTTTTTTTTTTTTTTTTTTTTTTTTTTTTTCGGGATACGAAAGGAGGAGGGATTGACGCTGGTCTCCCAATGGCGCCAGAGTAAGTAAAGCGAGACTAACCACCTGGGATGGTAGTATGCTCGGATATAGGGAATTGAATGCATTAGTATATGTAAGAATTTTTTTCCTATATGTCCATTTTATTTTTAAGAACTAGTGAACGTGAGCTGTGCAAGGCACGGCGGATCAAACATAAATCGTTACCACGATAATATCAAAGAATAAATCTCAATGTGAAATAAATCGCGTAAGCTTAAACCGAAATAATTCAAGGCACAAGACAAATAGAGCAACCGAAACATATCACATTCTCTGCAAGAGGTAGCTTTTTTTTTAAGAGACATGAGATTGAGAATCACTTCTCTTCCAGCCTTATCAGGAGTTTTCACCTACAAAATAAACCACAATATGATGTATCGGAGAACAATGTCATAAAGTCGATCCCTTTAGATTCGACTACGTAATGAAACATTATAGAAAAACAATAAGCAGACCATAACTACACGGTCAAATCTCCCGGGACGCATTAGCTTCCAGATTATTAATATGCTTGAAAATGCGTTTCACTCATTTTCTATACGACATTTATCTTTCTTATCATTAATGAATACATCATTGATATCGTGTTCATTCACTTGGTGGGGTAAAAACAGAGAAAATATACATTCAGGTCACTGTAGACACCAATATTTCAAGTTAGGTCTGTTCAGGCGTGACATTTTTTTTTTAAGTAGGCCGTGCCTATTCCACGGGATCGTGCCACTTTTCCACCAGATGGCGTGGAATTCGAATGGTTCACGTGGAAATTCAACTGGTGGAAAAAGTTGAATTTCCACGTGACCTGGGGGAAATTTAAATCAGGGCCACGTGGAAAAGGGAACGCAACGTGGAAAAGTTCCACGGGACCGTGGAAATCCTGAAACAAAACAGAGCCGTTTCTCTTCTTCTTCCTCACTTTTTATATGAAAAAATCGCCCACACACAGCAAAAAAATAATACGCACAAATTTCACATCCCTATCCCCACATCTGTTGATTAATTTCACGTGGAAGGAATTACCTCTCACGGGCAAGAAGGAGTTTGACACGGGTTAGTTTACATTGCGTGGAATTGGGCCAGGAGTGGATTGAAGCTTCATACAACAATGGCCGTTATTAATTTAGAAGAATATCCTACAGTAAGTTATTTGATTTATTAGGTTTAATTTTGATGAATTTGCCCCAAATTTTAATGAACGCAACTTTTTTTTCAAATTGTGATATTGTAATGTTATCGATATTGTGATATAATAATGTTATTGAAATTTTGGTTTCGAAATTGTGATATAGTATGCTTATGTATTGACCAAAAAAAAATCGAAATTGTGAGTTAATTTTATAAATTTTGTAGTAATGATATTGTAAAATTTTTGATATTGCATAATTTTTGATATTGTAGAAATTATGATTATAAGATAGGAAATTGTAGTAATGATATTGTACAATTTTTGATATTGTAGAAATTATGGTTATAAGATATTGGACATTTCGAATTATGTATATTGGGAAATTTGTAGAAATCTTGACGTTGTAGAAATTTTGATATTGTAATTATTTTGCTTATTTGATTGGAAAATTTGTATTGGAAAATTTGTAGAAATGTTGATGTTGTACAAATAATGACGTTGTAGAAAATTTGATATTGTAATTATTTTGATTATATGATTGGAAATTTTGTATTGGAAAATTTGTAGAAATCTTGATGTTGTACAAATAATGACGTTGTAGAAATTTTGATATTGTATTTATGTTGATTATTTGGTAATTTAGAATTTTTTTAGAATGATATGCATTAATGTAATTATAGTGACAATGTTATTAATAGAAACGATAATGTAGAAATGATAATGTACATAGTTCGATTATATGATATTGTATGTATGTTATAAGTTGTTTCGAAATTTAGTAGTATAATTTCCTTTCATGGCCTTAGTCATTTTGAAATGTGTAGTTTGATACCACTTTAGTTTTCAAATAAGACTCGAATAATTTAATTGTTACGGGCAATCACAATGAAAATGCCCTAATTTAATTTAAAAAAAATTGAATTTAAAAACGAGAAACAAACGACAAATAAATGTTGTTTGAAAAATTTCCAAAACATCAAAATTCTTGACCTATTCTATGGTGTTACGCCTCGACCTGATGAGGTTCTTAGAAATGCATGAATCCCTAGGGTGTTTTCGAATCCTTCTGATCCGCTGTGTCATGCCCAATCTCCAGGCTTTGTATTGGGGCTCCTAGTAGGTAGCTCGTAGAAAATTTCATTAGGTCTGCTCAATAGAGCATCTTTTTCCGTTCTCGTGACTTGGTAAAGCCTCTCTGCGGAAGTGAGGCATCCGTTAGATCGAAAGCATAAGATACTGCTCGTTGGCTACATCCAACATCTCGATCTCCCTCGTCACAATCAAATATTCTATGACGCTGGTGAAAACAATCTTCTCTTCTATTACACCCGTCTACTGTCACAACACAACACAACGAAACGAAAAATTTCTCTTCTACTGTGTATATTGGTTTTTCAGTTATATACACATATATTTACATTTATTTAGTTGTATATAACTGAATATTGCTAGACATCAAAAAACACAACAATATATATATATATAAATGGTTAGATTTTTAGGAATCTTGATATATATTTCTTGTTGCGGTGGCTAAAATAAACACACAAGGAAAAATGATTGTTTAATGATAACAACACGGGTGCCCGTTACAAGCGACAAAATATATACTTAATATATATATATATATATATATATATATATATATATATATATATATATATATATATTATTAAAGTATAGTTTGTCGTTTTTGTATTTAATGTGTATATATTCCAGTACATTTATGTATAAAGTTATATATACACTTATTTTATCACATATTCATGTCATCGCATAGATAATTTTAAATTTACACACAGTTTAAGCACACACACAGACATATACACATACACTAGCATTGATTGAGATTATATATATATATATATATATATATACATTGTGATTATATATAAAGATATATATACACTTATTTTCTTAAGTTTATATGTATGTATATATACATTGTGATTATATATAAAGATATATATACACTTATTTTCTTAAGTTTATATATATATATATATATATATATATATATATATATATAGTCTTCTTAACACATTTTTAAATATATATATATAGTCTTCTTAACACATTTTTAATCACTCGCAGCTTACTGGTTATCCAACACCACGTGGGACATTGATTCATCCGCCTGAATTTTTTTTTAATGCCGAATTGCGGTTCCATGCGGAAAGTGCTACTCTTACAAGACTACAAGAGTTATTGCACAATGCTACACCAAACAGAGCGTTGTGGAATAGATTGGAGGGATCGGTGTTTGGTCCGTTTCTTCGTTTTATAAGTAACAATTGGGAATTCAAGGGGCGGCTAATAGCATACATGTATTTCAATATGGTTTATCCGGACGAGAGGCAGCGAGCTTCATTTTAAGATTGGCGATAATAGAGTGAAGTTCGGAAGGCGAGAGTTTGCATTCATCATAAGTGCTGATTTGGAGATTTGGATGTTGAATTGCACGATCGAGTCAAGGTGTTTCGATGTTAGTTGTACTCTCCATAAGTACATCAAGAATGTGACGTTGCAAAAAATTGAATCAGCGATTATGGCATCGAATGACGTTGAAACTATATACCGATGGCTTTAGTGTAACGTTATTTATGGGTTAATAATCGGAAGCGACGGAGTGGTAATACCGCCCATTTTTTATATTGTGGAGAACATTACAACCTGGTCGAGACATTTCCATAGAAGCGATATTTTTAACAATTTAATGTGGAATTGGCGTAAGATAGTATTTGAGTGTAAGGGTCTTGTACCTAAAAGAAATGGGAAACCGTATAAGCCACAGTTCTCCGGTTGTTTATACGCCTTACAGTTGTGGTGTTTCCATGCAATGCCTAGACTTATACGGTACGGGGGATTTGCAACAGTGGTAGAAGGTGAAGCTAATGCTCGTCCAAGTTTGTTGAGATGGAAATGCAGTGCCGGCGGGGTCTATTACAAATCCTTGGTCAATCCTACATCCGGTGTTACTCCATGGGTATGTATTATATTATCATTGTTATCAATCTACATTGTTAGCAATATTTTTAAACATTGTATTTAAAATCGGTTGCCTTTTTTTTCCTTCCTTTTTGCAGGTTGAGATGGTCGGTGATATTTTGACAACCGCCGAAGATAGGCAGTTCGTAATTGGTATGGGGTTGCCGGAGGCGGAGGTTACATCTCCATCTCGTCAATTACTGTTCCCCGTGGTTGTCCCGGATCCCGTCCCTGGTCAAAGGCGTGTTCCCCAAGGTCTAATTTGGATGGCGTAGTCCGTGGCGCCCGATGAGTTGATGCCGAGGGCGGCGACCATCTCAACAAGCCCGTCATGACGAGCGACCGAGTGCCCGTCTACATCCGCAAACCTCCGGGTACCACATCGTTTTCTCAGCGATTCGATATAAGCGGTGGTAGTATACCTATTGTGGGGCGTTGTGCGTTAGACTCTCGGTGCTCGAAATCACGCGTATAGTTGACAATGCGTTAAGAGAAGTCGGGGTGAGTTGATGGAAACAAAGGCCGAGTTGATTGAAGCGAAGGCTAAGTATCTTCAAAGCATTGCTAAGCCGAGTGAAATGCAGGTGAAATGGCACGTCGATAGAGGCCCAAGTAACAACTACGAGTAGTTGAAGAGCGACATCTGCGTTACCTCGAGTCGTTAAAAAGGCGGCGGTGGAACAGGTTTGAATTAACTCCTAAATACAAATATAATTGCATTTATCTTGTTAACATAAATTTAAATTCACACCATTTCCTTTATTATCTGAGGGTACACTTAGGTCCCGAAGAGGGACATCTGTATCGAAACCTCCTCAGGCGGTGACTCACCTCCACATCTCAGCGGGACCCAAAGCACACCATCCACGAAGTTGGGCCGTCTTCATTTACACAAGGCGGCCGTGAGCACGAGAGGCGAGACACCTCAAGGTCGTGTGATACAAACACGGACCGGACACCTCGAGGTTGTGATACAAACCCGGAGCAGACACCTCTAAGGAATGTTCATATGGCGTCACCGTCCCAAGTTACTCCTTCCGGGCTTCAGGTATCAGGATCCCAAGCTGGGCCGTCTTCAGGTCCACAAGGCACACCATCCGTTCAGGGTCAACACCCTGAGATAGAGCAAAGCACCCATCTTGACCCATTGAATGATTTTTCATTTGAGTGTCTTTGGTCCAGTCGAATTTGATATTGATGATGTGCATGCGGAGATGAGTTCGGACAGACAACGGCACTCTTCTAGGCCCCAAGCGATCCGAGTTTGAATACAAGCGGGAGGGGAGGGAGGGGGAGCTACAAAGAGCACTGCACTTCAAAAAAAAAAAGGGCATTCGATCGACCCTTAAGCCGGTCGAGTACTTTAGGAAGGATAATACCCGAGTGGATTCAATTAAAAAACGCGAGGGGCGATAGAGACACACACCTGCTCGGAGGACTATCGAGCAGGAGTACAGCGAACTGAAAAAATGGATAGGATCAAGTGACGGTGATATGACCAAGTTATTAGTCGGGGGGCTGAAAAGCGACGAGGAAATATTACCTTTCCCTGCGGATCGAGATTTTTTCAGCTGTATTTTGTTTCAAGGTCATCAGATAAATGCCCAGGTAAACTCATTTAAACTTGTATTCGAATTTTTTTAACATGTATTACATTTTTTTTAATCGTAATATTGTGACTGAGTAATAAATCCCATTTGCAGCACATTGACTCGTATGTGGGACTGTTGTCTGCTCGTATGGCAGCTTACCCTGATAAGTATGCGAGTCTGTGTTATGCCTCATTCGCAAGTACTCTTGTGGCTGAATTAGAGAAATGGGAGGGCGACATGGATGCGGTGGTTCCGGCTCTTTTGACATTGGAAACTTCAAAATGGACCAAGAAAACGATCGCCTATGCTATCTGGATGATTAACACGGAGCATTGGGTGCTTGTGCGCATGTCGATCAGTGAATGGACCATAACGGTGTACGACAGCCGATACAGAAGCGGTGACTCGACCCACATTGACCGGATCATACGGAAATGGGCTATATACATGAGGTTAATGTTATCGGCATCACAAGATTGCAGGACAATCCAATGGATGATCGATCCATCTCAAACACCATTCTATACAATCATACACGACCACCTTTGGATGTCCCGCAGGCGGAGTACCGTGCGTATCAAACCTTATTCAGATTTTTAATTTCAAACATGCGGTTCTAATTTTATGGCTTTAATATATGTAGGAGCATTTGTCCGGTTTCGATCGAAGATTATGGAGCTTACAATCATCACGACGCGCACACATATTTGAGATGAGTGATGATACTTTTCACAGGCTCAGGATCAAAATGGCCGTAGATTTATTTTGTCAACGTATAGCGGTGTAATAGTTATATTTATTGTTCGGGAGTCGTGTACGTCCAACATTTGACATTTATTTTGTTTTTATCTCAACTTTTGGCGTTGTAATATTTATCTTGAAAATTCTGTTAGCTTTTTGTATTGTAAATTTATAATATTTATTACTGAAATTTGAATGCGAGTCCACGAGTTTTTGGGCATCAACAAGAACACATAACCCCTAAAAAAACTTATATAGTCGAGAGGACATAAAAATAACATCTATAGTAGATGAACATAAAAATAACAAAACATAAATAAACCGATATGAAATTTGATCTATCTAAAAAATAAATACTTAAATAACATGAATACAAGATGAACACTTTCATCATATTTAAGTTTCGTATGTGATAACGTCATCATGACCGTATGTCACATCATCTTCAACATATTCCGGCACCCCGGCAGACCTGACGCATAGACCTGTGATCAGATAGGGGAAAAATATATATCCATCTCCTGCATTGCCCTTTGCTATCTCACCGAATCCTAGGCAGAATATACTCTCCAACGTCGAAATAGGAAGTAATAGATGCGTAAGCAAGGGCGTACAAATCAAATGCCAGTTCGGTGTAATTCACCGTACCATACATATTAGTGGCAAGAAACTTAATAAGGAAAGGAAGGAATGGACCGTACCAGGACCAAACACCTAGGCGGGTAGACCGCTGAGGCCTCACACGTTCCCACAGATGCGTCTCCCCAAATAAAACAGCCATGTCACGCTGTAGTAGTTCAGGGACATCCGGAAATAGAAAGAAATCCAAACCCTGAGGATATTCTGGAATGGCATACTCGTCGTTGATCCATGTATTATTCAAACGGACGGGAACGCCTCGCACTAGTACACACATTTCATTGAGCTCTGCCTTTGCTAGACAAGCGTAAAATTCACGCACAATAGACCGATTCACGTGATGAAAGCTTAATGCGCTTTGAGGGACACCAAGCCACCCGTTATCTCGGAACAAGTTTCTGATCAAAGTAGGTAGACTTTCCATATTCAATCGTCTCTCTGCAACAACAGCTCTTGCCATCCAGTTAGCCACATACTCACGCCTCTCCTCTTCTGTTGTGAAACGGATTATGAGAGACTGCTCGTCCAACGACAAATCAACTTCCTCATTGGGAATTAACACAGGAGCATGGGGGTTAGTCATTGAAAGGTACACTAAAAAGAGATTATTCGATAAAAATAAATGAGAAATGAGAGGGATGAATGCTTTGGTAAAGGATTGGTTAATATATAGATTTTTTTTTCAAAAAAAACATTGATTGAGAAGGTAAAGTGTGAGCTAAGACTCGTGTGAATTCCAACGATCCCGTGTGAATTTAGCACGAACTAACCATTGATGACCCACGTGAAAAGACGCGTCACTGTATCAATGACAATAGTGACACTGCACCCTAATGACACCTATGACGTACGACATCGATATGACATCATTGACAAGTCCAAAAAAACATTGATTGAGAAGGTAAAGTGTGAGCTAAGACTCGTGTGAATTCCAACGATCCCGTGTGAATTTTCAACGATCCCGTGTGAATTTAGCACGAACTAACCATTGATGACCCACGTGAAAAGACGCATCACTGTATCAATGACAATAGTGACTCTGCACCCTAATGACACCTATGACGTACGACATCGATATGACATCAATGACAAGTCCAAACTAGCATTGATTGAGAAGGTAAAGTGTGAGCTAAGACTCGTGTGAATTCCAACGATCCCGTGTGAATTTTCAACGATCCCGTGTGAATTTAGCACGATTTAACCATTGATGACCCACGTGAAAAGACGCATCACTGTATCAATGACAATAGTACCTCTGGCACCTTAATGACCCCTACGAACGCTTCCGGTTTTCAGTATGAAAACTATGGAACTAAACATTTAATGACCCCTACGAACGCGTATTTGAATGAGTCCACAAACATTTTTCTTCAACTTTCGCTTTTATTAAATCTTTCGTCAAAACACTTTTATACAATCATACATGATAGTCCCCTCATGTGATGGTCGAAGATCATCCATTACAATTGCGAGTAGATAAAACAAGAAATAATATAACATAACTCATGTGAAAGAAAAAACAATACATAATGGAACATAACTCGATGTCTTAACTCCGTTTCAGTCTGAAGACTATGGAGCTTACAATACGACATCGATATGACATCAATTACTAGTCAAAACAAGCATTAAAAGCAAACAATAAATACGATAGAATAGTTAAACAAACCAAGGGTGGTCACTAGATGACAGTGGAGGTTTCCAAAGAAATGTCATCCGTGTCATACTCCGGTACGTTAAAATCTCTTGCGATAGCCGTGATAAGAAAAGGAAAGTAGATATAACCATCACCACTACTGCCAAGCGATATGTCACAAAGCCTACTCATGATGTAACGTCCAACGTCAACTTTGTAATGGAGAAATGCGTACACCAAAATGTACAAATCAAATGGGGGTTCAAGAGTGTGTGTAGTACCATAGAGGCTATTGGCAAACCATTGGATCATAACACGCTCCCATTCGGTAGGCAATTGACATCGAGCAATTATACGTTGCAATGCACGAACGTTGGAAGCATCGTTGAAGAAATCAGTGGATGCTTCAACTCCACTTACACCATAGTAGTTATTGATCCAGTCAACCTCCAAGGAAACATCTACTCCACGTACATTGATGACCTCTGATGCTATGGGCCTGTACTCCACAGCTACGTTTGACCTGAAAACTGCATAGAATTCACGAACAATTGATCTATTCATAGTCGCTGTGGATGCGGGACTATTTGCGAGACCCTCCAACGAAAGTCTGCGTAGGAGACGCTTCATCTTGGTAGGTAGACTTTCCCATTCAATTCTCTTCTCTCCGATAATAGCTCTATCTTGAAACATCCAAATCCAAGAATGACGCTCGTCGTCTGTTCTAAACCTCAACCTTAGTGTCTGAAAGTCGTAATAGTGACTAATATCACCCACCCTCCTCCTACGGTCATTAAGAAACACAGGTTCATGAGGATTGAATGGAGGAGGCTCATACTCGGGGGAATTCGGTTCATGCCATTCCCGATAAGGGGAAAGCGGTTCAGACATTGTGATTAAGGCGATGTAAAGTAGAAGGTTATGCAGAGGTAGTTTAATAGGTCATGGTATATATAGAGTTAACAAGTGAATTGAGAAGGTAAAGTGTGAGCTAAGACTCGTGTGAATTCCAACGATCCCGTGTGAATTTTCAACGATCCCGTGTGAATTTAGCACGAACTAACCATTGATGACCCACGTGAAAAGACGCGTCACTGTATCAATGACAATAGTGACTCTGCACCCTAATGACACCTATGACGTACGACATCGATATGACATCATTGACAAGTCCAAAAAAACATTGATTGAGAAGGTAAAGTGTGAGCTAAGACTCGTGTGAATTCCAACGATCCCGTGTGAATTTTCAATGATCCCGTGTGAATTTAGCACGAACTAACCATTGATGACCCACATGAAAGAGCGCATCATCGTATCAATGACAATAGTGACTCGCACCTAATGACACCTATGACGTACGACATCGATATGACATCAATGACAAGTCCAAACTAGCATTGATTGAGAAGGTAAAGTGTGAGCTAAGACTCGTGTGAATTCCAACGATCCCGTGTGAATTTAGCACGAACTAACCATTGATAACCCACGTGAAAAGACGCGTCACTGTATCAATGACAATAGTGACTCTGCACCCTAATGACACCTATGACGTACGACATCGATATGACATCAATGACAAGTCCAAACTAGCATTGATTGAGAAGGTAAAGTGTGAGCTAAGACTCGTGTGAATTCCAACGATCCCGTGTGAATTTTCAACGATCCCGTGTGAATTTAGCATGAACTAACCATTGATGGCAATTATTTTTGTTGTATAAGTACGAGCCATTTCTCTCATTCTTCAAACTCTTTTAAGTTCATCTGAATTTTCTTCACCTTTCAATTTATAATCTACACTGTAGCAAATGGATAATGATCGTTTCTTTAAAGTTCTTGATGGCGGTTTCGCAACAAGTTTGGTATGTCATTATTAATTAACTTACATTTATATCACATGTATTATGTCACATGTATTATGATTAAAAAAACGTGAAATGTTTCTTTTTGCGAGTAGACACTACCTCCAGCATACGTTAATAGGTTGAACGACACGCTAAGGAACCTAGACAGGGCCGTTCTCAAAAGCCGATTAGGGACATGGGAAGTAAGGGTTGGAGCCACAGACAATGGAATTCTTCGTTTCTTTGAGGAAGGTTGGGAGGAGTATGTGGCGGCTCATTACTTGAATGAGAGGGAGTTTATAGTGTTTGAACACTGGGGGGGTTTCACTTTCAACACTATTGTGATGGATCACACCTATTGTGAGAAGACTTTTTCTGAATCCGAGAGTGAAGAAGATGATGCAGATTATGATGCAGATGATGATGCAGGTGCAAGTAACCAAACTCCCATTTGAGGCATGTGACTTAAAGTGGGTATTTTCACATGGTTGTTATTATGTGGTGAGATATTTAAAATATTTTTAGTTGTTTTCTTGTTTGATCTTTTTCCCCATTTTGAAAACAGTTTTAAATTTGTTTATGATTTGTAGCATATTCCAAAGGCATTTGCTAGAACAAACGACATGTTGCAAAACAAGACCGTGGAACTGCGAATTGCCACAGGGAATCATGGCTGCTAGAATTGTCCATATGGTAAATCAAAAAGTTCGTTTAAAGCGGGTTGAATGATTTCATTACGGACAATGACCTAAATCCGGGAAATGAATGCAGATTTGAAGTCATTGATCAACCTATAGAAAATCACGTCGTGTTTAATGTGGTGATTACTAAATATTGAAGATCATTTATTTAGGAGTCATCCTATCGTATTTCATGATCACCCTTAGTTTATTTAAGCATCATCTTATTGTTATCTCAATGTATCATTACTCTTTGTTTTTATGATTGTAAGCCCTGTTATCACTCGTTTGAACTACATTACCCATTTGCTATTATAATATAAAGGTACAAAACATATAAGATAGTCACGATCACGCTAGTATCAATGTCCCCAAAAAGATACAAGCATGTATAAAAAGTTTCACGACTTGAGATAATACTAAAAAACATGAAAAAAAGGAACAAAATGACTGTATCAATTAGGAACAACAACTGTATGAAACGGACATTTAGGCCTTTTGTGTCCGGTGTTTCCACACAACGAGCAGCGCCTACGAGAGCTGGGGATGTCCTCTCATTAGGCAACTGCTTTGGTCCTACCGCGGGAGGTTCACCTTGAGAAGCAATCACGAGGATTCAGGTCGGCCCCGCCATAACCGTTGTTTGTGTTTCCCCTCGCCCGCTCGATCTAGGCTCGAGAGGCGGAATGGCTGGTTTCTAATTGATGTGGGAACAATCCAATCATCCTCATTGGAGCAGGGTATACGCGTCCTTCATAAATATGCTGGAAACATGGAGCTTTGTAGTAGTGACAACAATAATCGTACGGACTCTCACAACGCTCACTTATAGCAGCACAAGCATGTACACAAGGCATCTTGAGCCCCTGAAACTCTCCATAGTAACACTCTCATTCAGCCATATTTACCTTTGTGCTAGTATCAGCGTCCCCAACTTGGAACTGGTCCCGGTCGATCGCCTTTAGTGTGAAGGTTCTTCGGGCATGCGATACTTGATCAAGAATTTTTAAACCAGGGGCTAAAACGGAGCGACATGCCAATGCAAGTTCTCTCCTCTCGCAATGCCATTTCTGCAACGTTCCCCTTATGTAGTCTAACAAATTCACGATACTCAACTTACGCGCATCCCTGATCACGTTGTTAAAACTTTCAGCATAGTTGCTTGTCATTATTGCATAACGTGTCCCTGGAAAATGCGATCGTGCCCAGTAACGAAATCCAATAGCCTCCAAATAACTAGACACTCTATTGTTTGGATCTTTATCTGCTTCTTTTAGCTCTTTGAAACATTATTGCGAATCGCGTTTTTGAAAAAGTATCGTGGCTTCCCGGAAAGTGTATGGGCGGTATCCTGTGCTTCCGAATTTTTATTGAGGTTCATGACAAGGTGGTGGTAGCAAAAACCATGGTGGCGTTTGGAAATACATCTCTGCGGCACCAATGATGCCGGCCCCTGCATCGATCACGAACACCATGTCTTCACGTTCCCCGATTACCCCCTTCACTTGAAGCATGAAATACATCTACGCATCCCTGCTCTCTCCGTCGGTCACGGCAAACGCTACCGGAAAGAGTTTATCACCTGGGTCTACACCGATAGCTACTAACAATGTCCCCTCGCATTTTGTTTTTAGATGAGTACCGTCCACGACTAAGACAGGTCGACAGTACTTACACCCGTCAATACTAGCTTTCAAAGCCATGAAAGCGAGATTTGAACACGCGATAACATGGTCGATCTCTATGTCTTTGTGATTTGGGATTTTCACTCTTCAACATGTAAAAGTAGGCGGGTAATTTAGAATACGATAGTGTTACGCTTCCTCCGATTAATTCCAACGCTTTACGCCTACAATGATATGCATCTTTGATAATCAAGGTCTATGTTGAATACTCTTTTGACCTCCACAATTAAATGTTTTGTCGTGAATCGATTGCCGAGTTTTATGAGGTTCTCTCTAACGAGATGACCTATAGTTTCGGTGCGGCTTGCCTATGATCGCCGCTTAATCGCTCCAATCCACAAGTGTGAGTTTCATTGTACTCGGTTATCTCGAAGTTATTGCAATCAAACATCTTTCTACCCACAACTTTCCATTCGCATTTCTCGAAGTAAAGCATCGTAGTTTTAACTTCCCTTGTCGGACCGGAAAGGTTTCCACATGTAATTATTTTTCAATGCATGGTAACTCATTTTCATCTTCATATCATCCTTGTCCTGAAATTTTTACCAATATACAATAATCAGAATCTTGATCTCAAAGCGCCCTGACCCGTGGACATGGAGGAATTTCCGAATCGGAATGTACGAACCGAAATGAACACCTCTATTGCGATTAATACTTGCCATACTAAATCTAGGACCAATATCGTGGTTACTGTTCTAATGGTGCTCTCATAAAACTCGTAAGCGATCCACCAAGATTGGGACCCGGTTGCATCATTGTTGACATACCCCATTGAAAGGCCCTCTCAAAAAACTCGTAAGCGATCCACCGATATTGGGACCCGCTTGCATCTGTGTTGGCATATATGAATTACCGCTCGAAAGGCGCTCTAAGAAAACTCGTAAGCGATCCACCGATATTGGGCACCGCTTGCATCGGTGTTGGCATAATAAAGGCGGACGGTCAAAGCTATTTGGTTTGTTCCATTTATGTTGACATTATGACTTGTCCCGTCTAACTGTTGTTGGATGTACGGTATGTGTGTTGTCTGGCTAAAATTAGGCAGAGGTGTGTGAATTGGCTGACGAATCATATTCGCAATTATTCCCCAATCGTAGTCAGGTTCACTTGTGATGTCAATGACTTGTTCAGCTGAAGTTATATTCGGTCGGATGGCAGTTTCATGAGGGGATAAGGCTGATGTGTTAGATACAACATGCTTTCGGGAATTTCGATTACAGTCCAACTCGGATGTAAAATCCTCAATGCCTCTATCATTTTCTTCATGTAGTTGCTCATTTAAGTCAAATTCGTTCTCATCTTCCGTATCGTGATCGTGCATAACCGGTTCAGCGTTAACGCATAGTTTCACAGCTTCTTTTCTCAAAATATCATCAATGTAGCCTAGCCATGTATCATCGTCCAAAACATCAATCGGTTGGTCATAATCTGCGTACATTAGTTTCATGATCAATGTGTTGTTTGAGACATCAATTCCTACTTTCTTACACCCTTTGACCTTCACTTCATCCAATGTCGTATCGGTTTTCACACGAACCAAATACAATTTTCCTTTCTTATAAGACCATTTGTCGCTATCTTCATGGTATTTCCACTCTCCGCCAAATAAAAACTTAACGGACACGTGTGTTGTTATTGCAAAAAAACAATCATTTATCCACACGATTAGGTTTTTTTTCCAATTATTGTTGGATTGACTAACTATTATTGTAACATTATTACGGATTGAAATATATACATATATATATATATATATATATATATATATATATATATATATATATATATATATATATATATGTGTGTGTGTGTGTGTGTGTGTGTATATATATATATATATATATTGTCTGTGTATGTTTATATATAAATATATCTGTACATAAATGAGAAACAATACATATATACACTTATATATGCTAGTAGTATATATGTGTGTGAATATTGGTTTCTCGTTTATATACACATATATTTACTTGTATTTAAGTGCATATAGCCAGCCATAAAAAAACACATCAACAACCTTTATAATAAACGACATGTTCTTTAGCATATATACATACTCAGACACACACGCACACACAGTTAGGTTAGGTCAAAAAAATTCAAGTTTCGTTTTGTTGTGTTGTGACAGTAGACGGGGGTAATAGAAGAGAAGGTTGTTTTCACCAACGATCATAGAATATTTGATGATGACGAGGGAGATCAGATGCTGGACAGAGCCAACAGAACAGATCTTATGCTTTCGATCTAACGGATGTCTCACTTCCGGCGGAGGCTTTACCAAGTCTTGAGAGCGGAAAGATGCTCTATTGAGCGGCACTAATGAAATTTTCTACGAGCTACCTACCAGGAGCCCCAATACAAAGCCTGGAGATTAGGCATGACACAGCTGATCAGAAGGATTCGAAAATACCCTAGGGATGCATGCATTTCTAAGAACCTCATCAAGTTGAGGCGTACCATAGAATACGTCAAAATTCTTTTGTTTTGGAAATTTTTCAAACAACATTTATTTGTCGTTTGTTTCTCGTTTTTTAATTCAATTTTTTTTATATTAAATTAGGGCATTTTCATTGTGATTGCCCGTAACAATTAAATTATTCGAGTGTTATAAGAAAACTCAAGTTGTATCAAACTACATATTTCAAAATTAACTAAGGCATGGAACATGAAAGGAAATTATACTACTAAATTTCGAAACAACTTATAACATACATACAATATCATATAATCGAAATATGTACAATATCAAAACTTCTACATTATCATTTCTAATATTAACATTGCCACTATAATATCATTAATGCATTCATTCTAAAAATTTCCTAAACTATCAAATAATCAAAATAATTACAATATCAAAATTTATACAACGAATGACAATTTTATTATCGAAGGATCTCATTATAATTAATCATTTCAATATCTTAATAATCAAAATTTTATCCTTTCACTACCCTAAAACTATAAGATTTTACCTTTTCACCATTCGAAAAATCAAAAATTTATAACTTTATAAGGTTATTTACCTCAAACATATCATCAAATTAAAACAAATACAATATTTAAAATAAATCAAACAAAACTGCTATACGAAATGCTTACCCATTTGTTTAAAGGAGTAAGACCGGTGTAGATTGATATCCCATAGATTGATAATTTTTGTCTGAAAGTTTTGTGAAGATAAATTCGAGTGAAAAAGATTGATGATTTTGGGTGAAGAAGATGATGGTATTGACTAAAATGTACGAAAAAAAAGACAGTTGGAGCATTTATTAATTCAATTTCAGTATTTCCACGGTCCCGTGGAACTTTTCCACGTTGCGTTCCCTTTTCCACGTGGCCCTGATTTAAATTTCTCCCAGGTCACGTGGAAATTCAACTTTTTCCACCAGTTGAATTTCCACGTGAACCATTCGAATTCCACGCCATCTGGTGGAAAAGCGGCACGATCCCGTGGAATAGGCACGGCCTACTTAAAAAAAAATATCAGGCCTGAACAGACCTAACTTGAAATATGGGTGTCTACAGTGACCTGAATGTATATTTTCTCGTAAAAACACGTGTCAAACGGTCTGAAGAATATAAAAAGTGATTTGATATTCCAACATCAATTTTAGTGACGTTCGTACGGCAAACGGCCGTCGGTTCCACCGACATTATGTAGTTCAAAATAATTAAAACATTTAATGTGGTGTCCACGTGGTCACATATTCTTGGCGCGGATATTTGTTTGCCCTTATTTATTTTTATATTTTTTTTGTATTTTATAGCTAAACTTGACTCATCTTCCATCGTACACTACATATTTGAACTTCAAATCCGTCGGTCTTTACTTTTTTTTTACCTTTTCAGCACAAACTACTAAAGGTACATGTTTGATAAAAAAAAGTATACGGTTTTATTCAATTGTTGTGTCGAAATCGAATCGAAAATTTTAGGTTGATTGAAATTTAAAACTAAATCCGTACTTTCTATTGGAGGTAATAAAAATGAATCGTATTGAAATATACACTTTGGTTTGGTTTATGTAACGGAGAGTCGAACAAAAAATTTCGATTTCTATATAACGCGAAACGAAATTCTGGTTTTTACTGAAGGAAAAAAAAACCGCTGTTAAAAAAGGGGGAAAAAATGAATCGAAACGGTACGGTTTTATTCAATTGTTGTGCCGAAATCGAATCGAAAATTTCCGGTTGATTTAAATTTAAAACTGAATCCACACCGTCTGTTGGAGGTAATAAAAATGAACCGTATCGAAATATACACTTTGGTTCGGTTTATGTAACGGAGAGTCGAACAAAAAATTTCGGTTTCTAAATAACTTTAACCGAAATTCTGGTTTTTACCGAAGAGAAAAAAAACCACTGTTAGAAAAGGAAAAAAAATGAATCGAAACGGTACACGTTTGACAAAAAAAAGTACACGGTTTTATTCAATTGTTGTGCCGAAATCGAATCGAAAATTTTCGGTTGATTGAAATTTAAAACTGAATCCGCACTGTCTGTTGGAGGTACTAAAAATGAACCGTATCGAAATATACACTTTGGTTCAGTTTGTGTAACGGAGAGTCAGAAAAAAATCGGTTTCCATATAACGCTAACCGAAATTCCGGTTTTTACCGAAGGAAAAAAGAAATAAAAATTGCTATTAAAAAAAAGTATCGAAATATACACTTTGGTTCGGTTTATGTAACGGAGAGTCAAAAAAAAAAATCGGTTTCTATATAACGCTATCCGAAATTCCGTTTTTACCGAAGGAAAAAAGAAAAAAAAAAGGTTGTTTTAAAAATTAAAAAAAGAAATAAAACCGGAATCGAATCGAAAATTTTGTAGTGTATATTCAATTGTTGTGTCGAAATCGAATCGAGAAATCAAAAATTTTCAGTGGATTGAAATTTAAAACTGAATCCGCACTGTCTGTTGGAGGTACTAAAAATGAACCGTATCGAAATATACACTTTGTTGTGTATATTCAATTGTTGTGTCGAAATCGAATCGAGAAATCGTAAATTTTCGGTTGATTGAAATGTAAAACTGAATCCGCACTGTCTTTTGGAGGCAATAAAAATGAACCGTATCGAAATATACACTTTGGTTCGATTTATGTAACGGAGAGTCGGAAAAAAAATCGGTTTATATATAACGAGATAACCGCAATCCCGGTTTTTACCGGAAAAAAAAAAACTGCCGGCTTTAAAAATAAAATAAAAATAAGTGCCACGTGTCAGCCCGGAAGGCTGCCACGTGGCCTTTTGTGGAGAAAGCCTCTTGGCTTCTTATAGATACTAGTGTGGTTTGGCCTTGCACCGCAAGGCCCTATTAATGCCCACGTATATACATATATTTCAGTAGAGAGCACTTGAACCTGGACATAAAACTTGGTTTGTAAATACATTCTTGGAAGAAACTCATACACAAGACATTTGACTTAATTTGCACCCTGTTGGGAACAAATAACTACTAATAACTCATACATAACCAAAGTCATAAATCGCATTGAACAATATATCCAGATTATGTGTAACAATATATAAAAAATATGTGATAAAAATGCAGCTCATCTTAACAGATCACCATGAACATCATCTTGAGAAAATAAGGTGATGGTTTAAAACAACCAAAAGAAATATGACTGAGAAACAGATAGTTCGGATATATACAAAAAGAGTTTATTCTTTTATAAGAACCAAAAGAATCCTACACTACGCTTCCTTTGGCCTTTTTTTTGTGTGGGACTGTCGAGGTTGCCTTCAACGTTACTCCAGGGGTCAATGAGTTCAAGCTTTTTACCTCTTCATCATTAAAGCTTCTAAATTGTATGATTGTGTTGCACCTGAGGGTTTAATGGTGTTGCTTTCTGGCAAACATGCCTATGGCATAAGTGTTTAAGAACTTGTGAATTAAAATACTGGGTAAATAAAATATGACTATAAATTGTAGACGCGTCTAATATTAAAGAAATTTACCATCCATTACATGTTATACATAACATTCATTCAGCTTTCAATCATTTACAAGATGACAATCGAGCAATTAATTTAACCATGTCTGATACAAAAATTTAAAGCTTCAAAATACAATTAACATCTAACATTTTATTAGTAACCATGAAGTAATAATGGCTTCTGATATTTAGGTGGTCATACAAAAGCAAAATTATCACACAAACATGGCACTAATCTACCAATACAACACTATAGATAATCACTATCTACAGTAGGTTCACTGAATAGATCATAATTGAGAGATGAACATTATTGAATGATTGAACACACTTCACATTTGATGTTTCATCATCAACAATTGGCTTTATTGAAGATTGATGCACTTCCAAATAGTAACCACGAATCACATCATAAATAAGATCATATTTCCCCTCTACAGATTGTGTATTTAAGCTTTGTTTGTTTCCAAGTTTATTCATTGCTACTGTAACGATACACAGGTGATACATAACAACAGAAAGCATAAATGAAAATCAAGGTAATTAAGTAAAATCACCATAATCAAGAAAAGTTTTATTTTTCGAAAAAAGTTGAATTCCTCGCATCACAGCATGATACTTTCTCAAATCATTTAGTATGAATATTAGTCTAACAATTTGATTACATCATAACCTCCCGATTTCCGCCTTTTCCAGTAAATAGAAGTGTTATTTATGCATGAACAGTAAACGACAACCTAACAAAACATTTGAAAAGGTGTTTGTTTAATTACGTTTGTGACGAAGCTTATATTTCTAATTTTCAAGACTGAACTTCAACATAAGCGTTAAAAACCACACATATAAACCCCTAAGAACTGAATAGGTAAATATTACCATTTTAATGTTCAACTATTTTTGTTTTCTTTCAGTTAAATGTTATAGATGGTATACACATACATTTGAGTGAGAGATTTGTGAGGGAAGGGTAAACTAAAATGGTTTGACAGCTGCACATACACCTTCACAACAATGTATAGATATAACATAGTACCATATCCTAAAAGACAACTAATATAAAAACACGCAACAAGAACACAAAGGAAATACACACCTATAAAAAGTCTCACCTTTTATGAATGCAAGATAATAAAAGCACCCCAGCACAATGCAACCTGAACATAAAACAGAGAAACAGTCAAACCTAAAATTTTGTGTGAGTGTGGTTATTCACTAATTATACCACCACATGTTAAATGAAAACTTAAAAAACGGAAACATGAGGACATGAGAAAGCGTTAACAGTATTTTCCCTCAACAAATAACCCCTCTATCTAATAAAAAGAACCCAAGCTGTGGTATTCGAGGAAAAAGATTGAAGATAGTTAACATGTAGGCAAATTGTTACATAAAACCCTCCTATCGTTATAACATGTGGGTAAATCAGTTTAACGCGGTCCCATTTTTAATTTTCCAACAGCAAAAAATGGAATTTGAGAATTCTTGCAATATTTAATAGAAACCAAACACTAACTGCACCCACAAAAGCTTGTGCTTCCTTTCATAGTTTCATTTGAACTTCCTCCCGGTTATTTATGAGATGAAAGCGCCTAAAAACCTCAAAGAATATAACTTCTGAAACCTATAGCTGCAAGACTAATCAATGAGAAAATTAAAACAAAACGAAAGTATCAAAATAGTTTCCAAACTAAATCTTACCTATACCAATTTCACAAAACGAAATCGATAGCAAAATCAATGATATTGTATGAATATTGCAAACGGGTAATCGGGCAATTCTAATTAGGAAAATCGTATAAGAACAATAGTATTTGGGTGTAATTTTGGACTGAACTCTTGAGAGAGCTGCCTACGTATCCAATTTAAGTGATAAACTGGAATCAAGTCCCCCTCGTAGTTCAGGGTGTCCCTTATATAGTTGTAGATCGTGATTATCTTCCTTGCGTGGTGGAAGTTATCACCGGTTATCACTGCACGTTGCTGATCGTGGGGTCTACCCACGTTTATAAGAGGTTGAACTGATGTTGACTCGGTCTTCGTTGCACTCAGCCGAGCATTCTGTCTAGAAACACTCCTGCGCAGCCGATCGTTCTGTCTAGAGATATACTTATGCGCAGCATGAGATGGAGTCCTGCTCCTCCGACTATTCTAGTCAGCACTTGTGGTCCTGCCGTGCCAATCCATTATCTTTACTGTCTCACTTTGGGCCTGGCCCAATTACGGATAACCCGGCCCAATGGGCCCACCTATCATCATAAGTCCCCTCAGACTAGGGTGGACTGCTTTACAGCCGCCTTAGTCTGAAACGTTTTAACTTCTGTCATCATTATAACGTGAAACGAGGCCAGGTCATGCTTGGTCATCATTATAACTGTGAATTGAACCATTGCGTCGTATCCACTTCCTGTCATATAATCACCTCTCTTGTCAAACACCACATCTATATCAGATTTTTGGAAACACACTTCGGCATTTACAAGTAAGTTTCACTTCTACATTGTCCCCTTGTTTCTTGTGATTTTTATTTCTTTCATGAGTCGAGCGATCATCGCCTCAGCGATTCTATCGAAAAACTGTTTGAGTCTCCACAAAAGAGTTCTAGGGCCATAGAAAGTGAAGAAGTGAGTTCGTCTAACCCTGTGTTTTGTTCTGAAACGGTAATAAACCCCAATCATCCATCTTCTTCGATCGATTTGAGAAATACCTTCACTTTTGGGGATAACCCTTTGTGTCTGCATTACCTTCTCATCTTCTTCCTCACAGGATTTTTACTCCCACTTCCATAAATCCATCAATATCCGGAAGACCACTCGCTTTTTTAAATACCCTAAAAAGGAGATCACTCGATTTGATAAAACCAAGGCTATCATGGCTTGCCACGGAGTTGCTAGCAAGATGACCAAAACTGAAATGGCCAGTCTGTTAAAAACCTATCGGATCCGCACTGAGCCTTTCGAAGTTGTTTTTCCCAAACCGACTGAGTACGCTTACAATCCTCCAACGAGTTTTGTCACGGTGTATCTTTGATCACTCCACAGTGGATTAAGATTCCCTCTTCCCCCGGGGTGTGTAGAAATAATGAAGTATTATAAGTTAGGAGTTGGCCAGATTCATCCAAATAGCATTAAATTCCTCATAGGTTTCATGATTTGGTGTCGTCTGAACACCACCCCTTTTTCTGTGAAGCTATTTAGGAATTTTTACCAGTGTAAATTGACACAGGGGAGTGGAGGATGGTATCATTTTTGTCGTAGGGCCAGTGCTTCGATTATCCCCATAACTGGCAAAGATAAAACCAATAAGAAGTGGCAAGAACACTTCTTCTTTGTGAAACATAATTCGGATGCCACTTTAGGGCGGTGGAATACTGCTTCCATGAAGGACAAGTTGGAAGACTTCATTGATAGTACACTGTCCCAATACCTTGTTAGTAACAAGATTTCCCTTAGTTTAGACTTTATAAGTTCTGCCCTGATAGATGCTGCTCAGCTTCAGACTGTAGGGCCTGTTGGCTATGTGGAATTCTCCAAGAAATAGTACAGAAAATGTATGTTTGTACTTGCATTTTGTTTTGATTTTTGATTATACTTAATTATCTCTTTCTTCTTGTAGTGGCCAATGTAAATGACTTGATCAATATCGACGTTGATGATGAGGAGGAGACGGAACAGATGGTATAAGATTCTGAGCGGACTTTGTACGTTATTCCAAAAGGTGGTGACGTTTCTGGTCAGCAAGAGGATGCAGAGATAGGCACTGGCTCTGGTACTGCTGTGCAGGAAGAAATTCCTGCTGCTAATCCATCTGACCAGACCACCCTGAGCACCGTTAATCCTGTGGATCTGACTGTTGAAGAAGATCTCCCCGGGGGTCAAACTACCGGGTTGGATGCAGTTCCCCTCAGGACCGTTTCCCAAAGGCAGAAGAAGAGGCATAGATCCACCCCCTCTGGCAGTTCTGTGAGTGATTACTCTTTCAACTTTGTGGACATGTCTGCTGATGATTTTGCAGATTCTATAAGTGGTTTTTCATAAAGTTTTCATTTTTCCTTTCATTTCATTTGGCTCTAAGGCATTTTCTTTTGTAGTGTTACCGCCTGGGTAAGACCTTGCATAAGAAAACTGCTAGCATGGCCAAACACATTTCTGCTCTGCAACACAAAGTGATCCAGTTGGACGAGGCCAATGCTAATGTGGCCAGTTTGGAAGAATCCAACCATGAGGCCAATGCTAAGGTGGCCAGTTTGGAAGAAGCCAATCTCGCTGCTCATCTGGAGATTGAGAAATTGAAATCTGATCTTGCCAAAGCTGAGGGTTTGATCTTCACTCAGGAGGAACAGTTGAACTTAAGAGATCAGCGGCTGGCGAAACTGAATGAGGAGCATTTACAACATCTTGCCACTGTAAAGAAGATGAAGGCCGACTTTGACTAAACCTTGAGGCAGATGGAGGAAGTTCCTGTTCAGAACGTTGTCCAGAAAGTTATTGCAGGGTATAAAGCTGCTCCTGAGACTCTTGAGGAAATCCAAATCATATTGGCTCCTGCTCTGCATAGAGGATACACCCTTGGTGTTGATGAGGCTAAACCGGCCGATTTAGTGATTAGTACTTTGCCTAATCATAAGTTATATGATAAGAAAGCAGGTGATATTTTCACGAAGCGGTATGACGAGTACAAAAGTGAGGAGGACATTGTCCGCAAGTATGCTAAGAAGAAACCTGCTCAGCCTTCTACTACTGCTTCTACCCAGCCTTCTGATGCTCCGTCTTCTTAATTTATGCCTTCTTGAAAACTTTGGAATTTTGCTGCCTTTTCGAGCATCTTTTGATGTAATAACTCTGTTTGTAATAACCTTTGAATATGATCTTCTTTATTTAGAGCATTGACTTATATGTTCTCTGTTTAGAGTATTGTCTTCTTGTTGCGCTGCAAAGAAGTTAGGATTTTTTATCCTTAGTTTCTTTATTCTTACTGTATATGCTGCATAGAACATTAATATTATCTGCTCAGGATATTCTTGCTCTGCAAGTTCGATGTTAATATTCTTTAATTGTGCGCTCTGCATAGGAATTTATGCGCTGCAAGTTTAACACTTGTGTTTTTTATGTGGGTCCTTTGCCCAGAATGCCCTTGCTCTGCAAGTTTGGCATTATATTTTTTAAGTGGGACTTCTGCCCAGAATGCCCTTGCTCTGCAAGTTTAGCACTTACATGTTTCAAGTGGGACTTCTGCCCTGAATGCCCTTGCTCTGCAAGTTTGGCACTTACATGTTTCAAGTGGGACTTCTGCCCTGAATGCCCTTGCTCTGCAAGTTTGGCACTTACATTTTTTAAATGGGACTTCTGCCCAGCATGCCCTTGCACTGCAAGTTTGGCACTTACATTTTTCAAGTGGGACTTCTGCCCAGCATGCCCTTGCACTGCAAGTTTGGCACGTACATTCTCTTGCACCGCCACGTTCTGTTTTTAGTTTCGTGTTTCAACACAAGTTAAAATATCACATAATAATCACAGAATTAACAGAGATTTATATTCAAGATAGCATTATTCAAGGAAATGAAATTACTTTACGGAAAAAATTTCTTTAAATGAATAGCATTCCAACTTCTAGGAACAGTTTTGCCAGAGGCATTAGCTAGTTGATAAGATCCTTTTCCATGCACTTTGATAATTTTATAAGGACCTTCCCAGTTTGGGTCTAGATTTCAAGTAGGGCCTTGCTTACTGGCGTCGTTTCGCCTCAGCACTAAATCGCCTTCTTTAAAATTCGTACCTCTAACTTTGGAGTTGTAGTATTGGGAAACTTTCTGCTTGTACTTGGCCATCTGTATCAATGCAATGTCGCGTTTATGTTCCAGTTCGTCTTTGACGTGCAACATGTCTACTTCATGTGTTTCTGGACAGTATAATTCTGTCCTGGGTGACTTGTGTCCAATCTCTGCTGGTATTACTGCTTCGCATCCATAGCTAAGGAGTATGGAGTTTCCTGTGTGACAGCATTTGGGGTAGTTCTATATGCCCACAAGATGTTTGGAAGGTGGTCTACCCAATGAGATCCCTCTTGTTCCAATCTTTTCTTCAATCCCTGCTTTATCTGTCTGTTGGTCTGCTCCATTTGCCCATTGGCTTGGGGATAGGCCACTGATGTAAAGTGTTGGGAGATCCCTAGGTTTGTGCACCAAGTCTGCACCCCTTGATCTTCGAATTGTGTGCCATTATCAGAGATGAGAACTTTTGGGATCCTATACCTGCATAGAATATTTTTCCATAGGAACTTCTGTATTTGGTTGGCTGTGATGGTGGTTAGAGGTTCTGCTTCTACCCATTTGGTGAAATAATCCACTGCCACCACTAGAAACTTAAAATTTCCCAGCGCTCGGGGTAGTAGACCCACTAAGTCTACTCCCCATTGATCAAAAGGCCATGGAGACACAATCGGTATCATTTCCTGTACAGGATTGTGTGATAAGTTACTATGCACCTGGCATGTCCTGCAAGTCCTGACCAGATTCTCTGCGTCGTCTTGCATTTCTAGCCAATAGTACCCATAGAGCCTACATTTCCTGTCCAGGGCTCTTGCCCCCAAATGATTTCCACAAATTCCGAGATGTATTTCCCTTAATACGTAGTCTCCCTCATCAGAAGCGACGTATCTTAACCAAGGAGCTGTATAAGATTTTCTGTACAGAACATCGTTGAATAGAGCATACCTGGCTGAGAGTCTTATCAATCTTCTGGCTCGTACCTTATCTTCAGGAAGTCTCCCATCCCTCAGATACATCACAATCGGATCCATCCAGGTTTCTGCCTATGTTATTGGTTGTACTTCGATTTCATCACAACTTTTCTGCTTCAATTGCTCGACCAACACCTTTTTGTTGGATAAGAAATTTGATCCTAGCTTTGATAAAGCGTCTGCTCTGGTATTCAGGGCTCGCGTTATTTGTTCCACTTCTATCATTAAGAAATTTTGCAATTTTCTCTACGCCACTGCAAGGTACTTTTTCATGGGGCCTTCTTTTGCCTCATACTCTCCCTTGATGTGATTTGTTACCAGTTGTGAGTCTGTGTAGACTTTCAAATTTTGCAAACCTAACTTCTGTGCTAGGTTTAATCCTGTTATCAAAGCTTCGTACTCCGCCTCATTGTTAGTGGCTTGAAAATCAAAATGAAGAGCGTATGGAAATTCTTCACCTTTTGGGCAAATGAGTAGGAGTCCTGCTCCTGCTCCCTCTTTGTTGGAGGCTCCGTCCACATAGAGCCGCCACTGTTCAGTTTTGTTCTTCTCAGCCTTGTTCTGCTCAGCCTTTTGCTCTATAGCCAAGGCTCTTTATTCTGCCAAGAAGTCGGCTAATGCTTGGGCTTTTATTGCTCTTCTTGGTTTGTATTCAATATCAAACCCTGCTAATTCAACTACCCACTTCGCTAACCTTCCCGACTTGTCTGGCTTATCCAAAATTTGCTTTAACGGTTGATTGGTTAACACGATCACCGGATGACTTTGGAAGTACGGCCTTAATTTCCTTGTGGCATGCACCAGGGCCAAGACCAATTTTTCCACCTCAGAATATCTGATCTCAGGTCCTCGTAAGGCTTTGCTTACAAAATATACTGGCCTTTGTATCATGCCATGTTGCTTTACCAGCACAACACTAACTGCTTCATTGCAAAAAGACAAATAGAGAAATAATATCTCACCTTCCTGAGGAGGAGTTATGATGACGGTCAAATTATACCCGTAAAAGTCATCAACGTTGACCTTAAATCGAGATTAATAATGTATATTTCATATTAAATCACATGTTTATATTTATTATTTAATGTTAAGTGATTATTAATATGATATTTGGTATTTAGCTGTTTTTATTATTAAAGGACCGATTTATTGTGCGATAAATGCTGATTTTGTAGATCGTGATAAATCGGGAAGATAAATATCGCGCAATCGTGAAATCTCAAGATAATGAAGAGGAAAATCGGAGCATTAATCAAAGGATAAATCGGATCGAGTTCAAAAGAATGCGAGTGGGAACAAGTCGGAGAAAGAGGCGCGTTTAACACGTGTAAAAAATGGCTCGATCGACCGAGCCTATCCATTCGGTCGACCGAGAGTGTCGGCTCGGTCACTTGAAGTTTATCCGGCAGAAATCGCGTGTATATCTTCTAGATCCTTCCTAGGTCGGCAAAAACCTCTATATAAGCAGCAGCTACGAAATTTGTAAAAACACACCAACACATATCATTGAACCATTACATTACACAACCAAATACATAATTTTGATTGAAGGTTTTTCAGCAATTTAGGGGCTTCAATATGTAAGCCTTTATTTTATGTTTCTTTCTTTTAAGTAATTAGTCCCCCCCAATTATGATTTATCGTTTGAGTTGATTATTCATAGCTAGATGATGTAGATCTAGGCTATGACGTTAGGGAGGTGGCGATACCTTGTCTATGAGGATCCCATAACCTACGTCATACACTTAGTTTCTATTCATGAATCTACTTGATTTTATTAATGTGTATCTATGTTAGTTTATATGAATGCTTTACGAATTACTGTTTAATCCGTTGTGTATGATGAAACGCTGAGAGATACGTTCAGGGATGTAATCTGGGGGAAAAAGACCATTCGGTCGACCGAGCCCGACTATTCGGTCGACCGAGCCTGTTTTCATCCGTTAAATAGCCACGTCTTTATGGTTAGGTTAACTTAATAGAATTTATTATCTCAGTAGGTATGGATATGGCTACGTTACTCGCTTAGTTTAATTAAAATGTGTAAAAAGGAAATACCAATATAAGACTCTTAGGTAGGCTTATGAATTGCTCTTCACGGACGTTCAGCATTATCTAGGTAGGTTTATATTTGGGGATTGCTAGCACCTGATTATACATACATCGTAGATTAGCATGAGACTGTAACTTGGTAATTGCTAGTTGGACGAGAGTTTGAGTGATCGTTTAGGAAGTACGCCTAACCATAGGAATGTTGCCTAGACGAGGTGTACGGTCAATATCGGCATCCTTAGAGTCGTAGCGTGTTGAGTATATGAGATGGAGGCACTTAAAAGGCGAAGTCACGTAACAATATCACAGTGATCTAGTGACCTACCGGTGCTACGTCAAGTTAAAGAGGATGACTCCCGTAGCCAATCTAAGATAGATACAAACGGATTGACAGTTAATAAGTTCAGTTTATTATATAAATTATCTAGGTCCAAACGATAAAGACTATAATTGGGGAGGTTAATTACGTTGTGTCGAGTCGTGTCTTTACCTTTCTTGTCTTATGTTGGTCGTAGACCGCCCCTATGTCCTTGACATGTTTAATTAATTGTTTGTATATAAGATGATCCACAATTGGTTCCCTGTGGGATCGACCTTGATTCACTATAGCTATACTACGATGGGCCTAGTCCTCTTGCTAGTATTGGTTTATGGTGGTCAAGTATATTATAACCTGATTGACCCCGATCAAGTTAGGGTTGGCAAGTGACTAATATGATCTTTCAACTCCTGAAAAGCCTGTTTACATTCTTCATTCCATTCAAATGGACTGGCCTTCCTGAGGATTTTGAAGAATGGCAGTGACTTCTGTCTTTGATTTTGTGATGTCGGTTTAGTGGCGCTAATCTTCACATTAATCGTTGAACTTCTTTGATATTCTTCGGTTCAGGCATGGTCTTTAAAGCTTCTAATTTATCAGGGTTGGCCCTGATACCTTCTTTAGATATCATATAACCCAGAAATTTGCCTGATCTCACTCCAAAATTGCACTTTTTTGGATTCAGCTTCATTCTTGTTTGTCTCAAAACTTGACAAACCTCTGCTACATCTTTCAAATATTGGTCAAGAGTCCTGCTCTTGATCAATAAGTCATCCACATATACTTCCATTGATTTGACAATCTTTTGTTTAAAAATTGTATTGACTGCCCTTTGGTAGGTAGCCCCTGCGTTCTTTAATCCGAAAGGCATAGACACATAGTAGTAGGAACCAAATTCAGTAATAAAAGCAGTTTTTACAGCATCTACAGGGTCCATCATAATCTGATGATATCCCTTATAAGCATCTAAGAAAGCAAAGATTTCATAACCAACCGTGGAGTCTACTAGCCTGTCAATTCTAGGGGAAGTATAACTATATTTAGGACAAGCTTTATTTAAATCTGTAAAGTCCACACACATTCTCCAACTACCATCTGGTTTTTTGACTAGCACTGGGTTTGCCAGCCATTCTGGGTAGATAACCTCTTTAATCATGTTGGCCTGCAACAATTTTTCCACTTCTTGCTGGACAGCCTGTATCCTTTCGGGGGTAAAAGATCTCTTCTTTTGCTTCACTGGTTTTCTGGTCGGGTCGATGTTGAGCTTATGGACAGCCAACTCTGTTGACAGTCCGGGCATGTCACTTGCTTTCCATGCAAATACATCCTTGTAATCTTTCAGGATGCTGACCGGCGTCTGCTTCTGTTCGTCAGGTATCCACGATCCTATGCTGACTGTGGGTTCAGGGTCCGACTCATCCAACATTATTGATTCCACTAGGTCGTTGGAATGCCAACTTTTGTCTTCATCTGGAACTAGGTCTTCCATTGTCACCTGCTGCACCTTCATTTTTCCACTGATTGTGGCTGTATAGCAGTTCTCGGCAGCATCCACATCCACTTTAAATATGGCTTCTCCTTCAAAAGTTGGGAATTTCATGCTGTTATGTGCTAGCGATACCACTGCCCTTAGATCAATCAGTGCTGGTCTTCCAAGAATCACATTATATGCAGATGGAGCTTTTACCACCACATAATTTACCACCAGAGTCCTGCTCTGTTGTCCTTTGCCAAAATTTGCCCGGTAAAACCGAAAAGAGGAGTTGTTACAGGAGTCAACTCCGAGTCTGCTAGCTTCATTGCTTGGAACGCACTATAATATAAAGATCGTTTTTGCTTGCCGCCGGTGTCTACGCAGATCCTTCGACCAGATTTTTCTGAATGACCGCTTCTATTACCAGTCCTTCGTTGCTCACGACGGCTGGTAGGGCATCTCTAGGACCGTACTGAACGGTTCCCATTACTTTCTGCTTTTTCGCTTCCCCATCCTTTTCTACGCTACCCCTTTTTTCTTCTTGAGCAGCCTTATTACTTCCTCCTGGGCCACCCACAATCATGTTCACAGTGTTGATTAGGGCGTTTTCTCTGTGCCCATCTGCATCCGGAGACGGGTCTCTGTGTCTTCTCTGAGTGTATCTGTCATGACTGTTGTGCTGTCTCTTAAATAATCTCCTTCCTCTGGGGTTGTCCCCCTGTGCTCGATCGATGCACTCATCGATCTTTCCTTCCATTGCAGCTGCGTCTATATCTCTGATCAGGTCCCTGCACTGTTCAGAGTCATGTCCGATATCTTTGTGGTACTTGCACCACCGGGTGTGGTCTCTCTTCTCCCTTGGACCCCTCAATGGGGGAGGGGTCTTGGCGATTCCTTTCTTCTCCATAATCGCCAAAACTTGGTCTCGAGGTCTGTTCAGAGGAATAAGGTCTCTGTCCTGCAAAGCGCCTTTTTTCCTAACCTTTCAGAAATGGGGTTGGTTACCTTATCCCAAACAGATTTTCTCTTTTTGTCGGTCTTATCATCAGCCTTTCCTTTTTTAGAATCCCTATGGGACTCTTCCCTCTTGGCTCTGTTAGCCTCTTCTCCTTGGGAATGTCTGTATGCAATTTCCAGACATTCTTCCATTGTACCCGGATTTTTGCTGCTCAGCTTTGCATGTAGGCGTCCTTCTCTGAGACCGGCCACGAAGGATGCTACTAAAAATTTATCATCCAGATCTGCTATCTGGGATGATTCTCCGTTGAACCTCTTGATGAATTGCAATACCGTTTCATCGCTTTTTTGCCTAATTGTCAGCAAATAAGTACGGTTCCTCTGGAAAGGCCTTGCTGCGATGAACGCATGCATAAAATTTCTGGTCAGGGTTGGGAAATCTGGTATTTGACCTGGGGTTCGGCTTGTTGAACCAATCTCTCGCTTTCCCTGTTAGAAGAGTTGCAAATGCCCTGCATTTCATCTCTTCTGGAGCATTATACAAATTCATGTGATGAATGTACTGATGCATATGGTCATATGGATCCTTAGTTCCATCATATGCTTGAATCTTTGGAATTTTGAATCCTGGAGGACATGGAAACGCATCGATGTCTTCAGTGAAAGGAGACACCAGCCTGAATTCATCTTGCTTGGGTTTAAGTATGGCATCTAACTCTGCTCTGGCGTTATCACCACCTGGGTGAGTAACTACCACCTGTATGCTAGATTCTGCTTCCTGCTTCTCCCTTTTAGCAGTTTGAAGTGGAGTATGTGTTTCGGAAACATCATTATCTTGATTTCTCGCTTTCAAAACTGCCTCGAATATGGCTTTATCTCTTCAGCCTTGAGATTTGCTAGGTTTTCTACCAACATCTGTTTAACAGCGTCTGGATTACTGGTTTGTCCTTCTTCCATAACTTTTTTCCCGGTCTCTTGGTCCTTTCGACCTGGGCTTTTATCTCCGGTCTGATTCTTTTCTTTCTCTTGTTGAATTTGTTGCTTCTTCAGATTTCCTTGATTTCTTGCCATTTTTTCTATATTAATCACTCACTAACTAGAATTTAACCCTCCTTCTAGCGCCAAATGATATTGTATGAATATTGCAAACGGGTAATCGGGCAATTCTAATTAGGAAAATCGTATAAGAACAATAGTATTTGGGTGTAATTTTGGACTGAACTCTTGAGAGAGCTGCCTACGTATCCAATTTAAGTGATAAACTGGAATCAAGTCCCCCTCATAGTTCAGGGTGTCCCTTATATAGTTGTAGATCGTGATTCTCTTCCTTGCGTGATGGAAGTTATCACCGGTTATCACTGCACGTTGCTGATCGTGGGGTCTACCCACGTTTATAAGAGGTTGAACTGATGTTGACTCGGTCTTCGTTGCACTCAGCCGAGCATTCTGTATAGAAACACTCCTGCGCATCCGATCGTTCTGTCTAGAGATATACTTCTGCGCAGCATGAGATGGAGTCCTGCTCCTCCGACAATTCTAGTCAGCACTTGTGGTCCTGCCGTGCCAATCCATTATCTTTACTGTCTCACTTTGGGCCTGGCCCAATTACGGATAACCCGGCCCAATGGGCCCACCTATCATCATAAGTCCCCTCAGACTAGGGTGGATCGCTTACTGACCGCCTTAGTGCAAAGCGTTTTCTCTGTCATCATTATAACGTGAAACGAGGCCAGGTCATGCTTGGTCATCATTATAACTGTGAATTGAACCATTGCGTCGTATCCACTTCCTGTCATATAATCACCTCTCTTGTCAAACACCACTTCTATATCAGATTTTTGGAAACACACTTCGGCATTTACAAGTAAGTTTCACTTCTACATTGTCCCTTGTTTCTTGTGATTCTTTATTTCTTTCATGAGTCTGAGAGCCGATACTACCTCCAGCGATTCTATCGAAATACTGTTTGAGTCTCAACAAAAGAGTTTTAGGGCCATAGAAAGTGAAGAAGTGAGTTCCTCTAACCCTGTGTTTTGTTCTGAAACGGTAATAAACCCCAATCATCCATCTTCTTCGATCGATTTCTGCGCAGCATGAGATGGAGTCCTGCTCCTCCGACTATTCTGGTCAGCACTTGTGGTCCTGCCGTGCCAATCCATTATCTTTACTGTCTCACTTTGGGCCTGGCCCAATTACGGATAATCCGGCCCAATGGGCCCACCTATCATCAATCAATAATGAAAAGAAATCATTCTTGTTCAATTACCCATCTTCTTTGATAGAGTTCATTCTTGTCCAACGTGATGTTGCTAATAGGGTACCATTCACATTCCATTCACATGGCAGCTTTCAAATCCTTCAGCCTCTGCATCACATCTGGATGAATAAAAAGTTGAGCGGGCATAATTATTTCATAGATATACATTTTTTGGAGTCTCAGCATAGAAGCGTTTTTAAAAATTAAAAAAAAAAAAATATATATATATATATATATATATATAAAATTAGTTTACCTCTGTCATCATCTACACCAATCTATTATCCATTCATCAATCAACTTCTGAATAATATACAACTATTGCAGGCATTTTAGAATTTTTGTTTAGATACTTTCATGTGCAGTCTTCTAAAAAGACATTACTCTTAGCGGAGGTAGAGCCAACACAACCATGTACATTATTGATTGCAAAGGTTTATACACATATAATGCAGATCATTAAATACTCCTTAAAAAGAATAGCCTCCCTAATGAGGATATTTGGTATACAGCAAGGCCTGAAGGTTAAAATAGCCTCTATTTTGCACAATTGAATAAGAAATTAAAGTCGGTGAGAAAAACCTTTTTTCTTTTATGTATGGTAAGATGAAGGGGAGTTGCACCGGCAACATTCAGCACCATCCCATGTTCAATCTGAAAAATGAGAAATCATGTTAGTCAAAGTCCAAGAGATTAAGAGAACAATTGGAACTTCAATCGAAATCTTTTAGCGATCATCAATCTCTGCATTACGAAAGAATTCCCTTGATTTTAGCGATCAGTCACAGAATTCTTAAGAGATCCCTTGATTTTTTGGAAGAGCAAGAAGCAGACAGTAGAAGTAGTTTAGAGGCAGAATATCAAGCCATGGCACCCACAGCATGTGAGATTCAATGGCTCCTTTATCTATTGACTGGCTTTCAGGTGTACCATCCATCAGTGGTTCCTCTATTTTGTGATAACAAAAGTGCTACTCACATAGTGGAAAATCCATTTTTTCATTAGAGAACTAAACACATAGAGACAGATTGTCATTTTATAAGAGAAAAATATCAACAGAAGATACTCACTCCTCTCCCTGTCAAAAGTGAAGACAATCTAGCAGATATCCTTACTAAACCTGTTGATAAAGCCACTTTTTCCCAGACTTTTACCGAGGTATATATCATGTTCACAACATCTTTGCAGCTTCTGAATCCTGATGCACAAGGTAGATTACAAGTTGTATTTTGCCCCAATCTACAGCTTGAGGGGGGATGTTGCAGCTCATATACCTGATGCACAAGGTAGAATGCCTAGACATGAAGCTGAGACAGAAGATTGACACAGATGCAGTTGAGTAAACCAAATGCCTCTGAAGCATTTGGTCGAACACTTAGGAATAGAACCGGTTGGAGTCAGTTAAAGATCATTGAAGTTGTTACAACCGTTTAGGAGTTTAATTAACCGTTTGTAGAGTGTATATATACTGTAAATTACATAAGAGAAAATGGAATTGTAAACTTCAATCTTTGATATGAATGAAATTCTTTCTTCTCCAGTTTCCCGCTTTCTTCAAAGTTCAAATTCATCTTTTTTCATTTCTTGTTAAGTTTTACATTTTAATGGAGTTTTGAAAATATGAAAGTGCTTCTGAAGAATGGACGTTTTTCTTCTCAGCACATTCAAAAGATTCACTTTCAATGTTCGTGTTCACATCGTCATCCTCTTCATTCATCATTAGCATTACTGTCTTCACAATCTTCTCCATTAGGATCATTGAAATTTTCTACCTGGATGTATGTTTGAATTGGCGGAGGTGACAATATATATAGGGTGAACCGGCTTCAGGTGGATAGAGACTATTGTTGTGGTTGTTGGTAGCGACTGCTCTTTGATTGTTTTCATTGGTATTCACAACGACCTGTTGCACGTGAGTCTTGCTTGGGATGGCGGCGGTATAGGGAAGAATGGTTGATCATGTGCTATGGCAGAAGGGACGTGGCACGTCAATTGAGATACACCTCTTAAGGGAAGTTGATTATGTGTCGTGGCATAAGAGATGTTGTGCTGCCACCGAGGTTCTTCTCTCGGAGGAATGACAACAAAAAAAACTTTCGAATTATCGCATTAATTTCTTTTGCGGTGTCAATCATTTCATCAAACCGTTGGTTGAGGTCCTTGAGGATATCGACCCGTTGATTCATTGCACCGTTGTTAGACATGGAGAATTGGAGATCACAGTTTTTTTAATGATGTTTTTTCGTCGATATTTTTTTTTTTTTTTGGGGTTGAAACCGGATATTTTATTATATCTACAAAAAAAAAACTATACAAGAGTAAAAGTTTTATAAGGTGTACATCAATACTAACCAAAGCAAAATACGAAAATTAAGGCCAGGCTAATATAAGCTCTCTCGTGGAAGTGTTTAAAATTAATATTCATTATATCTATATGTCCATCAGTTTAAAGTTTTGCAGAAAAAGATAATTCTAACATGGACCAGATTTGCCTTTGGTTGCTTTTCAATTCCGCTATTTTTTATTTTCTTTTACGCAACAAAAGCAACCAAAAAAAAAAATGCAAAAAAGTAATATATGTTTTTTTTTTTTTTTTTTTTTGACGGTAGACACTACAATCTTTTTTTTTTTTTTTTTTTTTTTTGTAGACATAGACACTACAATCTTAAATTATGCATAATTGCATATATATATATATACATTGTACTAGTGGGCGTTTCCGTGCTCTGCACGGTGTTGCCCCTACTTGATATTGTTGTGATAATAAAGAATCGTATGAATTTAAAAAAAAGACGCATAGTATAGGTTGTTTAATGTGTTAAAGTGGTTGAAAGTTTGAAGGTTATTGCCTGTGGAAATTGTAGTCAATATTGGTGTTTGTGTTATCTCTACATACCTGAATTAAATTTTCATATTTGACTACGTAAAAATAAAAGCGACAGGAAGTGAATTTTTTCATATATTTTCCCTTATGGTAAGGCTGGACATACAAAACCAGATTGAAATAAGGCAAATCTAGTTGGACAGTTATGGTGGAATCCAGACAGTCCGTCGGAGGATTTGTCAAACTATTTTTACATAATTGTACAGTAGTAGTTTTATGTAGACCATCCGAAGTGATAAACTGTTTACAAGTTGGACAAAATGTTGGAGGTACCTGGAGCATCAAAAGGTAGGATTCTTTTTTTTTTTTGCAGTTACACTGTAGACACAGTGTTACAGGTCCCAAAACTATCAAAAAACAGTAGTACTTGGCAGGTCTGCAATATGCTCTTGTGCTCCTCTTTGCTTACATGAGAGCTGCCAACATCTATGTCTCTAAAAGAGTCCTCCTTTACTCTGAATCTTTCATTCAACCAAAGGAGAACCAGAACATCTAATTTGTACTCAGAACACCTGCAACTCATACAAAAACAAATAGACCATTAATATTGAAATATAAAGAAAATCATTTTTCTCATCTCTCGTTGCTCAAAACATAAGAGAAACAAAATCATAATAAATAAAAGAACCAGGGATGCTTACCAGAAGGAAACCATGAATTTTGAACCAACTTTACACACTATGTCAGAGACAAATAAAACAGTCACCAATATCCACTAATATCAACAAATGAATGAACATAAGTACCTGGAACAGGTGCTGTTGGAGCGGAGCCCATGTCAAAACCACTACGCCTTTTGATGTAAAAAACATAATCATTATACAACAAAGAAGAAACCAATTGGTTAATATCAACAAATAGGAACAGAATGAATATGCAACACCCATTATTGTGCTCTATTGTGTATAAAGGTATTGTGTGCTCTAATGAATGATTTTTTTAGCAATTCTATAAGTGGCCTAGCACATGAATGCAACCTTCCAAACTTCATTGTTACCTTCAACGGCTTCACAGTTCTGGGCCATCTGGCACCACCCTTTTTCAACTGATTTCCTCCCTGATGAAATGATAAAAGCATACTTAAAAACATGAATTTTACACATTGAGGCAATTCTGGAAGAGGCACGATAAATGATAGAGAAGAAGCTGGAGATGATACAAAGAAGCTGGACATGATGCAGGCTTAAAGCAAAAGAGGAAATGATAGAGGCATGGAATTAAAAGATGTATGAAGTTGCATCAGTAATTGATACACCATTTACGATTACCATAAATTTCCTAATTTTGAGACTCAGATCTATAGTTTTTCATCTCTGTTAATGTATCACCGGTTACACTGGTTGCAATTCGATTTTTTTTCCAATTTGCCATCTACGTTGCCGATTCACATCAACCCAATAATGGATTCTCAGGGAAATTTTCAGATCATCGTCTTCATAGCCACACAAATTTGGAAAAAGAGCAAAATATAAGGAACCTCAGCGGTGTCGATGCAGTATGTTGTATGTCCAAGTGCAGCCAAAGAAAGCTCCTCCAATGGCATGTAGTACACCCTGCAGTTTGCACGAACCTGAATGCAACAACCCCACCTTATCTTCCTCATATTTAGTTTGAGTATTTTGTTAATTTGTTGAGTCTATACACAGTAGAGCATATACGTTGCAATTACAAAGGACCAAATACAGATACATACAAACACTGCAAAAGCAAGAGAAACAGGGGAAAAACAAAATAGAGAGTATCCCCCACATAAAGTTCCATTATTTTGTTATTTCCTTGTCTCTACACAGCACATATACAATCTTCATCAATTACCAAAAACCAGACACAAGCACATGCACACACTGAAAAAGCAAGAGAAAGTCAAGAGAATAAAAGGCAAGAATGACATAGATTGCCAGAGACGCTACAATACACTATGAACAAAGCTCTTCCAAAATGGAGATGAATCAAGGAAATTCGGAATCAGAGCTCTTTTTGATCCCTAGCCATAAGAAAAGAAATCTAATCAGAATATTTACAATACTGATTAACAATAAGATGAAGAAGACGGAATTCAATAGAATCAAAATGAGGCAGAAACAAACTTGGTTCATCATCATAGATGGATCGGAGCATAATTCCAAAAGCCAGCGTTGTTCGAACTATATCACTGCATAAAGAATGTTGAGCTGTCACTTTCAGCACTATCACCATTGCTTCAATCGCCAAAAAGAAGACAATGATTCGGTTGGCCAGGCGGAGGAACGACGGCAACCCACGTATCCGGAGGGTAGGCAAGTGGAAAGCCTCCTACTTTGATTTAAAGTAGTGGGTTGGTGAAGTGGTGGGTCGGTGGGGCGGTGGGGCGGTGAGATGAAGATATATGTGGATAGACAGGGAAGGATCTGGAAAGTGTGCAATTATTATTTTCAGAGGGGTGTGTAAGCAATTTAGTTTGTTGAGGAGGGCATGTATGCAATTATCATTGTTAGAACATTTGAGTGTAATGTGAAACGGTGTTGTCTCTATAAAATACGATGTCGTTTCTGCCTAGGAGGGGAAAAAAGAACGACGAAATGGGTGGACGAATTTGGTCGTCCCTAGTTTATGCAACTTTATTAGTATTTTTTTTTTTTTTTTTTTTAAAGATATATTTTAATATGAAAAGGATTCTGGGATTGGCAATTTAATAAATTTTATGGACATGGGTATGGGTACGTTGGAAGATCTGACACTGAACATCAAAGAACTTGAAAATATAACAGATCGCGATTTTTTTTTTTTTTTCCTTATTTCCACCTGAGCATGACCAATGGAAATTTGAATGGGAAAAAAGAAAGAGAATATGATGTAGTCCATGCCTAAGTTGATACGAAACCTATGGCTCTGATCATAGGCGGACCACCCTTTAATAAATGGGGTATATGGACCCGTTAAATGTAATAAAACAATACATTTTATCTATAGCGTGGAAAAAAAAATTACCATGAAAAAATATTAGGGACAAAATTCCATGTAGGATAAAACTGGGCGAACCAAAATCGTACGAATGGACGGGATGATTGGTTCCGTTAAATCGAATGAGAAAACTCAAAACAAACACAAGTCAAAAAGCTTAACAAGAAAAAAAAACCAACTATTTTTTTTTTGCTAATTCATATGAAAACATCATGTCGTAAACACTGATCCGAAAAAAGCGTACACAATATAGACAGTGCCATAAACTTTCTTAATCAAAATCAAATGCCGCCAATATAAATTTAGTACTACTATGAATACTCAACCATCTATTTCTGCTATGCAAATGAAATGCTTCAGCTCATGAAAGTTTGACAATGAGAATTGAGTAATTAACACAGTCACAGTCACATGCTTATTATTAATCAAACAAATAAGCTTCTCACCCAAAAAAACAAAACTAAAAAAAATTAAGCAAACAATTGCCTTTGAAAATTAAAAGTAGTAACAGTTGCCAGGGGGAACAAAAGAAGTAACAGCCCATACATACATAATACATACATATAATACATACATAATCATAGCCTGCCTATCCAAAATATCTAATCAGCCTATCAAAATGGTAGATACCAAAAGTGTTTACAAATCAACACCAATAGATAAGCATAGTACATTCTTAACCTAAATTGTCCCAAATCATTCTCAATCGGTAGCATATAATACGCAGGATAATGAACCTGAGACCTAACAAAATAAAAGGCTAAAACAATAAGTGCCATGCACATATTGTTGTTGGTCATTTTCAGCACCTTAGACCCCATCTTACCAACCCATGCACCGGTCTGTATTCATAAAACAAATAAAATTAATTAATTTTCTTAAATTTAAAAAAAAAATCATTATTAGGTATAAAAAAACAGATAAAATAAATTAATTTTCTTAAATTTAAAAAATCATTAGAAAAAAAAAAACCTAGTTTTACCTCCACAGTATCAAGGACTAAGTCCTTCTGGCTCTGTTTGATCAGAAAAATGATAATAATTATTATAACAATAATAACAATCAAATGAAAAGGAAAAAAAAAAACAACATAAAAAAAATCTAGCTATACCTCCAAAACCTTTTTTATATCACGGAGTGACTGCTTCTGTGAAGCATGGGTCTGTTTAGGTAATAAAATAAAATAAAAAGTTAATTTTCTTAAATTAAAAAAAAAAATCATTAGAAAAAAAATCTAGCTTTACCTCTAAAATCTTTTTTGCATCACCCATTAATTCAAGGAGTGATTGCTTCTCTGAATCACTGGTCTGTTTATGTAATTAAAAAAAACAAATAAAATAAATTAATTTTCTTAAATTTAAAAAAAAATCATTAGAAAAAAATCTAGCTTTACCTCCAAAATCTTTTTTGCATCACGCCTTAGTTCAAGGAGTGATTCCTTCTGGCTACACCACTGGGAAGTCTGTTTAATCAGAAAAATGATAATAATAATTATAACACTAATAACAATTAAAATTAAAATTAAAGAAAAGAAAAACAAAATAATAACAATAAAAAACATACTTCCCGCTTCTTTTGGAAGTCTTCTCGAATCCACTGAAAAATTCGATTATGTTCACTGATGTTCCGTACCATTCGGTTTTGAATTTGTTCCATTCGGTTTTGAATTTGTTCAATTCTTTGATATATCTGTTCAATAATAATTTTTAAAAAAAAACAAATCTCAAATTACCGATCACAGTTAAGATTATACGGTGCCAGCTCAAAAAAACGAAAACTCACACTGTGAAAAATTAGAGCCCAGATTAACAGCTCATTCGGTTCAGATACAAACTCATACGATTCGCAAGATTCCAAAACTTATTTAGAAGATATGCAACAACTTCACAATGACACTCGTACGGGTCCATATATTAACTCATACTCAAGATTCCACAATCAAGTTTACATACAAGTTCAATTTAAGGCAGAGGTCACATACGATCCAAATAAAAACTCAGTCATACATTTTCACATACAAGGACAATCATAGACAATCACGAAGATGTCAAGTTCAAATTTAAGACAATTGCTCAATTTAAGGCAGAGGTCCAAATACAAACTCAAACAGTCGTACAGTCACAAGATTCATTCACATACAAGGACAAACACGAAGATGGCAAGTTCAAATGTAAGACAATCGTATAAAAGGAGATGTCAAGTTTAATTTAATAAAATCAAGTAAAAGAATATTCGGTGTACCGAAACCGCGGTATTTCTGGCCCCATCACCCACCGTCTTTTTGGCGGCACCTCCTGCAGCACTCTTTGTCATCCTACAACACAAAATTTCACGTTAGCCAGAGAGTTCCCCGGTCATCTCTTTTCAGTCAATTAAAACAACCCTCTCGAGTTCCCCGGTCATCTCTTTTCACGTTTCAGTCAATTGAGATTTCACTTTAACAAACAAGATGTACCAAAGAATAAACCATTCAGATTTAGCCAACTACATCGGTTTGTAAGCCATTCAAATTTAGCGAAACCATTCACATTTAGGCTAGCAGCAAACCAACGATTAAAGGAACAGACTGTAAAAAGCAACAAACAGTAGAGTAAACTATTATTCTTTAAAAGATCCGTAAACAGGATTATTCTTTGAAAATCCACTTTTCAAAAGTAAAATGAGATTAGCTATGCATAGAAAAATCCAATAGATTCCATTTGCATAGAAGATAGAGAAGATATAACCTTAATAACAATGTGCTCCTCATTTTGCGGCAGCTTCAGCGCGTCTGACCCTAGACCTGCGGCGTATCTACCGTGTTTCAAAACTGAAGGATCGAAGGATCGGAGAAGACAGATATTTTTCTTTGTTTTCCTTTATGTTTTTTTTCTTACCCTAATGGGTTCTTTTTTATCTTTCTTACCCTAATGGGCCTAGTCCATTTGGTCAAGCCAATGTAACGTATTTAAACTACAGTATCAGGGGTGGAAAAACAGTCGAGTCGTTTATCAAGTAGCTCGACTCTCAATTCGTAAAATGCTCCTTAATTATATGATTAATCAAACTCCAACTGGACTTGAGCAACTCATTAAAATCAAGCATTTAAAAGCTTTGCTCGAAATGTGTTTGAACTTTTATCGAATATTATTATATCATAATATTTTTATGAAAAATATAGTATAATATTAAAATTAAATATTCTTTTGTATCTTTTTTCTATGAGTCGAACACTAACACTTTCGAGCTCGACATTTCTTCAAACTCGGATTTGAGTCTGAAAGTGTTTAAAATTTTATCGAGCATAATTAAATTTTATCGAACCGATTTTGAGCAATTTTTTCACTGCTCGAAAGGATTCGAGCCGGGAAATTACGGATCCTACATTTTTTTTTTTTTATTTAAATGTTCTAATTTAACAAATTTTCGGCAAGAAATAAGCACTTAAATAATACAATTCAAGTGTAACCATCTTCTTTTTCATTTTGAGGAAATGGTGTAGAAAGAAAAAGGAAACAACGGAGGGATCCGAATCAGACCTAAATGTAAATGACATGAAAAGTCTCCTTCAAAACCTAACATTAAGGGCGTTACGACACTTAACGAGAGAGGTCCAAGTAAATGTGTTCCTCTTCGTCATTCAATCGAAAACTAGCCTAGAATCCTCCATCTCCCCACACTTTGCATACATATCAACAAGGGGCGTCCCCACAAAGATATCCATTCCAAACTTTTTGATAATGGCTCCATGTAATGACCTCCCTAGTTCTAATTCGTCTTCTTCCCCGTAAGCGTTTAAAAGGCTACACACCGTAAACGAGTTTGCTTCAACTCCATCAAACAACATTGGAGAACATCCCGAATGCCTCCACACCACACCCATGTTGCGAGTGACCAGTTATCATAGTTGTCCAACAAATTACATCCCGCTCTTCCATCCTATCAAACAAGCAAAGAGCCCATTCCATATCACCAAATTGCACGTTAAAATGCAAAAACGCTCTGTCCAAATCGACTACTTTACCACACATTTGCACAAGACAGACCATGGTTTTGGAATTCCAACAGAGCCCCGCTTTCAACAAACACAAGAAAAAGCGTAAGAGCTTCATGATCCAATCCATATTTAACGCACCCCTTTAGCATAGCAGTCCAAGAAACAACACTTCTCCCAGACATTTTATCGAACACCTTGCGAGCGTCAGCCCACTCCCCACATTTTACATTCTGAATGTTCCTAATTTCTCAAACCCTCGAACAAGATTGAACCCAATACGCAAATAATTGTACGAAATCATCATTGCAGAATAAAGGGTCATCAGAACTGGCCATTTTATGATCGTCTTTTTGGTTGAGCTTTTGTGCCATAAATATACAAGTGCGGTCGCCGTTTGAAGGATCAGCTTTAATAATTACAACCACAAAGAAGAAGTACATTAAACAGGTGTTGGAAATAAAAGGAGGGTAGTAGTTTGAGAAAAATGCTCTAAAAACATTGACCCTGACATTAGCGCTAGCCATCATTATCTTGGAGAGAAAGAAAGAGCGAGCATACAAAGGGCGCTTTTGATATTAAGAACAACACACACACACAGGTAAAAGCCTGAACAACCCCCACATACATAAATAAAGGGCGCTAATAATTAAGGTAAAAGCCTGAACAACCGACATAAATAAAGGGCGCTGATAACTAATTTTATGCCGACAGACAGAGGTTGCATAGTGTGTTTTCGCAACTATATATGATGTAATAAATCATCATCCTCATTCAGTAGAATTTGAATGCTGACCAGCCTGTGGTACGTTCGTTCATGGGGGCCCTGCGATGGATGGATGAACGGAATGTCAAACTAATGATACAAAAAAGTGCCATACACACACACACACACCATTTGTGTCTGTGTCACACCTCAAGTCATTGGATTTCAAATCGACCACTGGGGAGACAATACTATTATCTTCTTATAAGATATATACCCTTCTTCAATGTTGATATACCAAAAGGCATAAAATGAAAGCAATCTTTTGATATTTATTATTATTCATGAAGCCCACAAAAAACTAAAGCACTGCCAACCAACATGTGGCATGACAACAAACAAACAATTCCATACTTAACAACTCTACAAAACTTGAAGCTAAGGCTGACACAAGCTTTCCTCGTACTAATATATTCAACAAAACTTGCAAAGAAATAGTTTCGTTCCTCCTATGTAACTAAAGCGAATGCCAAAATCACAAATATTAAGAAACTGCGTTGATACATTGACTTTAACACTGAAATGACTAAAACATCCCTACAAGTGATTAATGGGGCATAATCCAGAAGGATCTCTTTTATAGGGAGAAAAATTCTTAGAACAAGAGAATTAATAGGATAGTAGTACTACTGAATAAGTTTTTCTTTTGGGAATTAGCGGTCAATGGAAAGGTTGGCAAATGGTAATATATACAGCATCTTTCTTGGTTCCAACATATCATATTTATTATTTAAATACTGAAACAACAGCTAGCCCATTGGATTTTGGACAAGTATAAACAACTAATGGCTTCCTTGTGGCTTGATTTCAGTTCATCAGATCGAATCTCATACTCATGTGCACCCCAGATGCATGGCAACACCGGTTTTAAATCCCGTGGGGTAGTCTACATGTTCGACATGGCGATATTCCTGCTGCATCTATCGTTACGACTTCGCTCGTGGACGAGCTTTTTGAAAAGAAATTCGAGAGGATGTAGGGACAACTAGTAAGCTAGACAAAAGGAGGGTATTTATGTCTGTTATGTTTGTAAATAAGGAGACTAGGGTCCTTGTAGTCTTTTGTCTTTTCTACGTTATCATCATCGTGTGCGATTTTGCTTTAGTACATGGGTATATATTACCCATTTCTAGGCCATTTGAAAACAGCTTATGTAATTATGTCATTTGAGTGAATGAAATTGAAAAGCCTGTTCTTGACTCTGTGCTTTCTCTTCCTTAATTTGTAGACTCACTGCATCAAAGCATCTCTACTAAATAATAACAAATCATCTATGGAAGCTAATAGAAAGGAGAAAACTCCTATTATCTCTACCTGAAAGAAGGGATCACTTATTCCCCTTGAAAATAACAATGAACCAGAACCGATTCTTAATGAGGATAGGCATCCAGAACCTATTCCTAATAAGGATAAGAAACCTGAACCTATCCTTCAAAAGGATGAGGAACCTGTATCTATTCCTTCACGGGACGAGGATCTTGCTATTTCCCTAAGGAAAGTTCCAGGGCATGTCCCTCATGGATTCCATGGTGAGATAGGGAAATTTCGCATATTAAAAAGGCCATATATGGCCAAAAACAATCACCTAGAGCATGGTTTAGTAGATTTACCAAAGCCATGATCAGCCTAGGATACTAACAGAGCCAGAGTGTACATGCCCTTTTTATTAAACTGAACACTTCTGAAAAAATTTATGTTCTTTTGGTCTATGATGATGATATTATCATCACTGGGATGATGTTGAGGGTAACTAGAATCTGAAATTATTCATATGCCAAGAATTTGACATTAAGGAATTGGGGAAATTGAAATTTTCCTAGGGATTGAGGTCCTATACTCAAAAATGGGAATCTTCATTTCTCAACAGAAATATGTCCTGATCTTCTAAATGACTATTGGAAAACTAGGCTGTGAACATGTTGATACACCCATTGAGTACAACCATGGTCTTAACCTAGCCCCTGAAGATGACCATGTTGATAAACACTCCTATCAAAGACTTGTGGGGAGGCTCATCTACCTATCACATACAAGACCTGACATTGCCTTTATTGTCGATAGATACATGCAAAATCCAAAGAAATGTCATCAAAGAGCTGCAGAAAGGATCCTTTAGTATCTAAAGAGCTGTCTTAGGAGGGGAATTCTGTACAAGAAGGATTGAATGCTGCTAGAAACATAGTTGTTAAAACGCTGCTGTTGCCTAAGCGCTAGACGACCCTTAACCGCCTAGAACATGAGCTAGGCGACCAAAATGTGAGACGAAGCCTAGGCGAGAAATGGCGACCGTCTAGGTGAGAAAAGGCGAGAAAAAGGCGACCACGTAGGCAAGGAAAGTGGGGATTTTTTTTGAGAAAAAACCTTCAAGCTCTTTCTCTCACAAGCATGTAACTTTCTTATGATCTTATGACCTTGCCATGTGGTCTTCTTCTATTCTTCCCTTTTCTTTTCTGTTCTTTGTTGTGTGTCATAGCTTTCCTTATTTGTGTAGTTGTTTTTTGTTAAAGCAGAAGGTTGCATCGCTTAAACTACCTTCCAATGTTCTAAAAGTCGCAAGGCACTAGTTGGGCGGCCAGGTGGGGACTAGGGACTAGGCGGCTAGGCGGGGGACTAGTTGAGGACTAGACAGCTAGGCGGGGGACTAATCGGGGACTATGCGGTTTTAGATTTTTTATTTATTATTAATAAAACTGGAATTTACAACCAAAAAAAAATGATACTACTACAAACCCCCAGAAATAATGATACTACAACTCTACCAGTACTAAGTACTAACACAATGATCTGGACATCGGAAATGCTGCTGGCCGGTGGTCAGGGACAGAAGTAAAATCAAACACATTCAAGCTATGAACAACAAAGTGCTACGACAACATGCATACATAGTCAAGTTTAAGCAGAAAAAAAATGCAAAGGAAACATGGGTAAGGATGAATCAAAAAGGGTTCATTTGAATCCTAAGTGCACCATGTTCATTTGAATCCTAAGTGCACCATGGAATCATCAAAACACAAACAATAAAGGCATATGAAATGCATTCATGAAACCAGCATGGAAAAGATAAGGTATAAGGCAAGGACAATAACTTACACAAATGACTGTCAGTTCAGGTATTTGCCTCTGAGTTCCTCCTGTCCGAGCCACAGATGAAGCAAGTATATTGTGTGTGTAAGCCAATATAAAAGGGAAAATCTACATTAATGTGAGGAGGGAGGAATCGCAATCACCGTGAAACATGGAATTTCAAGAGTGATTTCAGGGATGGGTGATAAAAATCTACCTACCAGAAATTGACCCTAAACATATGAATTCCCACCAGCCCCTAATAAGAACATATCCCAAAGCAGTGCAATTTCTTTTCAATCCACCATTCGAGGAGGATGAAACGAAGAGTAGTGTTGGAGCGTTTCTCAAGATCTGCCTGTGGATTCATCATCATGTAATTCAAAGTAGCCAACAAAAGCTCTTCAAGATCTGGCTGCTCGTCGTACGACAGACTGCGTATTTTGTTCACAACTGACAACCCTCCAGGCCTGGACAACGGTATTCCACCAAGAACCCTCCAGGCGTAATTTCAATGGAAGGACTGTACATTTTTTGGAGGCTATATATTTCGCCAGGGATTGAGGCGTCCCCTGACTGAGGGAAGAGACAACGTCGACCATCCTCTCACCTGCATTCAATGCATATACACCAGGAGAAGGGTTTCTTGGGTAAAGACAAAGCCAAGGCTTCGAGAAAGCAGAATGAAAGCAACCGTAGTAAGGCCACCCTTACAATTTACTTTTAGGGGATCATTTTTAATTGAAAGGTTTTTCCTTGTTCATTATGGATTCATCGAGAACTCCCTGTTTAGGCATATAATTGTGTGTGTGAGTGAATTTAATTGTATATAAGGATAGGATGTGGTTTATGCTCTTGGGTTGTTATTTACTGAATGAAAACTTGCTAGGTCGTCGACTGTTAAACGTTGTTGTGTGTGCTCACTGAATGAAAAGAAGAGAATTCAAAAGTGATAACGTTTCTTGAAGTATAATTTAAAGACTATCCAGCCTGTTTAGCCGCCAGGGAAGGTGGTTCTGAAATTAACTGCTGGATTATAGTCTGAATGTACTTTTATTAAGGCAGACAAAGGGTAGTAAAACTGCATCAATTAACGGAGATGGAGATATCTAGGTAGAAGAAGGGGTTTACAAGATGGATTTTTGAACAGTTTGTGTGAAATCCTAGCTATTGAGGCTTGGTAATCGGGTAAGTTTGTGAAGTGCTGTGTAAATTTTAGACTTTGAAATGCTTTTTCATTCATTATATGTTAAAATTTATCTGTAAAGCTCTGTTATAACAACTAATGGTTCAATTCTTCGTGTAGATTACAATGCCACAAAATCTTCGGTGCAGCTACCTCTACTGGAGCAACGCATTTATTTCTCATCTCACAACAGATCATTTGAAGGTATGATGGGTAATTTTTAGCTTTTAATGCTCTACATGTTCATTTTGTGCGCTTTAAAAGCATATTTTCTACTGTTTACATGGCTGCAGGTAGAAGTCAGCCTTTTAGGAGCCACAAATGGTACATTCAGTTCCTTGGGGTTTCTACTGTCTTGAAGCCTGATGATGAACAGTTCAGTGCGATTGAACGTTTTTTTTATTGTTTTGCAGGACTGTTAGAAGTGGGCCTTTTAGGATTAAAAAGAGTCACAAAACTTGTACCTGTTGCACTATAGTGTGGTCTTGAAGGCTTATGACGAAAAGCTCACTTACATTTTGTCTAGGTTGGTTTGTGTGTCTCATAATTATATTCCTTTATGTTTAGCTACCTAACAGATAGAGGGATTAGCATTCGGTTGTTGGTATGGCTATGATACTTGGTGTTCATGTAGCTTTTTGTTGCAAAGTGTAGCTTTCTAAGTGCATCCATACAGTTGATATTTGAAAACCTTCATATACGCATCTGCTGTGCTGTGTTTTTTTAGATAGGTTTTTTATGTTCTATGGCTTGTCCTTTTTTGTTTTTAGCCGTTTCAGCTGTTTACCTTAATTTCATTGCTGACTAACAACTTCCTGTTATTATGCTTTTAAAAAACTGGATCATGTTGCTAATGGATGATTAAGACAGTTTTCTCAACATCCATTCGTACTGTCAAGAGCCATGTTGTCATTGACGTATCAAAATTACATTCGTAAAACAGTAGTTCTGTGATGGATACAGTGAGATGGCATGACTATGACAGCAAGTACATGATGGAGCAATTTGTTCTAGAGGGTGTAAGATTAGAAGTTAAATAGTACTGTTACATTCAAAGAATTCTTTGATGATTAAATACTTGATTGTCTCATTTGAGTGTTGTTTTGAAATACAGCGACTTTTAGTGGAAAACTTTATGTTACATTGCACCTAATTCGGTAGATTCTTTTCCTGCCAATGGCATTGCTTAAAAATTTTGTCCCACACCTACATAAGCAGGGCTTCAGAAAAACATACCAACAGAAGTCGGGACATAATTCTAAAACAGTTTCATGTGTATGATGGCTGCGGGATTATGTATAACACCATTTTGTTCAGTTCTTATAATTCTGTCCAATCATTCAAATTTACAATTCAGGATTTAGTGTTTTCGTATTTGTGATTTCACAGAGAGAAGATTTGGATGCCCTGATCACTTGTGCCAGATCAACACGTCATTCTGATGAGAAACAACTTCTGAGTTGAAACACCCTTTTTTTAGGTAAAACCTCGCCTGAAACAGGTCCTTAGTCAAGCACATGAAGTCCACCGATTTTTCTAGACTTGCCAATCATGCATCCTCCCCGAGGCTATGTCCTTAGAAGTTAGAAGTACAAGTTTATAAATTATATATACTTTCTCAAGTTCATTTTTTATCAAGTGTGTAAGTTGTTCAGATTAGTAGTATTTAAGAATGTTTATAGCCGTTTTGTTCTTATTTAGGTGGTGGTTAGCAGCTTTCTAAGCACATATGTGTCTGCTGTTAGTACTATTATGTCACAGCCGTATGTATTGTTTACTGAAAAGCCGTTTGGGCTGCCTATTTAAACTCTCTCTTACACTAAATAATAAGAAGAGTTTTTCTATTTCTCTCTTCACCTTCCATTGAGGTTTTCCATTGATTTCCTAACATGTATCACTGAGTGTGGCCGATTTTCTCGCAATGTTCACACTTTGGTTTCACCTTGGCACCCTGTAGTTAACCCCCCGCCTCCTGTTTTTGCTTCTATTCCCTCCTCACCATGAACTTGTCAGGAGTAATTTCCATACCCACAAGCTTGTGGAGTGCGGCCGTATTCCCAAAAATATTTTTTTTTTTTTTTTTTTAAATGAGATTTTTTTAATAAACAGCATATCAGAATCGAATGCACTTATTTTTATCATTGATTTCTATTTTTTTATACATTCTTTCTATAATTACGTATACAGAGTAAATATACAAATATATGTGTGATGATACGGGAAAAAATTGATAAATTTCCGACCCCCTTGTCAAAATTCCTGCAGCCGCCCCTGTCCAGGTACATTTAAAATGCAAAAGAAATTGAACACTTCCTGCAAACAAAGGGTTACACACATTCTAACAGCCTACTTCCACCACCATCTAATGATGGCATGTTTCCTTTGGGTGGTACGCAGAAATAACCCATGTTTTGCATTTCACTAACAAAACACAGTTGACCCTTCAGATTTTTATTTTCTCTCGTCTTGTTTTGACATAAATCCAATAGATGGCCCGAATCATCTATTGTACGCAAAATTGTCCAAATCATCACAATAATTGTTCAGGTTGATACGAAAATACCAATAAACGCATGAGAATCAGGGGTAAAACATTGTAAAATGTATCATCTAGTTGACTCACATCATGCCTCTATTAGGAAAAACATACTTACCGATAGCCCTTAACGATGATAACATAAAATAAACAACGGAGGAATAAGACAAAAATATCAAATTTACGTGGTTCAGTTAATGTTACCTGCGTCCATAGACGAAAGAGACTATAGTGGACAAATACAAAAGATCAAACTCTCCTAAAGCCTAAAAACTAAAACCAAAATAGCTAAGGATTTTATATTTTTTTAATCAAAATCTGTTAAGGGTAATGCCACATGGATAGGATACTTCTTGGCTCACATGGGCATTTAATCAAACACTTGGCAGCAAAAACAGTTAAGGCGGTTGCAACAGAATTTGATCAAGCTGAGTAGTATAAATAGTAATTGACAATCACATTGTAGTTAGTTAGCATAAATGAGAGCTTAGAATGAACTACAAGTCTTTGTATTTTAGTTTTATAATTTTTCCATACTTTTTCATTTCAAAACTGAAGAAGAAGATCTTCATCTTCTTCATAGTTCCTTTTTCTGTAATTTGACTTTTTCTCAATTCGATCAAGTTCTATTTCAAAATTCAACATGGTATCAGAGCAATCTGAATTCCGCTAGCGATATTCTACTTCACTCTTGTTCAATTTGTATCAATTCAGTTCTTAATCAATGGCTGCCACTGGTGTACCTGCAAATTCTGGAAACTTGGATAATCCAAGTTTAGTTCTGGTTCAGCCTCTGCTCAAAGGCGTGGACAATTTCAATCACTGGAAACGTTCGATGACAAAGATGCTTTCATCTCGTGGAAAGCTTGCGTATGTAGATGGTTCTTCAACGATGCTGAATTGACAGATCTGGTTATGTTTCTTGGATGCGGTAAACGATCTTGTTCATTCATGGTGGTAAATTCGATGATTCCGTCGATGGTTGAAAGTGTCATGTATTATGATCATCTGAGAGAGATTTGGCTTGATTTACAAGAACGATTTGGTAGAGGAAATGCATATAGGCTATCGAATTTAGAAGAAGAAATTGAAAGAACTAAGCAGGGAATCTCTCGGTTACGGATTACTATATCTGAAAGTGAAGTCACTATGGGATCAAGATATCAGTATTACGCCCAATTCCTCCTGTGACTTGCCCACTTCTACAAATTATGAGAGAGTATTATGACAATGCTTATACCACTCGTTTTTCGAGAAGGTCTCAATGGCAATTTTGCCAATGTCAAGTCTCAGTGTTAATGACCTTGCCATTGCCGGACATCAAAAGCGCATTTGTAATGGCTCTTAACCACGAAAGACAATTGAATTATAATCTGTCTCTGCACAAGATTCGTGATTCTTGCATCACAACTCGATAACAGTGGTCAATGATCCAAGTAATGCAAATCTTTGTTATGCAAACAAGGCCTCAAGGTTATGGCGGGGGTCAAGGAAGAGGTTCGGTGGTTATGGAAGAGGTCGAGTGCATATAAGAGGCCTCGGTGTACTTATTGTGGAAAAGAGGCCACACTATTGACAAATGTTACAAGAAGTATGGTTTTCCACCTAGATTTGGCCAAGGAAGGGTTTACATTGCAAATAATGTTGTTATGGATGATCGTCAGCAGAGCCTTTGGTTCAAACTCAAGCAGATTCGAGATCTTGGTTTTGAGTGACAATCTTGCAGGAGCCATAACTCGATCCACAATATGACCACTTGTCATCCTTGATTCAAAAACTGCGACCAACTAACGATCGGTGCAATTCGATAGCATTGGCCACTGGTTCTCAATCACAAGGCCAGGTATTATTGTGATAGCACTCACTTTGGATCATGGATTAGGAGCTACCGATCACATCTCGATTTCTTTACAAAATATGTTTGATATTGAGATTGCTTTAATCTTTATGTTAAGCTTCCCACTTTAATCGCTTTGTTAAAGTCACTCACACTTTGGAAAAATACAGATAAACCAATTCTTGACCTTTATACAATGTGTTTTGCATACCTAGCTTCAATTACAATTTGATATCCATCGGAAAATGACTCGCACATAGTAATCTTGTAGTTGCTTTTCATCCTAACATGATTGTGTTGTGCGGGACCTGCAGAATTTGAGGAAGATTGGTACGGTGAGCTTCTCAATGGGTTATACATTTTGGTTCTTTGATCCACCAAAGCCCCGCTTTATCAATTTACAGTAGTCAAGTTTACATTTACAGCAATAATTGTCAAAATTGTAATAAAAGTACTTCATTGCTTTGGCATAGTAGATTAGGACATCCATCAATAGAAAGAATGAAAGTCATCGAGATTTATTGATGGAAATGTCAAAATTCACGCACATGCTTGTCTTGTTTGTCCATTAGCAAAACAAAAGAAGTTGCAATTTCTGTCGGTGTTTTTATACTGTTTCTTGTTTTGACCTTATACATGTTGACATCTGGGGACCAAATAGGTACCAACTATAGATGGTGAATATTATTTTCTTTCAATTGTTGATGACTATAGTAGGTTTACTTGGATTTTTCTAATGAAAAGTAAATCGACACTAATGTTTTCTTTTGTGATTTGATTCGTAATATGGTTCAAACACAATATGATAGATGTATCAAGATCATAAGATCGATCATGGAGTAATTTCACATGAAGTTGTATTACAGAACTAAGGGTATTGTTCATCAAAAGTCTTGTGTAAGAACTCCCCAGCAAAATGGATTAATTGAAAGAAAACATCAACATATATTAAATGTTGCTAGGGCATTAAAGATAACATCGATATACCTTTAGATTATTGGGAGTCACTTTGTGTTTTACATCTTTGTTTATTTGATAAATCTCATTCCTACCCCTTTGCTTGGTAATAAAACTCCTTATCGGATGCTACAAAACAAAATGCTCATTTATAGCAACCTAAAGGTTTTTGGTCGTCTGTGTTTTGTTTCAACACCTTCACGAGGAGGAAGGGAAAGTTTGATGATAGAAGCACAAAGTGTGTATTTCTAGGGTTTGAAGATCATATGAAGGGATACAAAGTCTGAATCTTCAAACCGAAACATCTCTGTTTCAAGAGATGTCATTTTCCATGAAAATATGTTTCCTTTTACGATCGACTTCACTGCTGTTTTAACAATGATTTATGTATGCCCTTGCCTATTTCTCGATGAATATGTGGAATTCAATAATGCATCCAGAGCGAGAATCTACAAATCAAGGGCATGATACACGGTGAGCAAGACTTCAAATCCGAAGTTCCAGATCCTCCAAATCGAGAGAAGATCTCATAGACAAAAGATTACTCCAACTTATCTCAATGATTATGTCTATACTAATCATGCACACAGAACTTCTCCACACACTCTAAATCATGTGTTATCTTACAGTAATATTTCTTCTAATCATCAGGCTTACATAAGCAATATCAATGCGATAACTTGAACTACATCATATCAAAAAGCGGCGATTGATCCAAATTGGCGAGGATGCTATGGACAAAGAGCTTCAAGCATTGAATACTACCAACACTTGGACCTTTGGTTGATCTACCTAAAGGAATCAAACCAATTGGATGCAAATGGGTATATAGAATTAAAAGAAAGGTGATGGAAGTATTGAAAGATACAAAGCAAGATTGGTGGCAAAAGGTTTTACACAAACAGAAGGAATAGATTTCATTGAAACATTCTCACCAAAGAGCCAAACAGACTACTATCAGGTTGTTTTTAGCACTGGCAGCAGTAAAAGGATGGCATTTACATCAAATGGATGTAAATAATGCCTTTTTACATGGAGATCTTGATGAGGATGTCTACATGAAGCCTCCACCAGGGTTACAAGCTCATGGAAAAGTATGCAAGTTGAACAGATCTCTATATGGCCTAAGGCAAGCTAGTAGGCAATGGAATGCCAAACTAACACAGAAATTGTTGGAAAGTGGTTACAAGCAGTCTCGAGAATGATCATGACTTGTTCACAAAGGCACAGGATCGAGACTTTATTGCTTTCTTGGTATATGTGGATGACATTGTAGTAGGAAGTTTGAGTCGATGACAATTCAAGAACTCAAAGATTTCTTTGCATAAAGCTTTTACAATAAAGGATCTAGGGCAACTCAAGTATTTCTAGGCTTTGAGGTTGCAAGGACAAAATCTGGGATTGTAATTAATCGGAGAAAGTATTGCCTGGACTTATTAAGACACTATGGCTATCTAGAATGTAAACACGCTTCTACACCAATGGATTCTACTCAAAATTTACTTAATATGCAGGCTCCTTTATTACCATCCAACACGAATATAGAAGCCTTGTTGGAAAACTTTTATACCTAGTAATACTAGGCACGACATTGCATTTGCTACACAACAATTAAGCCAATTCTTAGACAAGCCAAATGAAGCACACATGAAGGTCGCAAGCAGTTACTCGGATATCTAAAAGCGGCTCTGGAAAAGGATTATTCTTTCTAGTGATAGTCCTATACACCTCAAGTCTTTGGTGTTGATTCAGATCATTTTGCTGTACAAAGACAAGAAGATCAATAATGAGGGCTCTTGGTTTATCTTGGCAAAGCTCTTATATCATGGAAGTCAAAGAAACAAGCCACTGTTTCCAGAAGTTCAAGTGAAGCTGAGTATAGAGCCATGGCTATTACAGCCTGTGAAGTTCAATGGTTGCTATATTTACTCAAGGACTTTCATATCAACAACACTGCACCAGTCCCTTTGTATTGTGATAGTTCTAGTGCTCTACACATAGTGGAAAATCCAGTTTTTCATGAAAGAACAAAGCATATAGACATAGACTGTCACTTTGTCAGGGAGAAATACTTAGAGAAAGTCCTCAAACCATTGCCAATACACACAGATCAACAACCAGCAGACATCTTAACCAAACCAGTCAACAAACAGATCCTTAGCACACTGTTACAGGCTTATCCTCTAAAAGACCTATTCCAAGGATAATGCAACATGGATAGGATACTTCTTGGCAAGCTGTTCATGGCCTTCACTCGATATGATTTTTTTTTCCCACTCAAAAAAAATCAATTGAAAAACCACAAATTATGCTTTTACAGTTTGGTTCGTTTGTTTAGATCACCCCTATTCTCTAGAAGGAGAATTAATTATTACTACGCTGGGAAAGAAGGATTTGTATCTGAGACCTTCTGGTCTCATGACCTCAGCTCTATCCAGTTGAGCTAGGCTTCAGCTCTATCCAGTTGATGTAGGAAAAACACAATAAATTCTGCATTGGAAATATAAATGTCTCACATAAAATGAAAAAAGTGATTTTGACAACTATATTAATTAGACGAAAATACAAAAACCAACAAATATATAATGAAAGTTAATAAAGGAATAGAGTTTCGTTGGAAGAAGTGTCTTGAACTCTTGATCATAGGAATGAGGACCTTTGCTGTCACATGAGCTAGTTGTGAAATGTTCTTTTTAGGGGTAAAAGAGACGGCCTAAATGGGAAAGGTCCTCCTCCACACCATGAAGCATTTGCACGCAAGTGAGACTGTCGCTCTTCACTACGAACCTCATCATCCGATCTGTTGTGAAATGTTTAGAACCAATACAACATTGTTTTGGTCCGAAAAACAGCTTAATTAAACACACTATAGTAGTATATATTTTAAATATTTATTCCTCCACTTAGACCTGAGCAAAAAAATCAAAAAACCAATACGAACCGAAAATCAATCCGACTCAAACCGAAATAAACCAAACTAAGAGAAAACCAATCAAATCGGTTTGGATTGGAACCGAATCGAATTTAAATGGTTTGGATTCGGAAAATCCTAATTATAACCCACCCAAACCGAAATCGGACCGAATTACCCAGAGTATAAAAACACCCATTATTAGTCAACCCTTGTTACACATCCAATTCCATGGCTCGAAAATTCTCTCAGAAGCTGCAGCACCTTCACGCGTGTTCCTCCTCGTCTTTTCCGCCGCATCTTCTCCGCCTCCACATTTGTTCCTGTTGAACTTCAAAACAACTCTGTTTACGTTCTTGAGTTCATGCGTGTTCCTCCTCGTACTGGTAGTCTGGTAGCCTTTTAATGGAACTTTGTTTAAGCTTGCTTTCTCTTGTTGATAATGTATGTTATCTTTTTAATTTTATGTTTAGGCCGATGACTGGTGATGAGAAATGAGAATGAAACACTAATTTGATGTAGTGTAGCTTGGGCTTGTAAAATCGAAACCAAACTGGATCCAAATTGAAACCAACCCAAACCAAACCATTGGGTTCAAGTTCAACATTGTTTCGGTTTGGTTTGGGGGGGTGAAATATGTCAACCAAACCAAATAACTATATGTAAACCCCGAACCGAAACCACCCAAACCGAACCATGATCAAGCCTCCACTCCACGCTAAAGTTCGGTGAAGTTGATCACATATCATTGACGATACGACACATGTTCTCCTATACCCATAAGCCGTGAAATGCTCACTTGCACCCTTCGTTTCGAACTGAATTGTTAAGTTAATTACTACCTCCGTCCCAAAATGTAAGTCCTTTTAACTTTTTAGTTTTGTCCCAAAATGTAAGTCCATTTACAAAACCAATAAAGCGTTTATTACATCTTTCTCCTTCTACCCCTAATTTATTATATACTCAACCACTTTTTACTACTTTGCATTAATACCAATGAAAGGTCATTTTAGTCTTTTTAATCAAAATTAATGACAAATAACAAATTTAACTAACTTTCTTAATATGTGTGAAAAAAACCTAAAAGGACTTACATTTTGGGACGGAGGTAGTACATGTGTAAAGAAAATGAATACTACTTCTTCCGCCTCGAAATAAGTTTTTTTTTCTTCTTTTCTTTTACTTAAATAAATGTGTTGTTCAGGCGGATGTACATTGATTGGGGAGGGAGGGTGGGGGGCATCATCGTCGTCCTCTTGGAGTCGGAATAATCATTAGTATATATAATATATATTTTATTTGTACCCCTTAAATTTTATTTTCCCCCTAGCCTCTATAGTCATCTTGTCACGTAATATTATCGAATAACTTAACGATTTCTTACTAATCATCAGTAAGTGATACATTTAAAAATAATAATAATAATAATAAAAATAAAAACAATAGAAAGACAAAATATGAAGCGGACCATAATGTTGTATTCTATTATTATTTTTAAACCAAAATTAAAGAGTGATAAATCGTAACTCTTTAAGTATAAATTAATTGAGGATGATTTCTTGTATTATCTTTATTATTCAAACAAAATATGCTTGTCCGACGGTAAAGAAAAAATCTGCCGCTGTATCGCCCCCCTGGGGGATTGTAAAAAAAACATTATTGTATCACCCTCCTCGTCCGGGGGTCTGCGTGCGCCCTGGTTATGTTTTGATATTACATTGACGTATGTGCCCTTTATTTGATACTTTATTTAAAAGGATAAATGATTATGAGTAATAAACGATGCAATGTTTATGTAAAAGTACAAGCATTCATTTGGGAATAAACAAATCCAAAAAAAGAAAGACACATATTTAACAATGGAGTATTTTTTTTTTATTCTTATAAACATGCAATGCATCTTACACTACGATACTCAATGTATCATGGTTTGGTCCGTCCCAACAACACTGCATTAACTACACACTATGTAGCATGGATGCATTGATATACTATACGACATGACACATACATGGCGACACAGCTAATTCCAAAATATAAAAACACGACACATCAACCACATGGGTAATTTGTAAAACTGTATTTAGACATTCAACCTAATGGGTCAAAAGAGAATGCAAAAATGTATTTAGCTTTCAAAATATTACGAATTGTAAAATATGATGGTTTATGAAGAAGAAACGGATAAACTAAATACAATATATTACTTGTCAACTTATAATCAATATTTAAAATTGTGTATTTTAAGGCAGGAGTGTCGGTCGTATCAACAACATGTTAGAAGTGTGTATTAGAATTTTAAATAATGATATATTAATCAGCCGACACATGTCAGATACAAATCGAATACGTGTCGATTGCGTGTCGTCTCGAAAAGTATCCACCACTGTACACGATATCCAAATGGAAGTGTCTGTGGTTCTGCACAATAAGACAAACTTATCTTGCTCCTCATATTCATTTGCAGCAGTAATTGGACACTAACCACACACGTTTTCCATAGCACAACCTTTCGGGTCCCCCACTTTAGTCATAATTCATAATGGGTAAATATTACTCTTTCCGCTTTTCTTCTTAGGGTATCTCCAATGATGGATGACCCGGCACTATCCCACAATTTTAGATAAATAGTGATACTCTCCACTTTTTCCCCCATTTCACCATTCCCCTTTCTATTTTTACCAAATATGGTGTCGGGTCACCCGACACCAAAAACCATTTTGCCCATCCTCCCCCTCCCCCTCCCCCTCCCCCTCCCCTTTTTTTCTCTTTCTTTTGGTTTAATTTAATAACATGTGCGATATGTGGATTAGAATAGTTGGAGAAAAATGGTGTAAAATTTGGTATAGAATGGTTGGAGAAGAATTGTGTAATGTTACACCATTTTGGTGCAATGGTGTAGAAAAGGGATCTACCGTTGGATCTACCGTGATTTTAAACCTATCTTGCTCCCCAACTTCAATTGCAGTAGTAATTGCACACCAACCACACACACCTTCCATTGTACAACCTACTAGCTTAATGCTTTTCCTTTCGGGTACCCCACTTTAGTCATAATTCACTAATGGGTAAATATACTCTTTCGTCTTTTTCTCTTAAGGGTATCTCCAAGAAGGGATGACCCGGCACTATCCCACCATTTTGGATAAATGGTGATACTCCAACAGCTCCACTTTTTCACCATTTCACCAATCCCCTTTCTTTTTACACCAAATATGATGTCGGGTCACCCGACACAAAAAACTATTCCCCCTCTTTTTATTTCTTTTTGTTTAATTTAATAACAAGTGTGATACGTGGATTAGAATTGTTTGAGAAGAATGTTGTAAAATTTGGTTTGTAGAATGGTTGGAGAAGAATGATGTAATTTTTACACCATATTGGTGCAATGGTGTAGAAAAATGAATCTACCGTTGGATCTACCGTAATTTTAAACCTATATTGCTCCCCGTATTCAATTACAGTAGTAATTGCACACCAAGGACACACACCTTCCATCGTACAGCCTGCTAGCATCTTTTCCTTTCGGGTCCCCCTCTTTAGTCATAATTCACTAAAGGGTAAATATTACTCTTTCGTATTTTCCTCATAAGGGTATCTCCAACTAAGGATGACCCGACATTATCCCACTATTTTGGATAAATGGTGATACTCCAACAACTTCACTTTTTCCCCCATTTCACCATTCCCTTTTCTTTTTACACCAAATATGGTGTCGGGTCACCCGACACCAAAAACCATTCCACTTCCCCCTCCCCCTCCCCCTCCCCTTTTTCTTTCTTTTGGTTTAATTTAATCACAAGTGTGACATGTGGATTAGAATGGTTGGAGAAGAATTGTGTAAAATTTGGTTTTTTTAGAATGGTTGGAGAAGAATGGTGTAATTTTACACCATTTTAGTGCAATGGTGTAGAAAAGGGAATCTACCGTTGGATCTACCGTAATTTTAAACCTATCTTGCTCCCCATCTTCAATTGCAGTAGTAATTGCACACCAACCACACACACCTTCCATTGTACAACCTACAAGCATAATGTTTTTCCTTTCGGGTCCCCCACTTTATTCATAATTCACTAATTGGTAAATATTACTCTTTCGTCTTTTCCTCTTATGAGTATCTCCAAGGAGGGATGACCCGGCACTTTCCCTCCATATTGGATAATTAGTCATACTCCATTAGCTCTGCTTTTTTCCCCATTTCACCATTCCCCTTTCTTTTTAAAAACCATTTCGCCCCCCCCCCCCCCCCCCCTACTTTCTATTCTTTCTTTTGGTTTAATTTAATAACAAGTGTGATATGTGGTCTAAAATGGGTGGAGAAGAATTGTGTAAAATTTAGTGTAGAATGGTTGGAGTAGAATATTGCAAATTTACACAATTTTTGGTGCAATGGTGTGGAATAAGGGATCTACCGTAATTTTAAACCTATCTTGCTCCCCATCTTCAATTGCATTAGTAATTGCACTCCAACCACACATACCTTCCATTGTACAACCTGCTAGCATAATGTTTTTCCTTACGGATTACCCACTTTAGTCATAATTCACTAATAGGTAAATATTACTATTTCGTCTTTTCCTAATTAAGGGTATCTCCAAGGAGGGATGACCCAGCACTATCCCACCATTTTGGATAAATGGTGATACTCCAAGAGCTTTACTTCTTTCCCCATTTCACCGTTCCTGTTTCTTTATACACCAAATATGACCCGACACCAGAAAACATTTTCCCCCCTCCTTTTTTTCCTTCTTCCTTTGGTTTAAATTAATAACAAGTGTGATATGTGGATTAGAATGGTTGGAGAAGAATGCTGTAAAACTTAGTGTAAAATGATTGGAGAAGAATTGTGTAATTTTACACCATTTTGGTGAAATGATGTAGAAAAATGGATCTACCGTAGTTTTAAAACTATCTTGCTCCCCATCTTCAATTGCAGTAGTAATTGCACACCAACCACACACACCTTCCATTGTACAACCTGCTAGCATAATGTTTTTCTTTTCGGGTCCCCCACTTTATTCAAAATTCATTAATGGGTAAATATTACTCTTTCGTCTTTTCTTCTTAAGAGTATCTCTAAAGAGGGATGACCCGGCACCATCCACCATTTTGGATAAATGGTGATACTCCAACATCTCCACTTTTTTTTCCCCATTTCACCATTTCCCTTTCTTTTTACACCAAATATGGTGTCAGGTCACCCGACACCAAAAACCATTTCACACACCCCCCCCCCCCCCCCGGTTTCTTTTTTTCTTTTCTTTCTTTTGGTTTAATTTAATAACAAGTGTTATATGTGGTGTAGAATGGTTGGAGAAGAATGGTGTAAAATGGTTAGAAAAAATGGTGTAATTTTATACCATTTTGGTGCAATGGTGTAGAAAAAGGATGTACCGTTGGATCTTCCGTAATTTTAAACCTATCTTGCTCACTATCTTCAATTGCATCAGTAATTGGACGCCAATCACACACCTTTCATTGTACAACCTGCTAGCATAATGATTTTTCTTACGGATCCCCCACTTTAGTCATAATTCACTAATGGGTAAATATTACTCATTCGTCTTTTCCTCTTAAAAGTTTCTCCCCATTTCACCATTCCCTTTTTTTTACACCAAATATGGTGTCGGGTCACACGACACCAAAAACCATTTCGTCCCCCCACTCTTTTTCTTTCTTTCTTTTAGTTTAATATAACAAGTGTAATATGTGGATTAGAATGGTTGGAGAAGAATGATGTAAAATCTTGTGTAGAATGGTTGGAGAAGAATGAAGTAATTTTACACCATTTTGGTGCAATGATGTAGAAAAAGGGATCTACCGCTGGATATACCATAATTTTAAACCTATCTTACTCCCCATCTTCTATTGCAGTAGTAATTGCACACCAACATCTTCCATTGTACAACATGATAGCATAATGGTTTTCCTTTCGGGTCCCCCACTTTAATCATAATTCATTAATGGTAAATATTACTCTTTCGTCTTTTTCCTCTCAAGAGTATCTCTAATGAGGGATGACCCGGCACTATCCACCATTTTGAATAAATGATGATACTCCAGCAGCTCCACTATTTCACCATTCCCTTTTCTTTTTTCACCAAATACCCGACACCAAAAACCAATTCCCCCCCCCCCCCCCCCCCTCACACACACACACACACTTTTTCTTTTTTTTCTTTTCTTTCTTTTGGTTTAATTTAATAACAAGTGTTATATGTGGTGTAGAACGATTGCCCCCACACTTTTTTTTTTCTTTTCTTTCTTTTGGTTTAATTTAATAACAAGTGTTATATGTGGTGTAGAACGATTGCAGAAGAATGATGTAAAATTTGGTGTAGAATGGTTAGAAAAGAATTGTGTAATTGTACACCGTTTTGGTGCAGTGGTGTAGAAAATGGATGTACCATTGGATATACCGTAATTTTAAACATATATTGCTCCCCATTTTCAATTGCAGTAGTAATTGCACACCAATCACACACAACTTCCATTGTATAACCTGCTAGCATAATGCTTTTCTTTCAAGTTCCCCACTTTAGTCATAATTCACTAATGGGTAAATATTACTCTTTCGTCTTTTCCTCTTAGGGTATCTCCAATGAGGGATGACCCGGCACTATCCCACCATTTTGGATAAATGGTTATACTCCAACAGCTCCACTTTTTCCCCATTTCACCATTAACCATTTCGCTCCCCCTTCCCCCCCCCCCCCCCCCCTCTCTTTTCTCTTTTCTATCTTTTGGTTTAATTCAATAACAAATATGATATTTGGTGTAGAATTGTTAGAGAAGAATGGTGTAATTTTACACCATTTTGGTGCAATGATGTAGAAAAATGGATCTACCGTAATTTTAAACCTATCTTGCTCCCATCTTCAATTGCACACCAACCACACACACCTCCATTGTACAACATGCGAGCATAATGCTTTTCATTTTGGGTCCCCCACTTCAGTCATAATTCACTAATGGGTAAATATTACTCTTTCGTCTTTTCCTCTTAAAGGTATCTCTGAGGAGGGATGACCCGGCACTATCCCACCATTTTGGACAAATGGTGATACCTCAACAGCTCCACTTTTCCCCCATTTCACCGTCCTTTTTTTACACCAAATATAGCATTGTCGGGTCACCCGACACCAAAAACCTTGCCCCACTTTTTTTCTTTTCTTTCTTTTGGTTAAATTTAATAACAAGTGTGATATGTGGTGTATAATGGTTAGAGAAGAATGATGTAAAATTTGGTGTAGAATGATTGGAAAAGAATGAAGTAATTTTACATCATTTTGGTGTAATGGTGTGGAAAAAGGGATATACCGTTGGATCTACCGTAATTTTAAACCTATCTTGCTCCCATCTTCAATTGTAGTAGTAATTGCACACCAACCACACACACCTTCCATTGTACAATCTGCTAGCATAATGCTTTTCCTTTCGGGTGCCTCACTTTAGTCATAATTCACTAATGGGTAAATATTACTCTTTCGTCTTTTCCTCTTAGGGGTATCTCCAAGGAGGGATGACCCGGCACTATCCCACCATTTAGGATAAATGGCGATACTCCAACAACTCCACTTTTTCCCCCATTTCACCATTCCTCTTTCTTTTTACACCAAATATGGTGTCGGGTCACCCAACACCAAAAACCATTTCGCCCCCTTCTCATTTTTTTCTTTCTTTTTTTAGTTTAATTTAATAAAAAAGTGTGATATGTAGATTAGAATAGTTGGAGAAGAATTGTGTAAAATTTGGTGTAGAATGGTTGGAGAAGAATGGTGTAATTTTATAGAATTTTGGTGCAATGGTGTAGAAAAAGGGATCTACTGTTGGATCTACCATAATTTTAAAACTATCTTGCTTCCCATCTTCAATTACAGTAGTAATTGCACGCCAACCACACACACCATCCATTTTACAACCTGTGCTTTTTTTCTTTCGGGTCCCCCACTTTAGTCATAATTCTCTCATGGGTAAATATTACTCTTTCGTCTTTTCCTCTAAAGGGTATCTCCACGGAGGGATGACCCGGCACTATCCCCCCATTATTATAAATGATGATACTCCAACAGCTCCACTTTTCTCCCATTTCACCATTCCCCTTTCTTTTTACACCAAATATGGTGTCGGATCACCCGACACCAAAAATAATTTCCCCCCCCCCCCCCACACACACACACACTCCTTTTTTCCTTTCTTTTGGTTTAATATAGTAACAAGTGTGATATGTGGATTAGAATGGTTGGAGAAGAATGGTGTAATTTTACACCATTTTGGTACAATGATGTAGAAAAATGGATCTACCGTAATTTTAAACCTATCGTGCTCCCCATCTTCTATTGCAGTAGTAATTTCACACAACCACACACACCTTCCATTGTACAACCTGATAGAACAATGCTTTTCCTTTCGTGTCCCTCACTTTAGTCACAATCATTATTGGGTAAATATTACTCTTTCGTCTTTTCCTTGTAAGAGTGTCTCTAAGGTGATATGACCCGGCAGTATCCACCATTTTGGAAAAATGGTGATACTCCAGCAGCTCCATTTTTTTCCCTATTCACCATTCCCCTTTCTTTTTACACCAAATACCCGACACCAAAAACCATCCCCCCGCCCCCCACTTTTTCTTTTCTTTCTTTTGGTTTAATTTAATAATAGGTGTTATATGTGGTGTAGAATGGTTGGAGAAGAATGATGTAAAATTTGGTGTAGAATGGTTATAGAAGAATAGTGTAATTTTACTCCATTTCGGTGCAGTGGTGTAAAAAAATGGATGTACCGTTGGATATACTGTAATTTTAAACCTATCTTGCTCCCCATTTTCAATTGCAGTAGTAATTGCACACCAATCACACACACCTTCCATTGTACAACCTGCTAGCATAATGCTTTTCCTTTCGGGTGCCCCACTTTAGTCATAATTCATTAATGGGTAAATATTACTCTTTCGTCTTTTCCTCTTAGAGGTATCTCCAAGGAGGGATGACCCGGCACTATCCCACCATTGAGGATAAACGGTGATACTCCAACAGCTCCACTTTTTCCCCCATTTCACCATTCCTCTTTCTTTTTACACCAAATATAACCCGACACCAAAAACCATTTCGCCCCTTTCCCCTTCTCCTTTTTTTTTCTTTCTTTTAGTTTAATTTAATAAAAAAAAATGTGATATGTAGATTAGAATAGTTGGAGAAGAATTGTGTAAAATTTGGTGTAGAATGGTTGGAGAAGAATTGTGTAATTTTACAGAATTTTGGTGCAATGGTGTAGAAAAAGGGATCTACTGTTGGATCTACCATAATTTTAAACATATCTTGCTTCCCATCTTCAATCGCAGTAGTAATTGCACACCAACCACACATACCATCCATTTTACAACCTCCTAGCATAGTGCTTTTTCTTTCGGGTCCCCCACTTTAGTCATAATTCACTCATGGGTAAATATTACTCTTTCGTCTTTTCCTTTTAAGGGTATTTCCACGGAGGGATGACCTGGCACTATCCCCCCATTTTGGATAAATGGTGATACTCCAACAGCTCCACTTTTCCCCCATTTCACCATTCCCCTTTCTTTTTACACCAACTATGGTGTCGGGTCACCCGACACCAAAAACCATTTTGCCCCCCTACCCCACTCCTTTTTTCCTTTCTTTTGGTTTAATATAGTAACAAGTGTGATATGTGGATTAGAATGGTTGGAGAAGAATGGTGTAAATTTTGTGTAGAATGGTTGGAGAAGAATGGTGTAATTTTACACCATTTTGGTACAATGTTGTAGAAAAAGGGATCCACCATTGGATCTACCGTAATTTTAAACCTATCGTGCTCCCTATCTTCTATTGCAGTAGTAATTTCACACCAACCACACACACCTTCCATTGTACAACCTGATAGAACAATGCTTTTCCTTTCGTGTCCCTCACTTTAGTCATAATTCATTAATTGGTAAATATTACTATTTCGTCTTTTCCTCGTAAGAGTATCTCTAAGGAGGGATGACCCGGCATTATCCACCATTTTGGATAAATGGTGATACTCCAGCAGCTCTATTTTTCCCATATTTCACCATTCCCCTTTCTTTTTACACCAAATACCCGACACCAAAAACCATCCTCCTGCCCCCACTTTTTCTTTTCTTTCTTTTGGTTTAATTTAATAATAGGTGTTATATGTGGTTTAGAATGGTTGGAGAAGAATGATGTAAAATTTGGTGTAGAATGGTTATAAAAGAATAGTGTAATTTTACCCAATTTCGGTGCAGTGGTGTAAAAAATGGATGTACCGTTGGATCTACTGTAATTTTAAACCTATCTTGCTCCCCATTTTCAATTGCAGTAGTAATTGCACACCAATCACACACACCTTCCATTGTACAACCTACTAGCATAATGCTTTTCCTTTCGGGTTCCCCACTTTAGTCATAATTCATTAATGGGTAAATATTACTCTTTCGTCTTTTCCTCTTATGGGTATCTCCAATGAGGGATGACCCGGCACTATCCCACCATTTGGATAAATGGTGATACTCCAACAGCTCCACTTTTCCCCCCATTTCATCATTCCTCTTTCTTTTTACACCAAATATGGTGTCGGGTCACCCGACACAAAAAACCATTCCCCCCCCCCCCCCCTTTTTTTTTTCTTTTCTATCTTTTGGTTTAATTTAATAACAAATGTGATATTTGGTGTAGAATGGTTGGAGAAGAATGGTTTAATTTTACATTATTTTGGTGCAATGGTGTAGAAAAAGGGATCTACCGTAATTTAAACCTATCTTGCTCCCATCTCCAATTTCACACCAACCACACACACCTCCATTGTACAACCTGGGAGCATAATGTTTTTCATTTCGGGTCCCCCATTTCAGTCATAATTCACTAATGGGTAAATATTACTCTTTTGTCTTTTCCTCTTAAGGGTATCTCCAATGAGGGATGACCCGGCACTATCCCACCATTTTGGATAATGGTTATGTTAAGAAATCTACACGGGAAGGTAGCGGAATTCAAAAATTTATTTCCTTTTAACCAGGATCGACTTCGTTTAAGCAACAACAAATAAGTAGTAGACGGTGGTTAGCTTGCTTGATCTAATAGATCGACGCTTTGACCGTCTAAGGAGAATAGCGATGCACGGAGCCTCCCAAGCGTTCGGCCTCTACCGGTGATGCCGGAATCCCATCATGGATTGCTACCAGAAAAACTAGGTTGCTAGACCGACTTTTTCTCCTTCTCAAAATCTCTCCAAAAGAAGCTCTCTATTTTTCACAAGAACTATTAGATCTTGGAATTGTCATATATAAAAGAGCTAGCCAACCTCTCTCTTATATAGTGATTGGGATTAGCTCCCATGTGTCTCCCAAACTGATTGGGATTAGCTCCCTAGTAGATTGAGGAAACGAAAACATTTTCCTAATAAAATAAGGAAAATACATTTGATTGATTTATCTCATTTAATTTAATATCTTATATTAAATATTTTCAATATATTATCAATATCTAATATTGACTATCTTTATCTTATTACCATAAATCAATCTACACATGTGTGCAAATCTATATTCATTAATATCTAATATTAATATAAGTTAATACTATTTATATTATTAATTGATGTGCACAAATGCACAATCCAAATATATTTCATATACTTGGAAAGTGGCGCCACATATATATACCCAAATATATATATATATGTTTAATCAACTAATATAATACTATGATTAATTAATTTACAAAATACATGTATATCATATTACATATTTTCGACTTACATATCTAATATATGTATATTTAATTAATCAACATAATTAATATCTTGTATTTTCATAATAAATAAATACCACCACATTAATTTACCACTATATTTTTTATAGTATGAGATAAATTCTTTCATTATTTGGTTATCAACTATAACCACATTTTAATCCGACTTGATGTTCATATGTGTGTGACCCGATAGACTTCCGAATATGTTGGCCGTAGACACAAAGTGCAAATTATGAAAATGCCCTTCATGCCTAACGATCACGGGATAGCGTCTAGCAACACACCGTGGCCCCCAATCATTGGAAGAGTCAAATGCAATGACTACTACCTTTCATGTGAAACAGTTACCGTGTAAATAGAATCTTGTTGCTATATTACTATCCATACGGTCGTTCATCGAGTGTCAAACATCAACGACTGTATCTTATAATCTGGATATCATGCTCTCTCTCGATGTAACTCATTTATTCCCACTTTGCAAAGATTCACGAGAGTAAGACATTCTTTATAATAAGGCCCTTTCGGATATTCACCCCTACTAATAGGGTACGCGATTTCCGGACGACCAAACATGTATACTCCGCATGCTTCAGTATCACACCCAATCACTACCGCATGATCGCCCCGTGGCTAGGGGAAATCTCAATAGTGTCAAAGCATGACAATCCACACCGTGATGCCATGTAGACTCCGGTCCTAAAGATAATTACACAACCGTCACATAGTGTGACCTTTGAGCGATGTAAGTGGGTCGATCCCTAACGACGCATTCTCTAATACACGTCCGCGTCCCGGTCAGTGTCTCTACACTTTGATAGATGATATACTACTTTTATATGATTAAATATACGTTATATTATTATGTTTTATCAACGAATTCTATATAAAACATATGAAATTATGGTATAAATGGTATGAAATGTTAATCTTTGTACCGATTTTAGTAAATCGGAGTGTCGTGTCAGATTTACGTGGGTATTTGTGGTATTTTATTGCAGATTTATAAGCCGAGACCCCGAGAATCGACATATTGAAGTTTAATCATATCTCTGGAATGATTTAGAGAGTGCCACGAGCTTAAATGGTCAATTGAATAGCTTAAGTGGTCAAGTGGCCAATTAATTTGGTTAAGTGGTAATCGAGAAATGTCTTCGACAAACAAATGGCTCATCAAAACGACATTATCTGAAGAAGAGTTCTTCACGAAAGTTGTAGATTTTCCTGAGAGCTTTCCGATGCCGCTTGAATCATGATTTTTGGAGGTCCAGAACTCGAGATATGAATTTTAGAAGTTTGATAATTATATATAAAAATATAAATATCTTCACCGCACATGCTGATTGCAATCAGGAGTGGAAGCAATCATTAGTCCGGACCGATCCGGCTTGATCTCGGACCGGTCCGGCCAAGGAAGTTTTTTCTATATAAAGGGCCTCATTTGCAACAGAACGAGGGTACCAATATATATACATTACATCATATATATATATATATATATATATATATATATATATCTTCTCCTCCTTAGTTTCTTTTTATTTTGTAGTTGTAAATAGGCCTTAAGCCAAAAATAATAATCTCGTAGTATCGTTGTAATGCTCGAGAAATTATCGGAAGTTCAGTGTTGTTGAAGTCGTTGTAATGTCCAGAAGAATACAACTCTGATTCAGCATTTGTAACCGGGTAACTTTTCTTAAGTATTTATGTTTGTTTTTATATTTTTCGTCGTTATAATGTTTTTAGGCTAACTCTAATAACTAGCCAAAGTTATGTAATCGTTTTATCTCAATCTTTTCGGTAAAGGAATGCTGTCTAAGTAAAATTGACTAAAATTGAGTTAATTGAATCTTTTTCTATTCTGTAACGTATTGATAATATTCGGATTGACGTAATTAACCAAGATGAATCGCACCATATAACCTAACGATGAACTGACCAGAGAAGTTAGGATATGCTGTTTATGTTGAGTTTTCTGACTCTGGATGTTGTGTGAAGGACAAGGACACCAAAGCTACCCTGCTGGAAGGACAGCTTAAGGATGGATTGTATCAAGTTCAAAAGTTGCCAGTCATCTCCAATCCCTCTCAGTTTCAAGCTCAGCCAAATAAGTCTGCTTTTGTTGTTAGTACTGCCAAGTTTTTAGAGCTTTGGCATAGGAGACTAGGTCATCCTTCTATTAGGGTGTTAAGAAATGTTCTCAAAAGTTGTAATCAGTCCTTTGTTTTGAATGAAAATTTTCCTTCCTGTGAAGCATGTCAAATGGGAAAACTTCACTCTATACCCTACACTGCATCTCAATCTGTTTCTACTGTGCCATTGGAGCTTATCCATACAGATTTGTGGGGGCCATCTCCAGTCAAATCTGTCAATGGATACTCCTACTATATATCTTTTGTTGATAACTTTAGCAGATTCACTTGGATCTATCCTTTGAAATACAAATCTGAAGCCCTAGACACCTTTCTTAAGTTTAAAGTTCTTGTTGAAAATCAGCTTAATCTAAAAATCAAACAAATTCAGTCTGACTGGGGTGGGGAATTTAAATCTTTTGAGTCTCACCTGAGTCAGTTTGGTATTCATTTCAGGCATCCCTGTCCACATACACACTCCCATAATGGGACTGTTGAAAGAAAGCACAGACACATCACAGAAACAGGTCTGAGTCTCCTAGCACAAGCTAACTTACCCATGAAATATTGGTGGAACAGTTTTGAACATGCTGTCCATTTAATCAACATACTTCCAACCCCTGTCCTACTGGATAAGTCCCCTTTTGAAATCCTCAATAAAAAACTTCCTGTTTATAGCAGCTGTAGAGTTTTCGGCTGTGCTTGCGACCCCTTCTTAGACCCTACCACACTCACAAATTCCAATATCATACACAACAGTGTACCTATCTAGGCCTTAGCTCGCATCACAAAGGACACCTATGTCTTGATCCCAATGGGAGAATCTATATCTCAAGAGATGTTGCCTTCAATGAAAAAGTCTTCCCTCATAAAAGCCTGAATACATCCCTAGAGAAATCTGAGTCTCAGTCCACAGAACCATCTGGTCATAGTTTCACCCTTAATCAATTCCATGTACTGGCATCTTTGGATCCTGATACAAACAACCTGGAGCAGTCATCAGCAGAGAATAACTCCAGTGAAAGAAATGAGATCACAACTCCATCTAGTTGTACACCAGTCCCTAGTCCAAGGCAAGACACTGGTGTCCCCACTAGTACTTCAGATCCTAGTCCACAACATGTCATTGATGCTTCCACATTACCTGATGATCATGACAGTTCAGGGATTCATTCAAGGACTAGTAATGGTGATAGGGCTGTTCAACCTGCTATTCCTATGCAACCTGTTCATCAGACCTGAGCACCTGTTCATCAAATGCAGACCAGGGCAAAGAGTGGTATGTACAAACCAAAGAGGTTTTCTGGTTTAGCACAAAGGCAGTCTTATCCAAGTCAGTCTGAACCTACAAAAGTAGCAGATGCTCTTGTTGATCCTGACTGGAACAAAGCAATGGAAGAAGAATATAAGGCCTTGAGTGATAACCATACATGGGACCTAGTGCCACCAGATCCTTCACAACATGTAGTGGGCAATAAGTGGGTGTACAAGCTGAAGCTTAAGCCAGATGGTAGTGTTCTAAAGCACAAGGCAAGGCTAGTTGCAAAGGGCTTTCACCAACAGCCAGGAGTTGATTACAATGACACCTTCAGTCCAGTTGCCAAATCATCTACAATAAGAGTTGTTCTGTCACTTGCTGTACAGAAACACTGGCCTATCCAACAGGTAGACATAAACAATGCTTTCTTGAATGGTACACTGCATGAGTCTGTCTTTATGGTTCAACCAGAGGGGTTTGTGAATCCAAACAAGCCTGCATATGTCTGTAAGTTAAACAAAGCCTCAGATGGGCTCAAAGAGCCCCAAGGGCATGGTTTGATGAGATGAAGAGTCATTTCTTTGAAGTGGGGTTTTAAGCGATGCCGTGTCGATTCTCTCTGTTTATTTTCAAGCATGATAATACAGTGTTGTATGTACTTGTGTATGTGGATGATTTTTTGATTACAGGAAATTCATCTGATGCCATTCAAAAGTTTGTCAAAGTGTTGAACTCCAGGTTCCCTATCAAGGACCTAGGTCCTATCTCACACTTTCTGGGAATGGAGGTACATAGGGCAAATGAGATACTCTTATACTTGTCTCGAAACAATATACCTGCGCAGATTCTTGGACAAAATGGACATGGGAAATCTGAAGCCAAGTCCAACTCCTATGATCTCTGGAAAAATTCTGAGACCAGATGAAGGTGAGCCACTTCAGAATCCAACCCCCTACCGAAGTGCCATTGGAGGGCTGCAGTATTTGACTATTACAAGGCAAGATTTGTCCTTCTCTGTGAACACCCTTTCACAGTTTATGCATGTTCCTACATCAGAACACTGGAAAGCTTTAAAAAGAGTGTTGAGATACATCAAGGGTACAATACATCTAGGCCTGGTGTTCAAAGCTTCTGGTCATCTTCAAATTCAGGGTTTTTCTGATGCAGACTGAGGGAGTCAGTGGCAGGCTATTGTGTTCTGATGTAGGAACATGCATAAGAGAAATCAATACTCAAAAACATAACAAAATCACAATACCGGTTTTTGGAGGCGAAGAGGGAATCTGACATCCAAGCTCCTTTGTCCGATAAGCATCAGATGAATTTGGTCTATCTTATTCTTACTGTCAATTACATGGTTCGGCATAGGAAAAGGGTGGATATGATGGGCGAAATGAAAATTAATATGACCGAGTACTATAGGAAGAAGCGAAGAAGTCAAGTGAAGATTTTCATAGTTGCCAGCTTTTTAACACGGTAAAACAGCTGTAACCTCTCTAGAAAAACTCCCCACCATTAATTCCCCCGTCCTTAGAGTGGCTGCAATGGCCTTTTTATTTGAGCCTTTATTCCTACCCCATCTAAATAATAGATTGAAACAAAAATAATTAGATGTAGTGGCTCAAATTTCAACCCCATGTTTTTCAACCCATCAACTAACCCCTCGTAAAGTAGATACCTAATTTACCTCCTCGGAATATACGCCTAAATGAAGAAAGCCATTACGGCATATCTTTTGTAAAAACAATCAATTTTATCAAAACTATTTAATTAAAGAAAATTGGTGGGCCACCAACATATTTTCGATGTGATTCAGGAGCAGAGCCACTACAGCCACTCTTATCACCACTCCACCTCCCCAAAACACATCTATCTCTTCTAATTGAAGAAATCCTATCCCTTTCCTTTATCTTTTCCAGAAAAAGGTTCAACCCCTTTTTCATTAAACAAATCTGAAAAGCTTTCCTCCACTATGAACCAATACGTCTCCTTTCTTCTTTCTGAATAAATTTGAAGAACCTTTCCAATTTGTGTTTCTTCTCTCCACCCGATATGGCTCTGAAACGTTTTTCTGAAGAAAAGATTTGTGCTTTTGTCTCTCTGCTACACCTCTGCAACTCTGGAGATGGCGCATGCCTACGAAATGGAGCTGCTACTTGTGAAGGTAGAGGTGATGCTGAAAATGACTTTGCTGAGGCCGATGAAGGACAAATCTGAGGCCAATGATGTCCGATCTACACCAATCTCTTTTCAACTCGTGATATTGTTCTTTCAGGGAAGTCTCCTTCATCTTTTTCATTTCAGTACTCTGCCTTGCTCTCTTTTTTTTTTGCCTAATTCAAGTCTTGTCTGTGTGACAAAATGTTTTTCTCGAATTTGGACTAAAAGATACGATCTTTGGTGATTAAAATGGCTATCTCGAAATGCATGCTTAAATCTATAATTGCCTACGATCATTATTATGTGCTAAATCGATATATGCATGTCTAATCTATTAAAATCCGTTTAAGCTCTTTAATTTCTGTTTTAGATCTGAATCTCTGCAGCGTGCGATATGAAACTTGATTGGTTAAATTTTAGATCTAAATATTGCTTAATCTGTGTTCTATCGAAGTGCTCATGCTTAAGTGTATATCTTGTCTGCCAATTTTGGTCTTTTGATTTGTCTTGGTCAAATTTGCTTCATCTGAAAGTATTAAATTATATTTATATCAGTGACATATGTCTTTTGCGTAGATGATGAGTATTTAATACACACATTCTACTTAAGGTCTCTAGTGCAATATGTGGCATATATTTTCTTGAATTAAATAATCTCTAATTTGTGTTGGGTCTATTAAAATATTGCCTTTTCTTTTAATATGTTGATCTGTGAAAGCCATGTACAATATATATTTCGTATATATGTACTGTCTGCCATATAGTATATACAATATATATTTCCTTAAATGTTTTCATCCAAAATAATAAGATGCATGTTTTAGACTCCTTAAATTGAACTTTGACTACATACTTTGACTACATACATCAGTGCATGTATTTTGCATATTTTGTGATAAATCTATACACTAAGTCTGTATGTCCTAAGTGTCATTTTTGTTAGTGTTACAGATGTATTTATTTATGTATGTGCCGTATGTATATATATATATATATATATATATATATATATTCTAGATTTCAAATAACTTTTGTATTGATATATGTTCTCTCTCCCATGTGAGCCTATCTCAATCAATGTGACTCTTGCTCTTACCAAGTGTAAAATCTTGATATTGTAACACCTTCCACAGATTTAATTTTGTGTGTTTAAGTGTGCAGATTCTCTTTCTTTGGAAACTTAAAAGAGCTGTTGTATTTACAGCTGTACCTGCAAAAGTTAAAAGCCTTTGTTGTATCTGTGATATTGGACCGTTGGATGCAAAGCAAAGCTGGACTGAATTTTCCCTTTCCCTTATACTACCTCAGCCACATCAAAAAAGTAGAACAGCCTCTCCAAAAGAAGACAACATTTATTCACTAAGTCTCTTCTCTATTTTTCTTAACACTTGTATTCTGAAATCAGTGTTTCATTTCTTGAGTGTTAGAAAAGTGAGGTGTGAGTGTGTTAGAGTGCAGCTCTAAATAAACCTTTAGTGAGTTGTGTTGTAGAGTTGAGAGTGTTCTCCACTTGTTATTGAGGAGCAATAACAAGGGCACAGCTGGTCCAAGCTATGGTTCAACAGTTCGGGTTCGGTCCTGCTGAGATACGGGTTCACGAAGCTGAATCCGGGTTACGAATTCACGGAGCTGAGTTCGTGTTCAAGAATCCAGGCAGTGATTCTTGGTAACTACTCCTTAGTGAGTGTGTTGAAATTTTCTCTCGTTTGTATTTTGTACAAGACTCAAGCAGCATCTAGTGAAATATTTGTTGTGTGTGGGTGTGATCTCTAGTAGATCACACATATATGCTTTAGGTAGTTTATTACTTTGATACACACCTTAGAATTGCATGTCTTAGGCTCAAACAAGATAAAATCTGAATCTGCAATTCTGTGTTATTGTTTGAACGCTTAGAACCTGCATGTTGTAGGCTAATAACTTAAAATCTGAATCTGCAAGTTTGCTATTCTGATTTTGGTTAAGTGTTCAACCTGCAGTAAAATCTATTGGTATAAGTTTCAGTTTTGCAATCACAGTCTCTTATCTAAATAAACTGAAATTGACTTAGAAACATATCAACTGAAGTTAACTTAGGTTCCCTTCGTTAATCTAAACTAGATCTTCTGCCTAGGTTCGTTAACTGATCTAAATTAAGTATACGCCGATTTTTGACTGTTAAACCTTGTTATTAATCTGCAAAACTGCTATTAAGTGGTTAGAAGAATTTTTAAAAAGGTATAATACTCTATTCACCCCTCTCTAGAGTATTTATTGCGCGTTCTCGATCCAACATAAATACCGATAGATTGAAATCAAAAAACCGGTTGAATTATAATGAAACTCAATCTGATAAAAAATTCATTTTGTTTTTATAAGATGTGGAAAAAAGTTAAGTGGAAAAAGCAAAACCCGTGACCGAGTACTTGTGTACTACTTGCACTAACAAAGTTCATTGTTTCGTTTTTTTTTTCTTTATTTCTTTCTTCATGTAAAAAGCATCACATGCTTCTGGCCAGTCACATAAGTACAATTATGAAATTTTGATTTTCGAGATTGATGCCAATAAGAACACACTTGAATAAAAGATGGAAAATGCTAGGTGTTGTGTTGTCAACTTGATAAATCTACCGTATAAAATGTTAGAACACACTTTTATCCTTATAGAGTATTTGATTTTGTTGAATTATTATCTATCAATAAATTCTACACTGTAATCATCGATATATAAAATTTATAATGTCTTTTATTGAGAAAATAATTTTAATATATATTTTAAGAGAACGAAAGATGGAAAAGGAACACCAAACAATAATTTAAATGTACGTAGAAAATAATAAAGTTAAACAAAAATTTCTTTTAGTATACTAATAAGGAGATTGAATTATGTTATGTACACTTGATGATAATGTGGTGTTCACAACTTTATCTTATCTATATTAAAAAGAAAAGAATATAAGTCGTTAGTTATTATACTTGATTAAGCATTCTCTTATACTCTCAAGTAGTAATATGGAAAAATGGAGAAGGGTAAATAAGTCTTTTAACACCCCTTTTCTCCTTTAAATACTTTCAACCCTAACTATCTCTCCCGCACTCATTTTTTTCACAAATTTTCTCCAAACTCACTTCACTTTTCACCATTCTCATCGATCTCCCATCATCTCCAATCACCATCTCCCACCACCAGCTTCGTGAGGATTTTTTATCACCATCTCTATCTTGCGTAAACATGAGCCGGGACATGCTTTGAGAACCCAAGCAGATAAACAGACCATATAATGTTTGGGAGGTACATTGGATGGTCTGTTTATCTGCTTGGGTTCTCAAAGCATGTCTCGGCTCATGTTTACGCAAGATAGAGATGGTGATAAAAAATCCTCACGAAGCTGGTGGTGGGAGATGGTGATTGGAGATGATAGGAGATCGATGAGAATGGTGAGAAGTGAAATGAGTTTGGAGAAAAATTTGTGAAAAAAATGAGTGCGGGAGAAATAGTTAGGGTTGAAAGTATTTAAAGGATAAAAGTGGTGTGTTAAAAGACTTATTTACCTTCTCCATTTTTCCCTATTACTACTTGAGAGTATAAGAGAATGCTTCATCAAATATAATAACTAACGACTTATTAGTAGAGATTGAATCCATTCATGTACATTTAATGATCAGGTGGTGTCCACATATTTGTCCTATATATATAAAAAAAAAAAATTCTTTTCTTTTTAATATAGATAAGATAAAGTTATGAACACCACATGATCATCAAGTGTACATAACATAATTCAATCTTCTTATTAGTATACTAAAAGAAATACTTCTTTAACTTTATTATTTTCTACGTACATTTAAATTGTTGTTCGGTGTTCCTTTTCCATCTTTCGTTCTCTCAAAATATATATTAAAATTATTTTCTCAATAAAAGACATAATAAATTTTATATATCGATGATTACAGTGTAGAATTTATTGATAGATAATAATTTCAACAAAATCAAATACTCTATAAGGATAAAAGTGTGTTGTAACATTTTATACGGTAGATTTATCAAGTTGACAGCACAACACCTAGCCTTTTCCATCTTTTATTCAAGTGTATTTTTATTGGCATCAATCTCGAAAATCAAAATTTCATAATTGTACTTATGTGACTGGCCAGAAGCATATGATGTTTTTTACATGAAGAAAGAAATAAAGAAAAAAAACGAAGCAATGAACTTTGTTAGTGCAAGTAATACACAAGTACTCGGTCACAGGTTTTGCTTTTTCCACTTAACTTTTTTCCACATCTTATAAAAACAAAATGAATTTTTTATCAGATTGAGTTTCATTATAATTCAACCGGTTTTTTGATTTCAATCTATCGGTATTTATTATTATTATTATTATTATTATTATTATTATTATTATTAGATCAAATCATGTAAAGAAGAGTGCATTAATTATCTCTAACGTGTTTTTAGTCACTCTGTAGTTAAGAGAAATTATGTATTACCGTCGGTCCAAAATATAAGTCATTCACAATATCAAAGGATCATTAATGAAAATTCTTTCTTATCTTACCCCTAATCCAACATCTTTAATTTACGTCACAATTATTGCATTTATGATAATCAGATGGTGTATTATATATTTTATCCATACATTAATTATATTTAACTATTTTGGACCGGAGGTAGTATGATTTTAACAACTATATCAATTAAACGAGAATGCAAAAAAATAATAAATATATAATGAAAGTTTATAAAGGATATAGATTTTTCGCTTGAAGAAGAGTCTTGAATTTAGGGGTGAGCTTGGATTGGTTTGGGGGATTTGGTTTGGTTTTGAAAGACTCGGATTGGTTTGGGGCGCCATAATTCGTTCCCCAAACCAAACCAAAACGAAGTCAATCCCAATCGGTAGCATATAATACGCAGGATAATGAACCTGAGACCTAACAAAATAAAAGGCTAAAACAATAAGTGTCATGCACATATTGTTGTTGGTCATTTTCAGCACCTTAGACCCCATCTTACCAACCCATGCACCGGTCTGTATTCATAAAACAAATAAAATTAATTAATTTCTTAAATTTTTGAAAAAAAAATCATTATTTGGTATAAAAAAACAGATAAAATAAATTAATTTTCTTAAATTTAAAAAATCATTAGAAAAAAAAATCTAGTTTTACCTCCACAGTATCAAGGACTGAGTCCTTCTGGCTCTGTTTGATCAGAAAAATGATAATTATTATTATAACAATAATAACAATCAAATGAAAAGGAAAAAAAAAACAACATAAAAAAAATCTAGCTTTACCTCCAAAACCTTTTTTATATTACCCCTTAATTCAAGGAGTGACTGCTTCTGTGAAGCACGGGTATGTTTAGGTAAAAAAAAATTTAAGAAAACACAAAATTTCACGTTATCAAACCAACCCAGCCAGAGAGTTCACTGGTCATCTCTTTCCAGTCAATTAAACCAACCCTCTCGAGTTCCCCGCAGTCAATTAAACCAACCCTCTCGAGTTCCCCGGTCATCTCTTTTCACGTTTCAGTCAATTGAGATTTCACTTTAACAAACAAGATGTACCAAAGAATAAACCATTCAGATTTAGCCAACTACATCGGTTTGTAAGCCATTCAAATTTAGCGAAACCATTCACATTTAGGCTAGTATACATCGGTTTTGTGTTTGGGAGCACAAAACCCAATAATACATTGTCCTCATGTCATCGGGTTTGACTTCGGCAACATGTGAAATCGGAAAAGAAAAAAAAAATCGGGTGGCGTTCAACCTCAAAACTAAGTTAGCAAGAATTCGTTTCAACACATGATTCCTTGTGACACGATACTTACATCTAAGGAAAGGAACCAAACAATTAAAAGTCTTCAATGACCAAATATCGCACAAAATATTATAAACAAAATAACCAATTAATCCAATATCTCGAAGTGAGACTCTATTTTGTGATTTCAATTTCCAGAAGATAGTTAATGTGCTTAGGAGCAACACATAAATGCATAACACAGCATAATCTACCCTAAGAAAATGCCATTCAGAATAATAACATCCCAAGTCAAGAAACAAAAAAGAACATGATAAATTGATAATCCATAAGATGCAATCTAAATAAAAGTAATCATAATGAAACATACCATAAATTCGGACTACATCAATGTTTGTGTGTCGTTTTAGCATTAAATCTCCTCCATGCTCATTACCATAGTCTTCCATCAAATAATCTATGAAGAATTTATTGATTGTAGCTTCTGTGATGCATATGCTGCTAGTATTTGACACAGGCAAGCTTCGAATATTCATCTTTTTGACAAGGAAATCCTTTTTTTTTATCTTAATCTACCTGCATAAAAATTAATATGTCAAAATCATTCTTGAAGCAAACATCATGTGTCAACGTTAAATCACCCTTTAAATTTTTTTTTATTTTTTTGTTAAGATCCAAAATAAAAACTTTACAAAACAAAGAAGATTCAAACAACACCAAATATGTTGCCTTTACAGCAAGGCTTTTTGTTACAGCACTTTTCTACTAAAATTAGCCAGGAGCTTTATTCACTTCAAATATACTATTTAAATATTCTTGAGTTACAAAAACAACAAAGCAACTAACCTGCTTTTGACCACAGCTTTTGAAACTTATTTCAGCCTGATGTTAATTAGCTTGATAAATCTACTGGAAACCAGATCTATAAAGCTTCATGATCTGTTGCTATACGGTGGTGTGTTGGAGACTTGGAGGTGGTGGTGGTGTGGTGGTGGTGGAGATGGTGGTTGGAGGTGGTGGTGGTGTGGTGATGGGAGAGGGTGGTTGGAGGTGGTGTGGTGGAGATGGGAGTTGGGGGTAATTAAAGAAAATTTGGAGGAATATTGATGAAGAAATGGTGTAATTTTGGAGAAAGCAAGCTGTTTTCATTAACATATATAGAAGTCTTAGATAGCATTTGATTGGTTGATATGAATTTACCCGGATCCTAATTACTCACCATTGATGGAGGACTTTAAGGGACGGTTATGATTGCATGGGTAGGATTCAACATGATAGTCTTAAAATCTTTGAATTTCTTACACTTTCTTTGTAGGCGGGGCAAAGGGAAATTGTTTATCAATTCATCGTAAATTGCATATAAATGTGTTACATCTTTACGTAGAAAGTTTTGAGGTACACCCGAAATATGTTGGGTGAAGTCGTATAGGATGATCTGCACCGTCTGTTTCAAAAATTATATTTAAACTGTATAGTACATATTTATTTAGTTATCAACTATTCACAAATAGACGTCTTTTGGCCTCCTCCGGTCTTTCCCTTCCCGGAAAACCCCTAGACGTCTGTAACTGGGGTGCCTCCCCACCTACCTTAGTGCTATCGGCAATCGCAGCAGATAGTGGCTAATTTCTCTTTTCTAATAAAAATTGTTTATTTTCAAAAAAAAAAAAAAAAAAACTATTCACAAATAGAGATACCACCAGAAATTTCCTCACCTACACTTTCTATATGTGTTATATATGTGATTATTTAATGATATACTTATGTTATACTAATGTCACTAAGTTCTACAATGTCACATCTTTATTGTTTACATATACCAGATTAAATCTATTGTGGATTAATTACGGTGATAATTTTAATTAAATATATTATATCACATTGTGACACATCTAGACGACATCAATACCAGTTATCTATCAGACATGTCGATGATAGTGATTTGAATTCAGAATTTTTTAGGTGTTTTAATCAAATTCAAAAAAAAATGTTAAAAAAGATGCAATAACCAGGTTTTGAACAAGTGACCTGAAATATAATAGTAATATTTCTAACCAATTGAACTAAATAAACAATTACAATAAAATTTGTCTAAAATAATATACATGCATGATCTTTAATACTATTAGAGGGATATAATAACTTCGCACGAAAAATTGAGTGAGGACCGTGCACCCCTTTTATACATTGGGTCCGTCCCTGTGTCGATGTGTAATACTTATTATGTTACAATAATGTATCACACATACTAAAGCCATTCTTTTACGCACTGGATAAAAGAGTGTTCTATTTTATTAAAATTAAAATCAAAATCAACATCAATCTATTGCCCTGCTTGCTAATTCTCCGTTAAAGCTAAAATTTTCGACACTAGCTAGCATTTGAAGAATCAATTGAAGACAATTGTAAAAAATTCTTATATCATGATTTACGGGCACAATCGTTGTATCACAACGGTCATCTGCCCCGATCATTATATATTTACATCAAAATCGATTTAGACTAATCATGATCAACGATATAAATGATCGTTGTGAGACAATGGTTGTGCTCGTATCATTAATCTCTAGGTATACAGAAGGGTAATTATTGGTATGTATTCATAGTGTAAAGGTATATCGTGTCACTCGTTATGTCATAATTGTAGCCGTACCACTAATTTTACTGATCAACGGTACATATTATCGTTGTGTCATCCGATTACACAACGATTATGTCTGTATTATTACTTATACCAAAACGATATGTCCAAATTTAAAACAAACGGTTTGCTTCTAGATTGAAACTGTGTAGCCCGATCTTGACACACATCTTCACTCCACACTCTAGACTAAGAGTGACCACAATGGTCCCCGAATTCAACCCCCAAAACAGTTTTTGAGTCACCCAACATCATAATAAGCCTTGATTTCACCCTCAACTTGAATTTTTCTCTACCCCTCCCTCCATATATTGGGGGGCTTTAGAGGCAATTTTTATTGTAAAATAAAAGATTTTTCTCTCTCTAATCCAATTATGTGGTCAAAAAATTTATGTGATGGTAGATAAAAGAAAAAGTTGTTTATATGGGGTATATAGAGGTTGCTTATTGGAGTTTTTTTTTTTTTTTTGTGTTTAAAAAGTGTAACTAATGTTAAAAGTATCTCACATTGGAAACTTGTGATTGTGTATCCCACCATATTAAAATTTGGACTTCCATCAGCTCATAACCTAGGTTTTGGGGATGAGACCCTCCTCTTATATGGGTTTGGGGTAGATTTTTCTACATTGTATCAGAGTCACCATTTATTGTGCAAGTGTTGCACCTCTTTGTGTGCAAGTGTTGCACCTCTTTGTTGGCATTGAGAGTGTCCAGACCCACACTTGAAGGGGCGTGTTAAAAGTATCCATCATTGAGAACTTGTGATTGTATAACTCACCGTATTAAGAGTTGGACTTCCCTCACCTCAGCTTTTAGGGTTGGGGACTCTCCTCTTATATGGGTTTGGGCTAAATATTTTACAACTAAAACGGAAAACGATGTGTTTGAAGTAATTTTGGAAGGAGTAATCAGGGTCTCTTATTTGGGTTGCTCTAACCCCTCACCGTCCGACTCTGTACTAAGATTCCTTGAGTGTTGTTCTTTTCAATCGATTTTTTTTTAATGTCCTTCATTGTTCTCAGTTCAATAAACCCAAAAAAAAAAATTACCCTCCAAACAGAAAAAAGAGGAGGAATCTGTACATAGAGTTTGCAGAACTCACATGGAATGAAACCGAACAGGTAAAAAAATAAATGATAGCTAGACGCTAGTAGTACTATTAACTTTCATATAAAAAGAAAAAAACTAGTAGTACTATTTACTCATCTCAATACAGCAGTGAGAAATAATGTTATTACAAATTTACATTATAGTGCTCTGTTGAAATAGTAAATGATATGTACACAAAGTTTGCCAAAGTGCGTTTGGATTCTTTAAATGAATCTGAATGGAATGGCGATGGAATGGAACGAATTGAATGGAATGAAACCGATTCCATTCCTATGGTTGGCATGAAATGGAATGAAATATGCAAGATTGTATTAGACGTGACAAGTAACACGGTGGGTGATGAGCGTGTATGATAACGAGTGTAGCAAACGGTGGTGGGTGGCAGAGGATGATGTGAGGTGTGCGATAGTAGTGGTTGTGGTGGTGGTGATGGTGGTGGTTGTGGTGTGCGATAGTGGTGGTGATGGTGGTGGTTGTGGTGTGCGATACCATTGATTATTATGGCGGCGGCGGCGGTGGTGGTGGGTTGTGATGGTTGTGGGTTGGGTTATGATGGGGGATGGTGACGAGTTGTGCTGAGGGTGGTGACAGGGTAGGCGGCGGTGGTGGAGGGTGGTGGTGCAGTGGAGGATTGTGGTGGGGTGGGCATATGCCACGGGAGGTTGCGGGCGGGCGGGCGGTGGTGGTTGATTTTTTATCACTAGGTTATGCTTACATTTCATTCCATCAAATCATTCCGTCCATTCCATCCATTTTTTGATGGAATGAAAATGGTAAAAAATCATTCCAATGGAATGAAAACTCATTCCATTCTCTCGCAACCAAACACGCCAAAATGATGGAATGGAATGAAAAAAGCATTTCATTCCATTCCATTCAAGCAATCCAAACGTACCCTAAAAGTGATGGTTTTGATCGAAAGAAAATGAGTAGTGATACAACTACTACTTATTTACCATAATATCCTACACAACACAATCAACACCATTCATTTTGTTGGACCCACCACAACATTTCGCTATTCATTTTAATCAATGAGAACTACACATGTAGTAGAAAGTACACTACACAAATGTGTAGTGCACATACCATTTCCCAAAGAAAATGATGGTAGTAATTGTTATTATCAAACTAACAATATATTAAAAAACTAAAATAACTTTAAATATAAATAATAAATTAATATTTGAACCTCCGAGGTCCTGTGTCCATTCATTTTCATCGGGATTGCGGGGCGTGTTGAAAGTATCATACCAGTGCATCTTACATTAACGGTATAAATATAAATTAGTAACGTAGATACCTACCTTTAATATCTCCACTCAATAAGGCACCTTTTATCATTGATTATAGTGTGTTAGCATCACAATCAATAGATACTACGTCATAATAGATAAATGTTAACACTCTTTTACACCACTGGGATTGGACAATATTTTATTCATTCCATTATTTTATTTATTATTATTTTATTATAACTTCTCTCATCTATCATTCCATCATCAACAAATAAAATAATATTAATCAATTCATTTTATTCACGTACTACACTATTTAACCATTATTTTATCAATATAACTCTTCATTAAAAAATTTCTCGCCAATTATTTCTTCATCTACATAAATTAGGATCATTTTTAACTACCCTTTTCTTAGTGAAATGAAAGTGTTGGACTCACCCTTTTTCACTTGAGTCCGCTCCTGATTTCAAGAGGGAGCATACAAAATTGAGGGGAGAGGTATAATGAGCTCATTTTTACGTACCGATATTATGTGAAAGATTATGAGTTAGAATACATCACAACATATTCTTTACGAGAGTGCTACAACCTCAAAACATGGGTGTTGTAGTGACCGCCTGGACTATAAGCTGGAGGTCAGCGGTTCGATTCTCGTAATGGGGTTGATTTCTGATTGATAACACCCTTCAGTGCAGTGGTCGATCGGGCAGCCCATGTTGGAGCTACTAGGTTACCTGATTAACCTCTCCTCGCATTCCTGTGGGATCGGGGGCGAGGGGGCCCTCATGGTTAGGGTATAACCATTTTTTAACAAGTGACGGAATACATTTTTATACGATAGATCATTATGTAAGATCTACTCATTGATATTGGTCCACCAAGATAAAAGTAACAAAAGTTTATTGTGTCATTTTGTTGTGACAATTTTATTATGACAATAGTGTTTCTATATATATAGACACATGATGTCCATCAAAAAATCAGATATGATGCAAATTAAATGACTATCTGAAAAAACATCATATCACCGAGAGCGGCTACAGTCCAGTTCTTATATTTGAAGGGATGATCCAATTTCTAATCTTAACAAATGAAAACGTACATAACAAATTATATTTGTTAGATCATTTTTAAGTACACCATAAGTCATGTGTGCTTTAACACTATCGGTTCATTTAACGTTATTTATCAGAATCACTCCTTCCATTCAACATTTCTGCAACTGAACATGCTATGGAAAGGCCGACTTTTCATCTTCTCCGATCAATCTTCGGCGTCCCCTCCGTCCATCCACCTTTTGTTTTCTATTCAGGTCTGTAACTCTTCATTTGGTTGTTCTTTCGTTCTTGAAGCTTAAAAATCAAAATATATACAAGAATTCAAGTCTCAAGTCCCAACACACCCTCAAGTGTGAGTAAACTCGATCTCCCAATAATTGCATAATATAAATTGTGAAAATAATATTCACATCAGGGTTCGATTTCATGACATTTGGCTCTGATACCATGTTAGGATCAAACGCTTACCATTTTACTAAAATCAATTGGTGTTAGTAAAGACGCTACTATATTTTCTTATACATTCAAGAGTGTGGACAATCTTTCCCAACACCTCCCTCAAGTGTGAACAATCTCTCCCAACACTTGCACAATATAATTGGGGTTCAACATAATCCAAGTCTTATACCATAAATTTGATTTTGGGATGATGTTGAAAGGGAATTTAGGGTTCAATTTTCTTTTTAAGTTTTGAGAGTACGGATGAGATATTCCACAAAATCGGATGCTCTTTATTTTCTTGTTTTGTTGTGCTGCTCTCCATGAACACTCAGATTCTTGAATTTTGGGGGTTTTATTTTTGATTAAAATGTGTGTTGAGGGGAAGAAGAAAAGAAGTCTAACAATAAATTCGAAGGATTAATCTGTTTGTATTTTTTATTTTTAGTATCAGCTTGGGATTTTAGTGATGACCTGTAACTTGTTTAACATGTATTATAAAATAAATAGAAAACTTGTTTAACATGTTAGAGTCTTTTTATGGTACGCGATAACTCATTAAAATACATCACATTAATCTAACGATCTTTATTATTTTAATATTAATCTAATGATAAACTGAACCGTTTAGCTATTTTATATTGACCGAACCGTAGTGATTTATATTCTTTATTTTTACAGAAAGTGTAAAACATAAAAATACTCACAACTATGAAATACAAATATTTAGAGTGGAAGAAAGAGCAAAAGTAGAACATTAGGAATTAAAAAAAAAAGGTTAATTGTTAAAAAGAACAATTTGAACACAGATATATGTAAAAAGGAATAATGGAATTTTTTTTGGGTAAAATAGACATATCCTTATTCCACTGTGCAACAAACAGTGGATTTGAGGTTATGAACAGTAGATTTGTCCTTATTACCCAATTTATATTTCCACTGTACTGATTTTCATTTTCTCCCTCTTTTTTGCCATTTTAAACCACTTCCTCTTAAAAAAAAAGTGTTATCATTTTGTTGTGTCATTAAGATTTTCGTTAGTTTTTTGAAGTCTAAGAGCACTCGCATCAGATACTTTTAACGAGTACTATATTATACAGTTTTAAATACACGTTTTTCTAGTTTACAAAATTCTTATATCATGATTTACGGGCACAATCGTTTTGTCACAACGGCCATCTGCCCCAATTATTATATATTTACATCAAAATCGATTAGACTAATCATGATCAACGATATAAATGACCGTTGTGACACAATGGTTGTGCTCGTATTATTAATCTCTAGGTATACAGAAGGGTAACTATTGGAGTGTATTAATGGTGTAAATGTATATTATCTTACTCGTTATGTCATAATTGTAGTTGTACCACTAATTTTATTGATCAAAGGTACATATTATCGTTGTGTCATCCGTTATTACACAACGATTTTGACCGTATTATTACTTATACCAAAACGATATGTCCAAATCTGAAACATACGGTTTAATTTGCTTTTGGATTGAAACTGTGTAATTTGCTTTTGGATTGAAACTGTGTAGCCCGATATTGACAGACATCTTCACTCCACACTCTAGATTAACCCCTCACCGTTGACTCTGTACTAAGATTCCTTGAGTGTTGTTCTTTTCGATCGATTTTTCTTAATGTCCTTCATTGCTCTCAGTTTAATAAACCCAAAAGAAAAAAGAAAAAAAAATCACTAGAAGCCAAGCAGAAAAAAGAAAAGAGGAATCTGTACATGGAGTTTGCAGAAGTCACATGGAATGAAACCGAAGGTACAGGTAAAAAAATAAATGATACCGAAGGTAGTAGCTAGCAGTACTATTTAACTTTCATAAAAAGAAAAACCTAATAGTACTATTCACTCATCTCAATACAGCAGTGAGAAATAATTACAAATTTACAGTGGTAGTTTGATCAAAAGAAAATGATGGTAGTAGTTGTTATTATCAAACCAACAATATTTTAAAAAACTAAAATAACTTTAAATACAAATAATAAATTAATATTTTGAATCTCCGAGGTCCTGTGTCAATTCATTTTCACCGGGATTGCAGGGCGTGTTGAAAGACGAAAGTATCATACTACTGCATCTTACATTAACAGTACAATTATAAATTAGTAACATAGATACCTACATTTGATATCCCCACTCAAAGAGACACCTTTTATCATTGATTATAGTGTGTTTGTATCACAATCAATAGGTACTAGATCGTAATAGATAAATGTTAACACTCTTTTACACCACTGGAATTGGATCCAATTAGATCCAACTCAATATTTTATTCATTTTATTATTTTATTTATCATTATTTTATTTATTTTATTATTTTGTGATAACTTCTCTCATCAATAAATAAAATAATATTAATCAATTCACTTTATTTTTTTAATATTTTTTTTGGGTGTAAACCGGATCTTTATTAAAACTTTGTAAGCAAAATATGTACAACATACACCCCAAATGTTAAAAGTCTAATATGAATTCGTACGAATACATAACTAAAAATAGAACTTCCTAGCTAGTCCAAGTTATTTTTATTCACTCACTACACTATTTAACCATTATTTTATCAAAATAACTCTTCATTAAATTTCTCTCACCAATCATTTCTTCATTTACACAAATTAGGATCATTTTTAACTACCCGTTTCTTAATGAAATGAAAGTGTTGGGCTCACCATTTTTCACAGGGTCCGCTCCTGATTTTAGGAGGGAGTATACAAAATTGAGGGGAGAGGTATATTGAGCTCATTTCTACGTACCGATATTATGTGAAAGATTATGGGTTAAAATACATCACATGATATTCTTTACGAGAGTGCTACAACCTCAAAACATAAACACAACAAGTGAAGGAATACATTTTTATACGATAGATCATTGTGTAAGACCTACTCATTGATATTGGTCCACCAAGATAAAAGGAACAAAAGTTTATTGTGTTTTTTTGTTGTGACAATTTTATTATGACAATAGCGCTTCAGTATTTATACACACATGATGTCCATAAAAAAATCCGATAAGATGCAAATTAAATGATTCTCTGAAAAAACATCATATCACCGAGAGCCTACAGTCCAGTTCTTATATTTGAAGGGAAGATCCAATTTCTAATCATAACAGTTGAAAACGTACATAATAATTATATTTGTTAGACCATTTTTTAGTACACCATAAGTCATGTGTGCTTTAACACACTTAATCGGTTCATTTAACGTTATTTATCAGAATCACTCCTTCCATTCAACATTTCTACAACTGAACACGCTACGGAAAGGCTGACTTTTCATCTTCTCCGATCAATCTTCGGCATCCCCTCCGTCCATCCACCGTTTGTTTCTATTCAGGTCTGTAACTCTTCATTTGGTTGTTCTTTCGTTCTTGAAGCTTAAAAATCGAAATATATACAAGAATTCAAGTCTTAAGTCCCAACACTCCCTCAAGTGTGGGCAATCTTTCCCAACACTTGCACAATATAAAATTGTGAAAATAATATTCACACCAGGGCTCGATCTCATGACATTTGGCTCTAATACCATTTTAGGATCAAACGCTTACCGTTTTACTAAAACCAATTGGTGTTAGTAAATGTGCTACTATATTTCCTTATACATTCAAGAGTGTGGACAATCTATCCCAACACCCCCTCAAGCGTGGACAATCTCTCCCAACAATTGCACAATATAATTGGGGTTCAACATAATTCAAGTCTTATACCATAAAATTTTGATTTTGGGATGATATTGAAAGAGAATTTAGGGTTTGTTAAAATTCGCAAATCGAGTATAAAACTTGAAGAACCACAAGAAATTTACCGAAGCGACGCGAAGAAGATGAAGATCATCTTCAATATTCGAAAAGTAAAAAGGCGGGAAAATTAGAATTGAATTAGGAATCAATCTAACCTTCTAATTGCTTGTTATAAGACTTAATTCAATCATCTAGCTTTCTAATGCGACTACTATCAGCTATTTATAACCGCCACCGATGCTCAATTCTGTTGTAACTTCCGTAACTAACTTAACCAACTTAACCACCATGGTCACGCTGGCGATGGTGTCTGTGCGATGTTGTCTCATCGATATACATCAAGAAGGTCACGCTGAGAATGCATCATGAATGGTGACCAATAAAAGACTTGTGCATTTTCCTTTTACTTCAACACCCCCCCCCCAAGCTGGAAGGGCTTATGCCATGAACAACTTGCCAAAAAACCGACTTGTGCATTTATCCTTTTACTTCAAATATGTCTTTTAAAGGGAGAGCTGGAATTAATGTGTTGAACACTTGAGGTGTGACTGGTTTTGTAAGCAAGTCTGCTGGCTGTTGATCAGTGTGTATTGGTAGGGGTTTGAGCAGTTTTTCCATGTACTTTTCTCTCACAAAATGACAATCAATGCCTATGTGTTTAGTCCTTTCATGGAAGACTGGACTTTCAACAATGTGAAGGGCACTAGAACTGTCACGGTATAAAGGAACCGGAGCTGTGTGTATGACCTGGAAATCCTTTAGCAAGTAGATGAGCCACTGAATCTCACATGATATGAATGCCAAAGCTCTGTATTCTGCCTCACTAGAGCTTCTAGACACAGTAGGTTGCTTTTGATTTCCATGAGACCATGGCATTGTCCAGGTAAACCAGAAAACTTGTGATGGACCTTTTTGTTTTTGTATATGTTGCCCAGTCAGAGTCACTGAATGCCCTTAGTTTCATTGATACATTTCTAAGAAAATAATCCTTTGCCTGGAGCTGATTTTAAGAACCTTAGAAGCCTGTGTGCAGCTTTCATATGAGCCTCAGAACTAGCTTAATTGTTGGGTGGCAAAAGCTATATCAGGTCTTGTGTTTCCTAGGTATAGCAATTTACCAATAAGACTCCTATATTCCTTATTAGTAGGCAGCAATGGGGCTTGAACGATCAGTTAGATTTTGAGAAGAATCCATTGGTGTAGAAGCAGGTTTGGATTCCAAGATGCCAAACTCTCTTAGTAAGTCTAAGCAATATTTTATTTGATTCATTACAATTCCAGACTTAGTTCTGGAAACTTCAAAACCTAAGATGTACCTTAGTTCACTAAGATCTTTGATGGTGAATGCATTATGTAGAAGTGCTTTTAAATCCTGTATTGCTTTCATGCTGAGACTTCCCACTACAATGTCATCTACATAGATAAGTAGTGCAACAAATTTTGATCATGTCCCTTTGGTGAACAGACTGTGATCAATCAAGGATTGTTTTTAACCATTATCAAGGAGTTTCTGTGTCAACTTTGCATTCCACTGTCTACTAGCTTGCCTAAGACCATATAGAGATCTATTTAATTTTCAGACTTTACCAGCTGTTTGTAGACCTTGTGGTGCCTTCATGTAGACTGTTTCATCCAAATCTCCATGTAAGAAAGCATTGTTAACATCCATTCGGTGAAGATACCATCCCCTTATAGCAGCTAAAGCCATGAAAAGTCTGATAGTTGTTTGTTTGGCTACAGGGGAGAAGGTTTCTAGGAAGTCAATTCCTTCAGTTTGTGTGTATCCCATTGCCACAAGTCTGGCTTTGTATCTTTCTATGCTTCCATCAAATTTCCTTTTGATTCTATACACCCACTTGCAACCAATGGGTTTGATGCCTTTTGGTAAATCTACCAGTGTCCAGGTGTTTGTGTCATTCAAAGCCTTTAATTCTTTATCCATTGCCTCTTGCCATTTTGGATCACCAGTTGCTGCCTGATATGTAGCAGGTTCTGTTTCTGCATTAATGTTGCTAACAAGTCCCTGATAATTAGGAGAAAGGTTGGCATATGAAATAACTTGATTCAATGTGTGTGGAGAAGATCTTAGGGCAGGATTTGTGTAGACATAATCATTAAGATAAGATGGAGTAGTCTTGGCCCTAGTTGATCTTCTTTGATTTTGTACAGGTTCCACATTTTGTTGGTTCAGAGAATCAACATATAGAGGTGATTTAGTATGTGTAACAGGTGCGTATAGATTAGATGTATCAGAAATAGGAAGTGGTAAAACCAGTTCAGTATCAAGAGATATAACATCAGATTCAGAAAAAGGAAAAGATGTCTCATGGAAAACAACATTTCTAGATATATAAATGCTTCTGTTCTGTAGATTTAGGACTTTGTATCCCTTCATATGCTCCTCAAATCCTAGGAAAACGACATCGCTACGTCATCAAACTTGCCTCTACCTTGTACAACTGTGGACACAAAACATAAGCATCCAAACACTTTTAGATTGTCATAAGTAGGAGGCTTGTTATAAAGAATATGATAGGGAGTTTTGTTTTCAAAAAGTGGTGTAGGTGTGATATTTATCAGATAAACATCATGTAAAACACAATCACCCCAATACTCAACAGGTAAATTAGATTGTATTCTTAATGCTCTTGCAACATTAAGAATATGTTGGTGTTTTCTTTCAATGAGGCCATTTTGCTGAGGTGTTCTTACACATGCTTTTTGGTGTACAATCCCCTTAGTCCAATAAAACAGTTTCATGTTGAATTCACCTCCATGATCAGACTTAATTGTTTTAACACATCTATCAAATTGAGTTTGCACCAAAATGCAGAATTGTTGTAACAAACTATTAACATCAGACTTGCATTTCATCAAGAACAACCAAGTAAATCTGCTACAATCATCAACAATAGACCGAAAGTAGTAATGACCATCAACAGTTGGAACTCTGTTGGGGCCCCAAATATGAACATGTATCAAGTCAAAACAAGACAAAGTGTGTGATGTACTAATAGGAAATTTTGGATGTTTTTGTTTAGCCAAAGGGCATACAACACAATCATGATTAGGAACTTTGATATTCTTATCAATACTAGCTAATACTCTCATTATTTCCATAGAAGGGTGCCCTAATCTATTATGCCATAGCAAAGTATCAGCTTTGTTGCAGGTTTGGCAAACTGCATTTGAAACAGGTAGAACTTGCTTTTGTGATTGTGCAGACAGGATGTAAAGGCCATTTTTATGTTCAGCTATAGCAATCTTCTTCATATGTAGCTTGTCCTGCACAATGCAACAGTCAGGATAACAAGATACTAACAAATTACAATCAGCTGTAAGTTTCCTGATGGAAATCATATTGTAATGAAATGTTGGAATACAAAAAACATCTTGTAGGGTTAAATGTTCATTAGTTCTGACTTTGCCAATATGAGTTACTAGAACAGAACTACCATTAGGCAATTTAACATGAAGGTTAGTAGCAGGTTTAACATCAAATAAATTTTGTAATGAGTAGGTTATGTGATCAGTAGCCCCTGAATCCATGATCCAATGGAATCTACTATCATAGCTACCTGATCCTTATGAGGCTTGTCCAGCTGCCAACACAACAGAGTTGCAATGACTGTTATTTGCCTGCAATCCTTGTATCAATGAAAGAAGATGATCATACTGAGACTGAGTGATAGAATCAGAAGAGCTTCTAGACTCTTATTGAACCCCTTGGGTAAAATCTGATATAACAGGCTGATCATATGTGCAAACATGATTAGCAGCAGGCCTTCCTCCTTTTCCAAACTTGGGGTGGAAATCCATACTTCTTATAACACTTTTCAATGGTATGACCTTCCTTTCCACAATAAGTACATTGTGGTCTCTTGGAATTGCCTTGCCTTCTTCCATAAGCACCAGAGTTTCCATAGCCACTAGAATTTCCTGAACCTCTACCTTGGCCCCTGCCTTGTCCTTGAAACCTTGAATTCATCACAGCATTGGAACCACCTGATTCTTGAACCCTATTTTCTGAATGAGATGCCAAAATAACAGAATCTTGGCCTAAATTGTAGTCTAATTGCTGCTCATGATTGAGAGCCACCACAAATGCATTTTGTACATCTGGTAAAGGCATGGTCATAAGAACCTGTGATTTCACAGTGCTAAAATTTCCGTTCAAGCCTTTTACAAACCGTGTAGTGTAAGCATTATCATAGTATTCTCTGATGATCTGTAGAGCAGGACATACACAAGGAGGGATAGGTTTTAACACCAAATATTGATCCCAAAGAGACTTCAATTTCATGTAATAATATGTCACAGACAGTTTACCTTGCTTTGTTTTCTCAATTTCTTCCTCAAGATTTGAAACTCTGTACGCATTGCCTCGACCAAATCTGTCCTGTAGATCTAACCAAATCTCTCTTGAAGTGTCAAAGTACATGACACTCTCAGCAACCGAGGGAATCATGGAGTTTATTAACCAGGAATGCACCAGATCATTGATTTGCATCCAACCGGAGTAATCTGCATCTGTGATCTCAGGCATTGTGGAAGAACCGTCCACAAGATTCAGCCTGCCTCGAGAAGATAAGACTTTCGTCATAGCTCTTTTCCAATGATTATAGTTCTCAACTCCTTTGAGCAACGGACGAACGATAATCAGACTCGGATTATCAACATTACTTGCAGAATTCTTAGGAACTATCGGATTAGCCATGAATCCAGAAAATGAAGGCGAGAAACTTATGAGAAAAGAATCAATACAGAACGAGAAGAATCAGCGGAAAACGAATTGCTCTGATACCATGTTAAAATTCGCATGAAATCGAGTATAAAACTTGAAGAACCACAAGAAATTTACAGAAGCGACATGAAGAAGATGAAGATCATCTTCAATATTCGAAAAGTAAATAGGCGGGAAAATTAGAATTGAATTAGGAATCAATCTAACTTTCTAATTGCTTGTTACAAGACTTAATTCAATCATCTAGCTTTCTAATGCGACTACTATCAGCTATTTATAACCGCCACCGATGCTCAATTTTGTTGTAACTTCCGTAACTAACTTAACCAACTTAACCACTAGGGTCACGCTGCTGATGGTGTCTGCTGATGTTGTCTGTTGATATACATCAGCAGGCTGCTGAGGAATGCATCGGCAGGCTGACAAAAAAACCGACTTGTGCATTTTTCTTTTACTTCAACTGGGTTCACTTTTCTTTTTATGTTTTGAGAGTACGATGAGATATTCCATAAAATCGGATGCTCTTAATTTTCTTGTTGTGTTATGCTGCTCTCCATGAACACTCAGATTCTTGAATTTTGGGGCTTTTATTTTTGATTAAAATGTGTGTTGAGGGGAAGAAGAAAAGAAGTCTAACAAGAAAGTCGAAGGATTAATCTGTTTGTATTTTTTATTTTTAGTATCAGCTGGGGATTTTAGTGATGACCAGTAACTTATTTAACATGTATTATTATGAAATAAATAGAAAACTTGTCTAACATGTTAGAGTCTTTTTATGGCACGCGATAACTTATTAAAATACATCACATCAATCTAACGATCCCTATTACTTTAATATTATTCCAATGATAAACTGAACCGTTCAGCTTTTTTATATTGACTGAACCGTAATGGTTCATATTCTTATAGGTTAAAGGTTGTGGATGAATGTTTTTTTATCTAAAATGAGGAAAAAGAACAAGAAAAAAAATGTTGGTTGAGAATGAAAATCGCGCGCATTACTACATGTTGCTACAACACACGTAGTAATGCGCGTTTTTTCTTTCTCATTTTCGATTATTTTTCTTGTCTTTTTCCTATTTCATATCTTATTTCATTATTCCTGGCCTACTTCTATTCTTTATTTTTACATAAAGTGTAAAACATAAAAATACTCACAACTATGAAATACTAATATTTATAGTGGAAGAAAGAGCAAAAGTAGAACATTAGGAATTTAAAAAAAAAATGTATCATTTTGTTGTGTCATTAAGATTTTCGTTAGTTTTGAAGTCTAAGAGCACTCGCATCTGATACTCTTAACAAATAATATATTATACAGTTTTAAATACACGTTTTTCTAGTTTACAGAATCTTTATTTAAGATGAATCTATAATTTACAGTAAAAAAAATAACGTATCTGCTGCAGTGTTATTTTTCCATCTGAAATCTCTACAATATAATTTTAAATGATATACAGTATCTACTGCAAGTGCTCTAATTCCCCCTTTAAATGATGTAAAATGTTATTGCAACATTATTTTGCCACCACAACTGATACTACAACATGTTTTTATATTATTAATCATAATTTACGACGACACATTAAGTTAATTAAATAAAATCAATCATAATAAAATAAAATAAAAATTGTGTTTAGTCAACCGTTGTGACACTAGTTTGGTCATACTAGGGCCACTGATAAATGATTCCAAAAGTTCAACAAAAAAAATGTTGGGTGCATTTTCCACTACATATTGTAGTGTCATGGATTAAAATGATGTTAAATTTATTATGACGGGTCCCCATAAAAGAAATGGTGTTGATTATGTTGTGTAGGATATCGTGGTAAGAAAAAATATCCATTTTTTATTGTGTACACAAATTAAAAAAACTCAATTAATGTGTTGTGTTTTGATAAATTTTCTATTGTGCACACAAATTAAGAAACTCAATTAATATGTAGTGTTTTGATAACATATCTACCCTTCACATCATAATAAATGCTTGTTTTCGAGATATGAAATGGGTACATTTAATACATGTTGGATTAAGGATAACTTTGGAAAAAACATTCAATGATGCATTTGTATTATAATGTGAGACTTTTTATAGGACAAATTGGGACGAACATAGTACCATTTCTAATATGAAAATTAAAAAAAAGAATTGAATATTCATTAGGACAGTGATGTTCTTTCTACGTTGGAAGATATAGCCCAAACTCATATACGTTGAAGGGTCTCATCATCAAAACCGAAGTTGTGCGGTGAACAAAGTCGATATTTTAATATGATGAGTGAAACAATCACAAGTGTCCAATGTGGAACACTTTAACAAACTCTCTCAAGTATGGCCCTATAATAAGAATGGGACAGATGGCACGCAAGACATATAAAAGCCACTATAAAGCCAGCGAAAAAGGTCTAACACTTGCACAATACATTACCCAGATACAATATAGAAAATATAAACTCAAACTCATATAATGTCTAAGATGTTGTACTTTAATCATACCATCATTGCCAAAATATTTACATGAAGCCAACATATATTAGTACCGCTTGATAAGGCTCGCGAGCATTTCGAATCAAGCATTACGCTGCTCGAGTATGGCTCGTTAATATTGATGAACCGTTTGAGTTCAGCTTGAGTTCGATTAAATCTTATTTGAGCGAGCATTTAACGAACGAGCGTCAAGCTGCTCGTGAGCGTCTCGGCTCGTTTTACACCCCTACCCAGGAATACTAACTTTTCATTCCATCTTCTATGTTAATCCCTATATGAACTCTTGGGTTTTTGAGAATCACAATAACTCTATAAAAAGAAGTAACCAAATAGCAATTTACAAAATAACCAAATAACAATTCACTCCTAAAATTAAACTCCGGTTCCGAAGTTGTGGCTGACCGGCTGAGCTCCGGTGCAGCAGCAGACATCGGTGCTTTCCCGGCTGACTCCGTTTGACAAGCTGTTACGGAAGCCACAGACCACGATACTCTTTTTTGAAAGAACCCAGGTAAGCATTTGTGATGTATTTTTTCCTTCACCTTAATGATCTGCGGAAATAATAATTTTATGTGCTTTCATTTTGTTATTATTATATGGAAAGTGCATTTTTTTCCATCATGTGCACAGAAATGTCCCAAAATATAAGTCATTCTAGAGGTTTTCATATAGATTAAGAAAGTTGTTGAATGTCATAAATTTAAAGATTAATATCTAAAATGCCCCTTGATTATCATTAATGCAATATTTGTTAAGTGATTGGATTCAAGGAAAAAATACATGTTGCATTGGAATTGATATTATGACTTATATTTGAGGCAATCTAAAAATAAATATAAGATGACTTATATTTTGGGACAGAAGTAGTATTTTTTTATTCATTATGTTCATACTTGCACGGCTGTTCATTGTTTAGTAGCTAAGTTTTTTTTGTTTTATTTGATATTGAATCTTGAGTGCTTAGATTATTATTTAGATAATTAGTTATTTGGTGCTGTGCTATTGATTGACTAAAGTTATATATAATATCTCCGTCCCAAAATGTAAGTTAATTTTGATGTTTTCACACAGATTAAGAAAGTTTTTTAAATTAGTTCTGTGGCATTAATTTTAAAGAAAAGATCTAAAATGTTCTTTGACTATTATTAATGCAGAGTAATGAAAAGTAGGTGGACAGATAATAAATAAGGGGTAAAAGAAAAAAAATGTAATAAATACTTCATTGATTATTTAAAAGAACTTACATTATGGGACAAAACAAAAAAAAGCTAAATGACTTCTATTTTAGGACGGAGGTAGTACATGAATACACACTTTATTATTTGATTGACTAAACAATTGTGCTTGATCATAAAAAATTAGACTTAGAATCGAACGAAATATCGATCATTTACATGTCTTCCTAAAATTAATTTGTAAGATTTTAGGTGTTGCATATCACTCTTAAGTTATTTATATATACAATTTTGTCCTAGCATTTAATTATTTACAGTTTGGTCCTTATATTTCATTATTTACAAATACACCCGTATCCATATCCTATATTTTACGAAAATCTCGTATCCACATATCCATATCCGTGCATCCTATAATGCTTTCCCGTATGAAACTTCATGTCAAATCTTGAAAGTCGGTAACTAATGTGGCGCTCGGGGTCCATTCTCTCGACCGCGTGATCCATGTACTACAAAAGCAAAGAATAAATATTACACAAGTGAATCCACAACATTAGAGAAACTAAATATTACACAAGTGAATCCACAACATTAAAAAAGTAAGAGCAAAACATACTTACCATCTTCAGTTGGTCGGAGAAGACCACGATTTCATAAAATTGAGATAATTGATGAAGGAAGTCCCAACTCTTCACCCTCACCCATCCTCTCATGCCCCTCCCCCTTTAACCAAGAAAACAAAAGACAGGTTAACACATCAATCCATGAAATTATGTAGTGTTCTACACACTTAACAACCCATACCCATACCCATACCCATACCCATACCCATAAGAAAAGAAAAACACATTGTCACTCACACAACCAAAATAAAAATAATAATAATAATAATAGTAATAATAATAATAATAAATGAAGCAGAATGAGTCTCCCGACAAAAAGTACCTACGCTGATCAAATTATGACAAGTGTAACACAGAAATACTATAACAATAAGATGTAAAGGGAAAACCATGTAGCCGATAGAAAATGTGTCAAAGCTAACAGCCTGTCAACATTAAGGACAAAACCTAGTTTGTTATCATGATTGGCCTTGCACACAATTAATTTCCTCCATTTCAAACATATCATGTGGATAAAAGAAAAATGAGCAAGAAAAATCATTTACAGCAAAAAGAGCATACCGTCCAGTCGATAAACACTAGCGTCTCGTTCAAATCAAGCACCAGAGTGAAAACATCCTCCTTCAAAGGGAGAAGCTAGTTGATGATGGTTGAGCAAAGCCACATGCAAATAATAATAAATAGTGAGTACTTGTATTTTCAATAAACTTTTCTTATATAGATTCTAAAACTTGAAAAACATTTACCTTAACACGGGCGTCATGCAACCTCCTCACTTTCAAATAGACTATAAGTAGCTTATAAGGCACTGAAATATCAAGAAGAACCAATTAGATTAACATCTTTAAGAGAATTCTCTCTTAATGAAGCAACATGAGCACTTCCCAGACTAATGTAACAAATATCAAATCATATGGAATCCTTGCTTCTTTATTTGGAGGTAAAGGTAAAAGGTGTATTAGACGTATATAATTGATGATAAACATCATGACTATATTTTTTTCAATTGTCACAATGCGACAAATCTTTTAGAGGACGAATTCTTGCCGATCATATTCTGGTTTCATCTCTTGAGCTTCCACTTCAAGTTTCTACCAAAAGGAAAACCCCCACTATGCTTTTCAAGTACAAGACCACCTAAGAAGACTCAATTCCAATTCCGAAAGAGGAAGTTGATTATAATAAGAACGAGAAATATAGCAAATGTTAGCATCATTTTTTATATGTAATGTCACGTTGTCCTTTTATTTAGAAGCTTGCCTATGAGTAGCAGTAGCAGTAGCAGAGTCAAGCTAGGTTTACATATTTCGAAGTCACTAAATTACATTCAGCATCTATCAAAATAATCTACGTTATGTGCAATTTCCTATTTAATTGTGCTTTTCTTTTCTTTTTTCTAAGTAATTTCTTTTGTAATTTAACTAAAACGTCTTAAGTCACCCCCAAAAGAATGCACAAGTGAAAAAAATACAAGTGATTCAGTTTTTATTTTTTATTTTTAGAAAGGGTTTATTACAAAACACAGTAAAAAATATAATGACATAACTAACCTTCACCATGCCCTTTGTTTCACAGTTTACACTCCCTTTAGGCTTAGATTTGGTTCCAAAGGTTCTGCTTGCTTCCAACACGAAGAAACCGCGAAACAAATCGATTGCCTTGAAGCCCCTGCTCATAATCTGTTTCAAAGTAGTACCATACAAAGAACATTTTCCATATAAGAAGGGCGTCTTTGGTGGCATCACCGAGTTTTACACCGGAATCAATTGACTTTTTACTCTAACTGATCAGTATAATCCCATTCAGCTTGTATAGCAAGTCCTTCAAGAACTTCAGAAATGTTATCATCAAGATGCACATGAGTATCGGCGAGAAATTCGTGAACAACGCCGTTCATTTCAACCCAACTACACCCTGGTGTTTTCTTGATTCCTTGAACCTTCATCATCTTACCTACACTAGAAGCGTCTTGCCACCTACTGTTAGCACGATACAAGTTCCAAAGAAGCACGTAAACGCCGTCATCATCCGGTTCCAATTCGAGTATCTTGTTCCCCGCCATTTCAGCTAAATCAATGTTCTTATGTTCTAAACAAGCATGCAAAAGGGATCTCCATATTACGCTATCCAGTTTCATTGGCATGTGGTCGATTAGTCTTAATGCCTCGGTGAAACATCCGGCCCGACCGAGAAGATCCACCATACATCCGTAGTGTTCGAGTGTAGGTTCGATATTCTGACAAAGCAGCATTCTTTTGAATATGATTTGCCCCTCATTGACTAATCCAGCATGAACACAAGCTGAAAGTACAGAAAGAAAGGTTATACCGTTTGGACTCCTCCCGGATGCAACCATGTCATTGAAAAACTCGAGAGCCCGTTTTCCTCTTCCGTGAAAGGCAAAGGCTGAAATCATACTCGTCCATGAGAACGAGTCCTTACGTGTCATACGTGTGAACACGTACAAGGCAGCATCAAGGTTTCCACTTTTGGCATACATATCAATTAAAGCATTATTTACAGCAACATCTAGAGCTAATCCAGTAGCTTTGTGGGCATACCCATGAATCAACATACCGAAATCAAGCGCACCAATATCGGCACAACCAGAAAGCACAGCAACAATCGTAATCGAAGTAGGAGCATCTCTGCCTTCAGCTCTCATTCTCTTAAACAATTCCAACGCCGTAACAGGATTTTTGCTGCGTACGTATCCCACGATCATCGCAGACCAAGAAACCACATTTCTCAAAGGCATTTTATCAAACACTTGTCTGGCAGATTCAATGTCCCCACACAACACATGCCCATTAAGCAAGCTAGTCCAAGTAGCCACATCCTTGCATTCCATACTACGAAACACGCGTTCCGCAAAATGCATATACCCAGACCTGCTGTACATGTCAATCAAAGCATTACTGACAAGAAGCTCAGGTTCGAACAAACGCCTATACACCATACCATGCACTATTTTACCTGCTTTCAGATTATACAACCGTGCGCTCGCAGAAATTGCAGCTACCAATGAGTGCGGATCAGGCTTGATGGAAGCAGTAGTAATAAACTCAGAGAACAAAAACAAAGCCTTCGCTGGCTGTTGATTGGTGAGATAAAGATTAAATAAAGAAGTCCAGGAAATAATATCTGGGCTAGGAATTTGGTCGAACACATGGTGTGCTTCAATGGGTTTGTTCAGTTTAGCGTAAACATTGAGCAACTTGCAAGCTAGATGTTGATAATTCAAGAAACCAAGAACCGTGCAGTGTGCAAGAATTTGTTTCACAAGAATCTCGCAGCTTCCATGTGTGCTGATAAGATTTTGAAGGCGCTTTAATGGATTTGCATTCGTCTTGGGCATTCTAACCTTTCTTTACTAATAATGGTGTATTCTGATCATTGATACGACTGCATTCAATTTAGAGTAGTGAAGAATCAAAGCAAAATGCAAGCTACAAGTGATTCAGTTAAATTTGTAAAAGACCAACCAGTAACTGTAGCCGAGATAAGATAGCCTTTAATTTTCTGCATAATAAAAAATAAAGAAAAAAAATTATTGCAAAAACAAAAGAAAATTGCAAAGCTTGTGAAAAGCATTTTACCACCAAACAACATATAAGCTTGCAAAAAGACAACAAAAGAAGAATGACAAGCTCAACTACAAATATGCATAACATCATGCATCAGGAAATCATGTTTGATGGCATATTAACAAGACCGTAAAACCATATTTATTTTGAAAAGAAAAAAAAAAACCAATATCCACCGTTAGAAAAGTATAAAATTGTTGAAGCATCACATAAGGAGAAGAAATCTATGAAATGTATCTCCATAGCAATCTCTTTCTAAGCATGTAACAAGCATTAAGTGAAGGTTATTGAGAAGCGAGGATTTAAATCTGGAAAAGTCTTTGGGTTATACAAAACGCGTCTGCAGCTGAGATGCATCTTGATCATCCGTATAAGATGCCCACGGATCCAGTGTTGGGTCGGAGGCTGATTGTTGACAACAGAGGATGCCACCCCAACTGGATCCGTGGACGGCGGCTTAGTGCCTAAGCCGGAAGAACAAAATCGACGATTGCAAAAACAAAAGAAAATTGCAGATACCGCCCAACTGGATCCGTGGACGGTGGATTAGTGCCTAAGCCGGAAGAACAAAATCAACGATTGTATCTTCTTGAATTATTGCAAAAACAAAAGAAAAATGCAGAGCTTTAGAGTACAATGCTCCAAGATTCTGTGAAAATCTTTTTACCACCAAACAACATATACGCTTGCAAAAAGAGAACTCATCTACAAATGTGCATAACAATGCATGTTTGATGGAATATTATTAACAAGAACTTAAAACACTTGTTAATTTATTATTTTGAAAAGAAAAAAAAAACCAATATCCCAGCTTTAGAAAAGTAAAAAATTGTTGAAGCATTACATAAGCGGGTGAAATCTATGGAATGTATCTCCATAGCAATCTCTTTCTAAGCATGTAACAGGCATAAACAGAAGGTTATTCAGAGACAGCCACGTGTCAACAAGAAGGATTTGAATCTGGAAAAGTATAGGATACACACCATAAAGTCTACCCCAAATGCTAATCAGAATAACAACATTTCACAAAGCAAAAAGGAACACAATGATCCATAAGATGCCATCTTAATTTATAAAGAACGATACATTGTTTAATTAATTATATATCAAATGATAAGTGCTAAAATAAAAGTAATCATAATGAATCATACCATAAATTTCGGATTACATCAATGTTTATTTGTCGTTTTAGCATGGAGGATGAATCATCACCATAGTCTTAACAAATTTATCTTATATTTAGAAGCTTATATGAATTTTGGATCTTTTGGATGACCAAACAAATTTTGGTCGACTAAAACGACACCGTTCTATTTTTTATTTTATTTTATCCTTTTTTAATTATATGATACCAAACGGTTTGGGTTGCGTTATTTCACATTCTTCACTCAATTTCTCGCCTTCCATGGAAATTGGTGTCGTGATTTCCTCTCAGCCGTTACACGGTTTTCTGCATTCAATTTGTTTAGCTTTAATTGTATTTACAGCTCCATCGACCTATCCTCTTCCGCTGTGATTAAGCAATCAATTGCTGGCTGATAAAAAAAAACCAGGGCTGGAACTTCCGGGGGTTAGGCGGGGGCTTGATTTATATATTTCACTAATTTTATATTAGTTTTCAATTTTCTGGTATTTATTTCCTGTGTTTTAAGAATTTTTTGCTCTCCCCGATTTCTTGCCTTCCTCTAAGAATTGTGATGTGATTTCATCTAAGCAAACGCTATGATGAAGCAATCAATTGGTGGCCGAAACCGAAGACGATGATGGGTGATTGGATATATAAATATATCAAGGGATGTCATGCACTATTGTCCACATACGATTTCTACCTCATTCGTTCTCGTGAGTTTAAAATTCATTCTCCTACATTTTTCGAAGTTATGGACTTTCATTGAGTAGATTTTTAGTTTTTAGTTTTTTTTTTTTTTTTCCCTGTTACCTCATTTTGCTGATGCATCGGATGATTTAAGCATTTGTGTCTGTCATTATTCAGCTTCGTTGCAGGCATGATTCCTCAGATTCATTTTTTTTTTTTTTTTTTTTTTTTTTTTTTTTTGCTGCTTTAGTTTGAATGTGCGGTGACAAATATGAATGCCTGTGCAAGCTACATGCTATATTGCTACTCCCCTTCTTTCACTACAGTGTATTGGCATCTCATCATAAATCCCCATCTGTAGTACTAATTCATTTTCCTGGTCTCTATAAAGACGTATGTATGTATTTGTTTCATTTTTTTCTATGCCTAAATGTGGGATCAGGATCCTCGGCTTTGGGAACCCTGCTTCCCCCCTGCTTTTGTCGCGGTGGCGGCATCACGTCCGTGCATCGAGTTTGAGGAGAGAGGAGGTCGAAATCATCAGGCGGTCGATGTGCAGCCACGTCCCCAAAGCTGGGCCAAAGCTGCGACCTCAAAGCCGAGGATCCGCTTCCCTAAAGGTGGTGGTTGGCTTGAAATTTGGGAGTTTGGACATAACATGATATGACCATGAAGGCTAATATTTGGTGGCAGTGGAGTAAAAAAGAGGCAGGATTGGAAAGATAAGGAAAGGTAAATATAGTTTGATCTTTGATGGATAATTGGTAAGGTTTAAAACAGAAAATCTGGTCATTTCTTTCCATCTTTCTCTCTACAGCAAATAAGTATTTCAACTTATTAGAGTTAACAATTTATCATCTTTCAATATATAGTTGTCCAATATGCATATATATACATATGCACATACGTATATGTGTGTAGATTTGCCAATGTGATCGTAAATGGCTAATCATAGTTTCATTTTGACTTTTGTGTTTTAGAGAATGGAGCAAAAAGGATGGCGTTGTTGGTTGGGTCTTGAATTGATGTGTTGGCTACATTTGTTGAATTGTGGGACAAACATTAAAGTGAGACGTAGATGAGAATGCGGATGAAGTTGGTGTCGATAAAGATGAAGAGGACACTCATCAATTTGATGTGGAAGCAAAAACAATACGTATAGTAAGAAGCTTGTTGGATATTGTTGTTTTAGGTGGTTTGTTATTGTATTGTGCTAATCAACATACGTCTGTACTTCTGCTTTGATAACATTCAAATATGCCGATCAAGTGTGCTCTTATTTGGTGATTTAACATGTTTGCCTGACCCTCAAAAAAAAAAAAAAAAAAACATGTTTGCTTGATTGATGTTTATTAGGATGCATTTTAACTCCTGTCGAATACTTTATTTTTTTTGGATGCACTATATTTTGGTGAACTATGTGCTCTGCAATTTGGTGGTTGGATTAAAAGCTTTCTTGACCTTTAATTCGTCAGTGTACTTGATGTTTTGTAAAGTACTTAACATAGAAATATAAAAAGGGACAATGGACTTTCTTTTAGGGAAACTTAACCTATGTAGCATCTACTAATAATATGATTTATGTACTTGTGATTATATTTCCTTTTCTAAGAATTACATTAGAGGGCAACAACAATCGTGCAGCGCACGGTGTGCTCCCCACTAGTTGATAGTAGATTCTGTGATTCTTGTGCTTCGAATATTCATCCTGTTTACAAGTAAATAAATTTATCTTAATCTACATGGATAAAGATCAATATGTCAAAATCAATCTTGAAGGCTCACTTTAAATAAATGCCTTTATAGCAAGGATTTTTGTTACAGCTTATTTCTACGAGATAAGCCAAGAGCAGCAGCAATTTGATCCAAAAAATTTCAGAAACAACTCCAAGGACTCCCACCAAATTTTACACCAAATCATCAAAGAGATTCCTCATAAATCTTCCTAAGCTACATGGTAAATAAAAGTGTGGTTAACTAAAGAGAAAAGCATGTGTGTCATTTACCTCCAATATATCAGTGCCAACAAAGGATATAGACCATGTAATGATAACTCTGTTCAAGGTAAAACGTGGCGGCAGACGGTGAAGAAGTGGCGGCAGACTCGCAGATGCGCCGCTTTTAGGTTTTAAGGAGGGAGGCGGCACTTGAGATTGTATCTCCTCCACCATCCATCCAATTTATAAAATGAGTTGAAAATCCCCTGGATATGCCCTAGTGGTGAAGGCATGGGTGCGTAGTGCAGCCTCTAACCTAAGCTGGAGGTCAGCGGTTCGATTCCCATAATGGGGTTGATTTCCGATTGATAACACCCTCGGTCAAAGCACAGAGGTTTCAAAGCGCAGCCCATGTTGGAGCTAGTAGGTTACCTGATTAACCTCTCCTCACTTTCCTGTGGGATCGGGGGTGAGGGGACCCTTAATGGTAGGGTTTACCATTTTTTTATAAAATGAGTTGAAAATCCCCTGGATATGGCCTAGTGGTGAAGACATGGGTGTGTAAAAGCAGCCTAGACCATAAGCTGGAGGTCAGCGGTTCGATTCCCGTAAAGGGGTTGATTTCGATTGATAACACCCTTCAAAGGTCTGTGTGGTTGTAAAGGCAATTTCATGTTGGAGCTATTAGGTTACCTGATTAACATCTCCCTACATTCCTGTGGGATCGGGGGTGGAGGGACCCTTAATGTTGGGGTTCAACATTTTTTTTTTAATTTATAAAATGAGTTGAAAGACCAATGGATAAAAGATAAAGAAGAAATGACCATTGGATAAAAGAGTGAAAATTATATGGCACACTGCCACAGTGTAGATAAGGTGTCACGGGTGAGGCACGGTAAAAATAAGGAGATACTAAAGAGTTGTGATAATGTCATAATAAAATGATCATAATATTGTACACATCATATTTTTACGTTATTGATTATGATTTGTACCTATCGAATCATAAGAATTCAAAAAAATCAATGTTTTAAAAGTTCGTAATGGCATTTGTTATGCAAATTTTGTTGTGCCACAAACATTTCTTTATATAGACCGGTAGCTCATTTGAAATGAGGTACTCCTATGTGAAATGTAACACATATTTCAGTTCGGTCAAGAGCTATAAGGGTATTAATATGAGATACTCTAACTCCTTCTTTATCTCTAATGTAGGGAGAAAAGTTAAAGATAGGGCTGAAAATTAGCTATACCAGTCACCCTATCTCCACCCTAGATTAGAGTTGATGAACAGTCGCTCCTTGTATTTGGGGAGACACTGTATCAATCCTTACATATTTTTTTATTGCTTTTATTTCCCTCTCTCCTTTTCCTCAACAATTTCCCTCTGTTCCTTCCCTCCATTTCCTCCCTCCATCAACGTCTCAAATGGTAAAATATCGCCTAGAGGCTCTCGAAAATTTGGACATCGATTATTCAAACAAAATTAAGAGGTAATTTTCTTAATCTTCATACTCAACTTCATTTTCTGATTTGCTAATTTTCTCGACTTGTATTTGGGGTGGAACTCGTAATTTTTCTCGTAATTTTCCTTCATTTGCTATTTTTCTCTGCTATTTTTGTCTGACTCGTAATCTTCATACCTTGTATTTGGGGTGGAACTCGTAATTTTCCTGATTTGCTTAATCTTCATACTCAACTTCATTTTCTCTGACTTGCTTGTTTGATCTTCATACTCATCAGCGTTTTCTTTTCCTGATTTGCTTGCTGAATTTGGGGATTGATAGTGTTGGGGATGTGTTGGGGATTTGATTTGCTATTCTTTTCCTGATTCATTTTCTCTGACTGCTATTTCTCTGATTTGCTATTTTTCTCTGCTATTTCCTTGACTTGCTGAATTTCCTTGATTTGCTATTTTTCTCTGCTATTTTTCTCCGACTCGTAATCTTCATACCTTGTATTTGGGGATTGATAGTGTTAAGTACACATATGGCTGGGGAGGGGCAAAGTTAAACTAGGGTGATTTGTTCTTGCCGACTCTGAGGTGATACTGGGATATGGTGCTAGCCAAGTTAAGCTATTGCACTTGATATTGTCTGTTTTAAGGTCTGCATTATGTCTGCCTAAACGGTTTGCTATTTGTCAGGTTGATCAGGCTGTTTTATGTTCATTTTTAGGGATTTCTTTTATCAACACAATGAGTGATGACGATTTTTTGTGTGCAAGCGACGATTGTGATAGTTTTTTGGACGACTTTTGTTATGGAAGCGGCGATTTACGGCGGCGGCATTTACGAAATGCTTCAAATTTTAGCTTTCAAACGTGAAAGGGATAGGATTGTGGCACAAGGTGAAAGCTCTAGAAGACAACGGTCATATATTGATCGTGGCATTTCACAAGGGCATGAACGTTTGTTCAAAGATTACTTTGCAACGCAACCTATTTTTCCAGTTCATATGTTTCGTAGGAGATTTCGGATGAGTCGTGAGCTATTCCTGCGGATTCACAATGCAGTGGAAGCACATGAGCCATACTTTCAACAAAAAAGAAATGCTGCCGGAAAATTAGGTTTGTCATCTCTTCAAAAAACAACTGCAGCCCTGCGAATGTTGGCATATGGGGTAACAGCAGATTTCATTGATGAATATATACGGATTGGAGAAAGCACAGCCGTTAAAAGCATGAGGTACTTTGTTGAAACAATCATTGATGTATTTGGTCCTGAGTATCTACGCAAGCCAAACTCAGAGGATATTTCAAAATTACTTCAAATCGGTGAAGCTCGTGGCTTTCCAGGAATGTTGGGCAGTATAGATTGTATGCATTGGAGGTGGAAAAATTGTCCAACTGCTTGGAAAGGTATGTTCACTGGTCATTGTCATGAACCTACACTCATCTTAGAAGCCGTAGCATCTTATGATTTATGGATTTGGCATGCATTCTTTGGGTTACCGGGGTCACACAATGATATCAATGTGCTAGAAACGGTCTCATGTATTTTCGAAATAACTAGAGGTCGTGGTCCCAAGTTAACTACTCCATTAATGGTCACAACTACAATAAAGGGTATTATCTAATTGATGGAATATATCCCCATGGGCAACTTTTGTCAAATCAATTCCTTTACCAATGAACCGAAAGACTAAATATTTTACAGCCGCTCAAGAATCGCTAGAAAGGGCGTTGAAGCGCGCATTCGGTGTGCTCCAGGCTCAATTCGCAATTGTCCGTGGTCCCGCACGATATTTTGACCACGCCACTCTCAATAACATCATGTTGGCATGTATTATAATGCACAATATGATTGTGGAGGATGAGAGAGAACTTCACCCATTAACCCGATATCTCGAATATGAACAAATTTACGCAAGTCCTCCGGCCCAATTGTATCGAAACTCGTAATCCGTAATTTAGTTCTTTCATTCGAGAGGGTCGGTGAGATCGAAGATAGAACCGTGCATAACCAATCGCAAGAAGATCTAGTCGAGCATCTATGGAATCTATTTAGTCAAACGTAAAGTTTGATGGTTATGAATATCTTCCGATGTTTTAAAATTATGTGTTTTGTATTAATAAATGTGAGTTGAAATATAGCTGTTGAAATATAGCCGTTGGAGTAAAATTTGAATTTTAAAAGTAAGTTTTGAAAAATGTGTGTGTTCAAATATAGCCGTTGGAGTAAATTTTGAATTTTAAAAGTAATTTTGGAAAAATGTGTGTGTTCGAATATAGCCGTTGAAATATAGCCGTTGGAGTAAAATTTGAATTTAAAAGTTAGTTGTAAAGTTACTTTTGACAAAATTGTTTATAGTTAAAAAATGAATATTTTAATATTGTAAGGATAGAGATAGGGATGCTGATGTAGAGTATTGTGAATTTAGTTGCTTTAAAGTAGGGATATGTATTTTTTAATAGTATTTGTGAGGATAGAGATAGGGTGCCTGATGGGAATACCCTAACTCTTCTTCTTCGTTGAGATACATCATTTTGCGTGCAGAGCTATATCACTTCATTTGTAGGTTGAATTTCATTTTGTTATGGAGACATTTATCTGCAGTGGCGGACCAGAAAAAAAAAACTCAGTAGGGACACCGGAACAAATTCAAAAGGCGAGTAGAGGCATCAATAGTGTTTTTACATTTTTTACCTATAAAATTACGTCGATTTTCGGATCTCAATGGGGGCAATAGCCCCCCTCTACATTGGGTCCATCTCTGTTTATATATACGTCAACTTGAATACAAACCTTCATAAAATATGTAATTTATTAAAAAATATTTAACATGTACGTTCGCCCCTAATCTATTATATGAATGAGAATGAGAATGAAATTAAAGTGTACGATGTATGTTATTTAGTACAATATTGCTTTAATGACTGTATACTTAAAAAAACAATAATATATTTATGGGTGCATGAAAAAATTACGTATATAAAAGAAAATTTATGATACAACTATTGTAAAAATTGTGATTTATTGCGATCATAAATTTCCAATTTAGTTAACCATACATAATCCTAGCGTGCAAAAAAAAAAATAGAAATATGTATCTATAAGGGCATGTCCAATGAATGCGGATCTCCCCATCCCCCAATTGGGTGTAATAGTGTTGCTCCAAGGGCACACTACCATTAGAATTAAGATCCTCTGATGTATTTGTATTGCTGTATTTTCTGTTGTATGTGTAAATATATGTTTGAAGGTTTTTTTTTTCGTTTTTCTAAGCTGTTAAATTCTCCTTCTAGTCCCCCTCCCCATGAAATCCCATGAACACGGCAGCCTGTTGTGAGCAGCCTGTTGTGAGTTAAAACACAGCAGAGGATCTGCTCTCCTATCATTAACACCAAAATGGTGTAAAAGCTTTCTCTCATCCCAAATTTGATGTCGAGTCGATCTGACACCAAATATCCGTTTAATCACTTTTGCTTTATTTTTTCCTTTCTTTTTTTAACAAAACCAAATATGTTGACAGCACATTTTTTTTTGTTATTTTTATAATGATTTTATTGATTCCTACTATTAGAAAAAATGTAATATTGTTTTTGCTTTATTATTTGGTGTAAGATTATTGAAGATGGTAGCAGATATTTGATGGAATGGTGTACACTATTTTGGTGAAATGGTATAAAAATGATGGAAATGGTTGGAGGTGCCCTAATACGCTAACACTTGGTATATTTTTGTAAAACCTCAAATTTTTAAATAAGGGTATTGTAGTTGTAGCTCATTTTTTAAATAAGTGATTTTACAGAGTAGTAAATCACCGAACTAAATGAGTTTAATAATTAAGGAATATGATTCCTTTGATTTAAACGGGTAATTAAGAAGAGATACTAATTAAGTGATCCATTGATCAAGTATAATTACCTAAAATTAGAGAAGGACTAAGCTATTAGAAGTGTACATATCGTGTCTTGTGTGATTGGTGCAAACCGGAAAAAAAAAAAGCCGCATTTACGTGTCGAGACAGGGGCAGACCTAGCCTTTGGGGAGGGGTGGTCGCCCCCTATGATCCGGGAAAAAACACATTATTATATATGTGATGTATTTTTCTTTTGTTTCCTTAAAATTTATATTAGTCAATATCATCTATTAGAATTAGTGTTTTTTTTTTTTTTTATAGATAAATCGACATAAAATGTTTATCATATGAATAAAAATACATAAGTCATTACAAAAGTCACCATTAGAAAATTTATCTCTACCTACATTTCGACCCATTACATGAATTACTGCATGACAAGATTAAGAATTTTAGTGAGGTAGGAGCAATCCATTTTGTCAATAACTTTTCCAATTACACATCACTAGGAAAAAATCGAAGCAATTTAATATTTATTCAGTTCAAAATTTGTGATTGATGTACACAAATCATGAATTGGAAACCAAAATGGAATATGTGTATTATTGCATTTTCTTTTATTTTAAGTTTTCCAACAAAATTACTATGTTTGGAACAAAATAATGGGCCTTTTAACGGATTTTTTTTTTTGCAGAAAAAAACTAAAATCAAGTTCAGAGCCCTAAATAATGGCATATTTCATGGGGCCTTAGGTCCGAGCTGTCAAAGCTACCGAACTCAATTTTGATTTTTATAATTGAGAAACCGACTTATATACACACTGAGAAATTGTTGGTATGAAGATTACTGCAAATCTTATGCCTGAAATTCGATAAAACCGTACCAAAAAAAAATGCCATCAATCGATTTTCCCGTAAATTATTCAAAGCAAAATAATCAAAACATCAAGGGCAGTGATGTAATCATGTAAATCCACAATAAATCTCGCAAAGAACTTGACGCCTACCCAAATCACATTGCCATAGTGCTTCGTTCATAGCCATGAGAGTTTCACACCGAAACACTTGTTTTTATTTATTTATATTTATTTATATGGTGACTGACCACTCGAATCCGGATTCTCGGCTTTGAGAATCCCGGCTTTACCCGGCTTTAGGGACGTGGGCGGATCACGTCCGTCCGTTCCAATCGGGGAGAGAGAACACACAAAAATTGGGTGGTCGAACTCCGGCCACATCCCTAAAAGCTGGGGAGAAGCCGGAGAACAAAAGTAGAGGATCCAGTTGCTTGACCACTCTACCTATGCACAACAGTAGAACGTCTTTGTGAAAGTCGGTTATGAATCCAAGAACCGACTCACTCTAAAACCCACGAACGTCTTTCACAAAGTTGGTTATACTGTTGTACACATGCAGAATGATGCATGAGTAGAATGAGTGTGGTTCAAAAAGGCAAATCAAGCAAGAACCTGTACTTCTTATAAGCATATATACTTCTACTGAATGTAGCTAACTGTTGGAATTTTATTATTATTTATTTATAAATAAAGAAATGGCCATAGTATGCATTCAAAATATAAGTTGTTAGCAAGGAAGGAACGAAGTCTTCCAAAGGAGGGACGAGATTGAACCAAAAAACATTTGAATCAAGTAAACTAAGGACCGGAGAGTTGAATTGGGAATCCAAGGCACCAGATGAAAAGGTCTGCCACTTCTAAACAAAAAAACGACGAGAACGGCACTTACGGATCTTTCAAATGATACCATTCAAAAAGATGCACTCTCTTTACAGAATGCTCAAGTCAGATTCCGTAACAGAGATGGTCCTCCCCTACCCCAACAACTTGGACAACATGCTAAGGACAACCCCTTGATGTGGTGTCTAACCAACGCATCGGTGAAGAATCAATGACCAATCTAGGTCTGAATCCTATCTATGAGGTGGAGGTGACGAACTCCCATCCCTGAATGTGATGATCTCGAAGTCGGAGTCTCGTGTTCGAAATCTTACTTTAGCTTGGAATTTAGATGCTTCTTGATTTTTTCCAAATTTTCCATATTATTGTATGAACTTGTAATTTGTGAACTTCCACTTTCTGCTCATGAATAAAAGATCGTTTTTTTTTTTAAAATAAAAAAAAATTTGTTAGCCAACTGTTGGAGTATTTAAATATGCGGTTTACATTGTTTTACGTATCTTTTACGTAGATAAATGAGAATAGACGCATCATTTTCGAACCAATGAAATAGACACATCATTTTCAAACCATAACGAATGGTATATATCCAAATGATGCAGTAATCATTGACAGTGAAGATCTTATTCGTAATATCAATATTCATTTTATCTACTAATAGTGGTCATTTTTTTTTTAAAAAGATACCTTTATATATATAAATCATAACGAATTTACATCCAAAAAGGTACAAAATTTTATTTGTGTGACTGAACAATTGTTTCAATAGGAGCAATCTCAAACAATTTAATACGTTCTAAGATTATATTTTAAAAAAAATAAGTGCTCAGAACAGTGGTCAAATCGGCGTATTACCCTTATTGCCATAGCTGCAGATATAAATAAGCTTGCAAATACATACTGGTATTCTGAGAATACCAGAACCAGCCACTTCTTTTTTCCCAGCTAGATCAAGTTTTCATTATGCAATTACTATTAATATAATCACCCAGAACTAACAAGACAAAATGTTAAAAAAATCTTGATACGAATAATTTCAACTAAGATCGTTGCAAAACAATACAACAGATTACACGTCTTGCTCATTATTCTCGATATCTCAAGCATCTTACAAGAAATTTCGTAGACAAACCCATAAATTTCACTCATTAAAGATCCTTGAAAAATCTCAGGTGGTCTTCAAATGTTTCTGCATGCCTAATTTTGGATATTGAGCCATCTTCTTCGACCCAGTATTCAGGAGGGCGCATCTTCAGATTGTAAGTAGAAGCCATACTCATGCAATAAGCACCTGCATCATGAACTACCAACCCAGTACCCTTTGAAGGTGTTGGAAGTTCCCTATCTTTTCCCAAGAAATCCGCAGACTCACAGACCGGACCCACAACATCATAAGTAGAAATCTCAGCATTTGCTTGTGGAGGAGAAACGAGTTCAATGTGTTGGTATGCATCGTAAAGACTTGGCCTGATAAGTTCAGCCATACTACCATCTATGACGATGAAGTTTTTTGTTCCGTTGGTCTTGACTCCAGTAACTCGGTTGACCAAGCAGCAAGTGTTGGCAATAAGTGATCTACCAGGCTCGATAATGAGATTGAGGTTTCGTGAAAGCACCAATTCCCGAACAGTGTTGATGAGATCTCTTGGTGTAGGAAGGACGGCTCCAGTATGATGATAATCGATCCCCAAACCACCTCCTATGTTTAAGTAATCAATTTCAAATCCTTGGGCACGGATTTGGTCGATATAATTCACCATTAGGACCGCTGCATCTCTGAAAATATCCACCTTAGTAATGGTGGAACCAAGATGGCAATGAGCTCCAACAAGCTTTAGTTCATTAGGATGTGCTTTTACAGCATCTAGAAACCATTGTAGCTTTTCATTTCTGATGCCAAACTTAGAATTCTTGTTTCCGGTGGCAACATAAGGATGGACCTGAGGATCCACATCCGGATTGATGCGTAATAGCACATTAACCTTCTTTCCAGAAAGTCTGGCAGCAGCTATAATGTTGTCCAAGTCAAACTCACTGTCTACATTCACAAAGACGCCTTCTTCAGCAGCTAAAACTAGATCCTCAAGAAGTTTTCCGTTCCCATTAAAGATGCACTTAGTGGGATCAAACCCGGCATGCAATGCTAATTTGAGTTCATTCCCACTAACCAAGACCGCCCCACAACCAAGTTTCCTCAAATGCTCCAAAATCTTGAGATTGTTATTGGCCTTAATGGCATAACCGATAATTGAATTCAACCCCTCTAAAGCATTCCTATAGGCCTCAACATTTCGTGTTATCTGAGGCTTACTGTAAATATAAAAGGGCCTCCTTTCCGTAACATTCATGATATCTTCAACCTTGACTCCCTCGCAATACAAAAATCCATCTTCAGATTTTGTGAAACAGTGCTGAAATTTTTGAGTTTTTGGGTCAGTTGAGGTTGACAGGACTGCCCTCAGACTCAAAGTTCTCGACTTGGGCTTGATGGGTAGAATAAGGGCATTGTGGGAGAGAAGGTATGGAGGCAATATTCCAGACTTGGGAAAAGTTTGAGGGTGGGATATGCTGTGACACTGAGAAGCCGCCATTGTAGGACAGGAAATTAGAGGGACAAATGGTTTTAGGGTTTCAGAATCCCCTTACCAGCAACTTTTGCCTTCCTGTTTAATCAAAAAAAATATACATGTATAAGAATCATAATAATAAAATAAAAAACGAAATAAGTAATTTGACATAAATCCCACCTCTTTTTGATTTGTTCCAGTAATATATGTGTTTAATAACTCTCTAGGTTCAGATTAAAAAACTCCATTTAATTAAAATATAAAAAAAAACCCCAAATGTCATGGTTTAGATTAACAACCTCACTAAATCAAGAAGCATAGGGTGAAAGATACAAACTATACTTCAAGTTCGATTTTCCGATTATATGTCTAATCTTTCAGATTAACAAAAATTCTACATATACAAAGATACACAAACCGAAATGGTTCCAGAACAGAACGTATAGATTATCAATTTGACACAACAAGCATCAAGAAGATATGCACATTCTGAAATTCAAGCCTTTTACACTAGTGGTGATAAAGATATTCAGGTCAGGTCATGAAAATCAAACTTACTGCCTTTATCAACGGCTGCTTGCTTTTGTAAAGTAAGCAATTCGTTTTTATCAATTGAACTAGCAAAATCGGACTTAAGACCGTTGTAAAGGGGGGTGATTAATTACGTTTTTATCAATTGTAGTTTCTCAGAATGGCGGCTGCAGTTTCGTCTTTGTAACAACAAAATTCCAAATTTGGCGGCTCAATTAGTCCAAATTCCAAACTGAATAAACACTAGCTAGAACCGCACCTTGTTATTGTATACATTATCTGTATTCTGTCTTATAGATTATCAATTCGATTTCCACGGTGCCAAGTAATAACGAAATCAATTGGATAACAAAAACGAAAACAAAAACAAAGCAATTACCTTTTATTATACGCAGGATTTGGATACACAGACAGAACACCGTCTTCAATCAACCTTCTTGATTATGATGCCGCCAATGTCAGATATACGAGCAGAAGCAGAAACGAAAATGAGCAGAGCAAGCAGCTGTCGAAGGGAAATGGCGGAAGCAAAAGGTATAAATAGTGTGATGATAGGGTTCTGTTTGGACGGAATTACCCTTCTCTATTTTAAAAATATATAACCAAATGATAATGATTGTGGATAAAAAATGGTGATAATTATAAATAAATAAATAATGCTTCAATTTCAATACCCGGATATCTTTATTTTCCCCCGTTTTGAAAATGTGATTAGTTTTTTTCCTTCAAAATAAATTTTTGAAGGGGGCCAAATTTAATTAGTTTTATACAGGTAGAACATTTAAAAACACGAACCATGACCATGAGAACCATCTCTGGTACACAAGATATCTTTGTATCAATGAAAAACGTTTTTATCTAATTGATTTTCTTTAACTTTCGCAATTATCACAGACAAATCCTTCGAATTAGTATCGGATATTAAAAATCTCTCCCAACAAGATTTGCTGCACCCCGAAAGCTTTTACCTAAGCGGCCGAAGTTTCTTTCACTCAGACCAACCATTTGTTGGTAATGTAATTGATTTTAGTATAAGAGTAGTGATAACACTCACGCTTTAAAATGTAATCAATTTTTTTCTTCTTAAAGCCTCTCAGTATCGTGAACTCCACTCTGGTCAACTAATTCGAGTTCGACTTCGGATGTGTCTGGCAGAAATCACTCTTGCCTATAGGTAATGTCTGACCATGACTCTTTCAACATGACGCCTCATGTAATTAATTTTAGTACAAGAGTAATGATAACGGCACAAGAAAATACTATAACATATTTTTACATCATTGACCTTTAAGTGACTCATATATAATTCAATACGTCACACGTTATAATCAATAGTAAAACAAGTATCTTGCCGTATTTTATTGTTGTCTTTTCGTTGTGTCGCAAACATTTATCACGTTATATAATTATATAAGAAATTAATTTTTTTTGCATGACGTTATCACGTTATATAATTATATAAGAAATTAATTAAAGGAAAATTGTTCATATATAATATATTTTAAAGTTTCTTCTATATCGAGTAGTCTTACAAAACAGAGTCCATACAAAATAATGTTGAAAATGGATGAAAAAAAGATTATTAATTGGAAAAGAAACCAAAAATATCCTTGAAGAAATTGTTCTGATTTTGAAAATTCAAATACAAGACGCTACAGGAAAAATGAGAGAATAATCAAATACATCTGTTGTTGTTAGCATATGGGCGCGTGTCCGCCACACAATGAAAGCAAACCAGTAATATTATATGGTTTTGTGTGGCCAGAAATGAGTCACGTGGCATTACATGAATGACTTACACACAGGACTATATAAGTCGTCAACTCGTCACCAAAATCATAGTAGAATAGAAGTTGAAAAACCAAAAAATTTCCCTCTACTTTCTCTCTCTTAAAAATATGCCTAAAAACCTGAATAATTTCCTGAAGGTAAATTATTAATTTAAACTGGGTTAACCCAAATAAATAAAATATTAAATTTTATTGCTCCCGCCCACCTCTTTTTTAAATTAATAATTAAATTTAAAATTTTCATTAACGAAATGTTCTTCTGGATTTAATTATCATTGAACTATTTGAAGATATTCATTCATTAATTTAGAGTATTGGATCTATGAATCTGATACACGTTTATGAGAACGAGATAAAAGGAAAACTTATTGGAATGAAGGGTGAAATCAGTGAATAAACATCCTTAATACCCTGAATCTGTCTGTCATGTATTTCTTAATCATTGCCTTAAAACATTAATCCCTGAAATAAACCATCTTTAAACCCCTGAATCTGTCTGTCATTTCTTCCTTAATCATCGCCTTAAAACATTAATCCCTTAAATATGATTAACTGGGTTTAGGACAACATTTTCCATTAATGTTAATTTAACTGGGTTTAAGACAACGTTTCCCATTAATGTTAATTTAACAAATGTTAACATCATGAACTAAGGCTTGAATCTGAACCTGTAATCTGATTAATAAAATTCAACAATGCAGAGGAATGCAATTTGTTGAATGATCATTTAATATATTCCCTTAAATATCTATCGTAAAAAAATGGATTATTTTTGTTTTTACGATTTATGGGACTATTTAGAAAATATTAATTTATTTTGGATAAGGTTGTATTCACGATACTATATACACAAGAACTCTTATAAAAATACTATTTAAACAAAAAAATCTTTTTACAAAGTAGTAAATAAACGATTTCTCTTCAATTAAATTGTGTTTATTGGATTTCGTCAACCACTTGATAACACTCTCCCATCACAGAGAAAGCTCTCTCCGGTCTTCATAGCTGTGAACGAGAGAAGAAGCTAATACAAATTCGAAGGAATTTTGAAAAAATATTGGGGGAAAATGGCGGGCGAAGATAAGAGGAATCAGATGATGCAGAATTTGTTCGGTGATCAATCAGAGGAAGAGGAAGAAGAGGAGGTTGAATCCGAGCACGAGTCCAATCACGAGCCTAGCAACGCCTCTGTATGATTTTATTATTATTTTAATTTTTTTTGCTTTGAATTCTGCATATTATGAATGTATCTGATTCAACAGTTCAATGCTGTATTCCAGCATTTTTAGCTGTGCAATTCAGAGGTTGCCCTAATTTGTGATGTGCTCAGTGCTCTTGAGAATTATGCTCAATTCGATATAGGAAAATGAACTAGAGTAGAGTAGTTAACGATTTTTTCTAATGTGGTAGAGAGTTGGTACCTCTTTCACAGTAGCTTTGCTGAGCAAATGTATAGAGAATACGAACTGCAGCATGTGGTTGTTTCTGTATACACAGTTGTCCTATGTGCCTGTTCATGATTGAAAATGTGGATTCAGGGATTTTAATGTTGTAAATTGTTCATATATGCTCATTATATGATCAATTTATCGATTAGTTATCGATTTTTTCTAATATGCTGGAGAGTTGTTACCTCTTTCACAGTAGGTTTGCTGGTCAAATGTATGGAGATTATGCAGCATGTGGTTGTTTCTGTATACACAGTTGTCATATGTGCCTGTACATGATTAAAAATGTGGATTCAGGGATTTTAATGTTTTAAGTTGTTCATAGATGCTCATTATGTGGATTCAGCTTTTCGTTTAGAGAAGCTTGAAAGTAAAACAATGCAGTGTTTCACTGGCTCCCTTAAAGAAAGGATACAAGTGAAACAATGCAGGAACCTCCAGGATATATAATCATCTTTTAAATATTTAGAGTGCTCTCCTAAGTCCTAAATAGGTAAGAGACATCCTGGTGTTCTTTGACATTATACGTCAATGGCTGTTGTTTAATTTTCTGTCTGAAGAGATGAGTGGCTTGACTATTGTGCTGGGTCTGCACATGGAAAAAAAAAACTAGGATGAGGTGTAGAGAGATAAAAAAATTCCTGTCCAATCATTGAAAGCTGAAAAGCTGCATACGGACTTAAGAAGTTAGGATTTCAGGGTTACGTCTCAGGATTTAATGCTGACAGACATAAGCCCTAGGCCACATTTGGTTTGAGAGACAAGCCCATTTGTTGGCCTGACGAGGAATATGTAGATTGAGAGGCTGGGACCTGCACTTTATTATTTGAAGGAGTGGAATAAGTGGACTTGTGTTGGAGGTGGTGTTTCTGTTCTCTTCATTGCTCGGTGCATGTTTCCTTTGCACAAGTCCTTGTGCCCACAGGGCACTTGCTATGCTATGTTCAACTGGATACTGATGTAGCTCTGTGCAATTTGACACTTTGGTTATATAACGTGCCTTGTGGGAACTATACTAAGCCGACACCTGTCCCCCCCCTCCCCCCCCCAACTTCACGGTATATTGCTTACAAATATAAGTTTGAGGTACATTACGGTTACGCTTCTGATTTATATGAACTCAATCAATTTAACTACTGCTCAATTTCTCATGTGGAGTAGCCTTTAAAAGACGTTCAGCGTTTTAGGCCTTTAATTGTTGTTACTTGTACTTCAAAAAATCTTATGCAGGAAGAAGGGGATGAAGGCCAGGAGCCAGAAGGCGAGGGAGAAATAGAAGTTCAGGGAGAGGCAGATATAGAAAGTGAGGATGAACCGAAAGATGCTGACCATGATCATGGAGAAAGCGAGGGCGAAAGAGAACAAAGTTCTCAAGAAGTTGAAGTTGCTGATCAGAGGGAAGAAAGTGAAGAAAAAGAGTCCGCAAGTGATGAAAAAGCAGAATATATCCCACGGGATGTAACTAGCAGGAGACGTGACACGGTCAACAGTGGATCAGAAAGATCTGAGGAGAACAACTATGCTGACAATGAGGATGAAGAAGTCAATGAGTCTAGAACTTTGAGGTGATTGGGCAAAATCGGTTTCTCGACTTATTTTTCAATGCTTGTATGTACACCACTCTCCTCCATAAGCAGGACACTCTATGCAAAGAACATAAACCAGATGCAATACCTATTCTTCTGCTGATCCCCTCTGATAATGAGGGTCAACGTCTAGTAATTATGGCTGACATGGATTGTATTATCTGCCTAGACTGTGCTTTCACACTTTTCTGTTTTGCTAGAGGTGTTACCTTCAACTGCAAGCAACTCCATCTAAGTTTCAGAAGTCGGTTGTTCGTCGAAATTCACTATTACCATTCTTCATTTCCTTTATTTTTTGGGCTATAAGGAGTCTCTTTGGACCATTGCCTCACTTTTTAATGGTTGACTTTTTGGCACTGACCTCAGATCTCCTAGTCAAGAGGAAGATCAAGCACATTTGTTGCAATCAGCTCCTGAGCTCCGTAATGTGTTTGGCGATTCAGATGATGAAGAACAGTTGGAGTATCGAGTTGAAAATCAGATCGAAGAAGAGTCAAATATCCATGTTAGATAAGCCCAGAACAATCCTTTTCAGTTCTCTCTCCCCACCCCCTCCCCCTCTCCCCTCCCCCCCCCTCCCCTTCCCCCTTTTGTGTAGATTTATATATTTCCATGATATCTGTATGTTTTCACAGAGATCTCCTGTGGAAAAGGAAGAAAGCTACGACAGGGAACTTAGACCAGAGGATATGCTAGCTGACGAGGAAGGCCATTACGGATCTGAAGAAGAGGAAGCTGAGACTAAAACGAAGGAAAGGCCTGTTGGCCCTCCATTGGAGCTGGAGATTCCTTTGCGCCCTCCTCCGGCTCTACCAGAAAAGGTTCTTAGTCATCTACATTTTCTCTAAATGCTTTAAGTAGGGGAAAAATTGTGGTTTATACTATGTTGTATCTGTATATAATCCTTGCTGATTGCTGGAAACGTAGTTGCTCCTAGCAATTTCCTTCCAGATTGCTTTCGAGGTCTGTGTCCAATGTTGATTTTGTATGCCCAATTTTGGCAATATAGAACTGGACCGAAACCGGATTATGCGATGGTGATTTTGATGATCAAATTTTTGTCATGGTGGTCTTGGTATTTGGTAAGACAGATACACATGTATATGTACATATGTATGCTTGATGTCTATGCGACATTGATTTACAGGGAGGCATAGGGTGGAGTTTATCCCTATTAGCTTAACTCTTCTTTAGCTTGGCAAACCGTTCTTTTTAGTTTAGCAGCTTCCATCTACTTTATAAGGCATTTTAGCTCTTTGATTTTGTTCCAAGTTATAAGGCATTCTCACAAACCAATGCAACATTGTATGCTTTGTTACCCATTTCACCGCATTTATCCACCCCAAATTAACTCATAAATATTTTGTATTTTGGTATTCCTCATTTAACGATGAAGGGTATTTTGTCCTAGAATTCTACAAATTGTTCATTTATTAGCTTCTTTAATCTATGTGCATAAGCCTAAATTGCCCTGTAATTTGGGGTGGAGGGAGCACTATTTTTCCATTCATTCTGTCACAAGTTTAATACTTCTTTTGCCATGCTTTGCCTGATTTCATGCAGATGCACATGATTAAAGTTTCCAATATAATGGGTATCGATTCCAAGCCTTTTGATCCCAAAACATATGTTGAAGAAGCTCACTTTGAGACAGATGAATCGGGGTCCAAGACACGCATTCGTTTGGGAAACAATATTGTTCGGTGGAGGAGAGTGAGGAACCCAGATGGCAGTACATCTGTGAGTATTTATAAGTTATTTGCTGGCAAGTGCCTTACACATGGGTAGATGCGAAAACTTACACTCTTCACAAAAAATTGACGTTGGCTCCTCTAGATGTTGCCGGATATAAATAAGTGAAAAGTTTGTGTTGGTCAAAATTAAATTTGCATAAGTTCCTTTGTTTACCGTTACCTCCTATTTCCTGGCTAGAGGATGCCATCTGCACATAATCCTGACACTTGCTCTATTAAGCTTATACGTATGTGCTTTTATGCATGAATATTGGGATTGGAGCAATCAGCATTACTTCATTACTTTCTTCTCCAACCCCAACCATGAAACAATCACACTTTCTGTTTGCCATATTTCTCCTAGATGACCATCTGGTCATTTTCTTTTTGTCTCGTAAATTAGAAACATTTCTTTATTGATTTGACAGTTGCACTGGAGGTTTTTTCTTGTGTGTGTGTGCGCGCACGCAAATCAGAGATTTAAATTTTTTGAAATGAAATATGTACGATCCGAGCTAGGGTTATGTTACAATCAAGCAAGATAAACAATATCCCCATTAGCATTTAAAATATGAAAATCTAGACAATTTTTTAGCTATGTTCTAACTATGTCTACTGCCTTTCACTTCTCTCCATTTAGATACATAGAGTTTGATAGTGTTTAGGACCTCAGCTTCGACAATAAAACAGGGAGAAGACTTCAGTTGCAATATTTTCTGATTTCTCTTTATCCAAATCATGTGTTATAGCAGCAAAATCGACTAATCGAGTATCAGCACTTGAAGCTGAAGTTTCTTAGAAAAAAAAAGTGTAGATCATTGGATTGTATCATCTGTGTAATTCCTCTTTGATCTGGAGGAAACTAGTTATTGTTTAAGATACTCAGCATTTCAGAATGAACTTCACATTAGTAACTCAGAACCTTTTTTTACTTACTGCCCCTTATCTCCCAAGTCGGCTTAAGTCACACTACTTTACATGGTCATCTTTTTTTGTTAAACATTTTATTGTTTTGTTACTTTTGTAGATTGAAAGCAATGCACGTTTTGTAAGATGGTCAGATGGCAGCATACAATTATTAATCGGGAATGAAGTTCTTGATGTATCAGAGCAAGATGCACAGCATGATCAAGCCCATCTCTTTCTAAGGCATGGAAAGGTGATATTTCTTGTTTTTGAATTTTAAAAACAAGGTTCACTTGTAGAGTTAGAATAGGAAATACTAAGGGCAATTGAGTGCATGGAAGCATTTTGCCTACGCTGGGGTCTGGAATAGATGTGAAATTGTGAGAAATGAAAGCTTGCAGTGAAATTGTGTGATTTGAAAACATTGGTAATAATATCATCTCTTTTCATTGGTCGAATTATTAGAAATTGTATGAAATCAAAGGCCTTAATTGAGGCAATCAGTCCAGATGCATTTGTGGACAGTTAGATGTTGCCTTTACTTTTTCTAAAACATTTTCTATCTAATCTTTTGATGTCTTATTAATTGATGCTAGTCCATTTTTCTGTGTTTTTCTTGGTTGCTTTTTGCTAACTTATTTCTTGAATGATTTACTTAATCTTTTCTAACTTCGGACAGTTAGATGTTGCCTTTACTTTTCCTACTGCTGTACTCTCAATTACTTTACTGGTTGCATTTGATCATTGTTGCCACCCCCAGCTTTGGGCATTACACTTTTCTGAAGATTTTGTTATAGTGTCGATACACCTTCAAACTGTTTTGGTACGTTCTTCAAAATCCGTGAGGATTCAACAGTATTTGAGGCCAATAAGGCAGACCATCAGCTAGAGTGAATGAGGACATTTCTGCGTCAACCCAATGGGACCAAAAGAACAAGACAGATTTTATGGTCAATTTATCGCTTTTATGACGAGTGGTTCACCATGTAGCTGATTATTTCCTTGATTATAGACATTATGCAACTCCATATGTAGCTCTTGTCTGAAATTATTTGCATTCATTAAGTCTCATAGGTGATGAGCATACTCATCCTTTATCGATTTGATTCTGACTTCCAACTTCTTGATCACGACTTCTTTGTTTTTATTTTTGTTGTTGCGATTCCAGCCACAGAAATCATTTAATTTCCTTTGGTGTTTGAAATTGCAGGGTATTTTGCAGTCACAGGGCAGAATTTTGAAAAAGATGCGGGTTATGCCCTCGTCTTTGTCATCGAATTCTCATCGATTGTTGACTGCTTTGGTTGAGTCACGTCATAGAAAAGGCTACAGGGTTAAGAACTGCATCACTGATATTGACCCAGAGAGAGAAAAGGAACAAAAAGAGAGGGTATAGATTTGTGCCTTCTAAGAAGATTTTGCACTCATTGCATCAGCAGTGTAACCCATGATCCGTTTTGATTTGCTTTCGGTATATTTTTTTAAAAACTTTCTTTTTCTGACTGAGTAGGCTGAAAATCAAAATATCAGAGCAAATGAGCTTCTTAATCGCAAAAAGGAGAAGGTAAGTAGGAAGTATACACAACCCGTACGCAGAGAGCGTCAACTTTCACCTGGTTTCTTAGAGGATGCTCTTGAGGAGGTCAGCATCTTTTTTCCTTTTACTGAACTTCTCTTGAGTTTCGTCCATCATCAAATTGGCAGTATGCCAGTATGATTGGCGCGCCTGCTCTCGGTATGATTGGCAGTATTTGCATTTTCTTGACACCTATCCTTTATCAAGGAGTTTTCTGCAATTCCAGGAATATACGAAGAGAGATCATAGTGATGATTTGTATTTTATCTTTTTTTGGGAAGCAAATACAGAGGTCTTTCATTCTACAGTTGGGTTCATGGATTAGTGCTCTAGAATTGACAGTGTTGTTAGTATTATTATCGTCAGTATTGGTGTAAATATTAGTATTAGTATTACTTCTATTATTATTTACCTTTTTTTTGGAGGGGAAACATGTGCAAGAAATATCTCTCTTGGCTTACAAATGGAAGTGTATGTTTTATATATATCAGGAAGATGAGGTAGTTTATGATGAATCCCGGAGGTCAGATGATGATCTGGAAATGATGGAAGCTCGAGCAGAAAAGCTCATTAAAGCAAAGAAGGCAAATTACTCAAACTGCTTGGAAAAATAATCCGTCGCTTTTTTCTTCCTCCCTTTGATTCCTTTTGTGATGCTTCACGCTCAAGATTCTATAAAATACATTTTTCACAGGGACACAAAGATATTGGTCGGAAATCATCATCAGTGCCTTTGAAATCATCTCGGCAGCAGGTTCATGAAAGTGAAAAAGAGGAATCGGAGTATGAAACTGAAGGGGAAGAAGATGAAGTACCCCAAACACGTGGAAGGGATGAAGGCATTGAGACGGATTGGGAAGAAGAGGAAGCACGTGAATCTGACGAGGAAGAAGCTAAGGAGGTCTCAGAAGAGGAGTCTGAGGTAAGCATCAGTTGCTAATTTTTCGTTTTCTTGGTTTTTTAACACCGTAAGAACGGGCTCCATTGGAAGCAGAAAGGGTCTTGAGAGTGATTGCAGAAACTATAATTTTTGTTTCAGGTGCCAAAAAAGAAACGCAAGGAATCGTCATCCAGCTATAAGCGAAACGAGCTCGAGTCTGACGAGGACTCTCCTCCAAGGAAAGCTGTGGCACCACGTCGAAAGGCTATAGTTTATGACAGCGACGATGAGTAATTTTTGCATAGTCCAGTCAAAGGTATGTGAGTAAATTCTTTTCAAATCTATTTACTGAAATGCCAGAAATAAAGTGAACTACTAAAATGCGAACGCGATGTTGTCAGTAAATAAACGACTTGTAGGGCACCACAACAAGGTTAAAATATAGGCACGTACTACTGGGGAGCCCTTAAGGCAATGGTAGATTTAGTGTGGTGCCCTTAAAGCCCCCGCTTCTATCAGGTGCTCAATGCAATCCAAACAACATTTAACCAAGAATAAAGACGAACTGATTCACGTGCAAACGAGCCCTCAATCTGTTTCCTCTGTAGTGGTTTTCCTCCGCCCTTTATGGTAAATTCAGGTTAATTGTTTAGGAAGGGTCAAATATATTGTAAATGCAGATCATTCAAGAGGTTTTATGGTACAACTCTTGTAGGAAGGTCGTACCGAGTAACATGCGTCGAACCTTTCTATTTCTACTTTGTGTGTTAACCTACTTTTGAAAATGGATTTTGCAGGTAGAACTATAGGGGGTATAATTGGCAAAGGATACACATAATGCCGTTATCCTCCAAGATCAAAGTTTTCACCCAGACAACAGCCAGCTACAAATTCACTGATAGTTACAATCCTGAAAACTGCAACTAAAGCGTAATGTTATGCATTTTTTTTTTCCTTTTCGGTATGAAATGTAATGCATGCAATCAAAATTTCCGGAGCCGTAGTCCTTCGGGGTTGGATGAATTCTCCCTACTTTATTTTTTCTACGGCGTCTAATGGTTATAGAGGTAAGATTTGTGTAGCTGTTTCGTAGCCGGCGTTTTCACTAGTTATTTAACAAACTTTATGATACAATCGTGGTATGTAGGTTGTATAAAGTGTCGTTCAAAGTATATGCATTATGATATATGAGACTTTTTTAAGAGAAACTAGTGGGGAAGGATTTCCTTTGGAGCTCAACTAAAGAAGCTAATCATCAAATTTGTAGCCAAAAATTTCCATGACCTAAAAGAGAGTGGAAAGAGTAGGACGTTTAGATCTACCAAATTAGAGTATTATATTATAAGGGATATCTTCAACCGACTTCATGCTTGCCTTAAACCAACTTCCCATGCATGCAGAGAGAATGTCCTCCGGACATGGCTTACTGGTAAAATGCTTGAATGCCTTAAAATGACAGTTGGATTTGGACCTTGAGTTTGGAGGTTTGAACACCGTAAATAGACGAATTCTATCAGTTGTTTGGTATAATAATAGCAAACTCATGACTCTGAGCAATTAAGTTACATGATTAACCTCTTCACTCATCCGTGAGACACGGGAAATGAGGACTATTCTTTAGGTAACTTAGGGAACACAAGAAAAATATTATTTGTCTAAGTTTTTGTCTCATCCTTGCCATGAGCAGACCTACATTTATTTGGGTGGTGCTAGTGCCATCTACTGAGATTCGAAAAAAAACGATGTATTTTTGTTGATAAAAAATCTAAAAATACTACTTGTGTCTTCATTGGATCTTTGAATTTGTTTTGATGTTCCATATGAATCTTTTTCCGGGTCTGCCACTATTATTCTTTGCTACCCACAAAATGCATATGGTGAAACTCGAATTTATGACATTTTTGGTCATGAGACCTCGGCTTAACCATTTGAGCTAAGCTTCATTGGCGGTCCAAATTATTTACTCGACAACTCTCCACAAATGGAGATACCATAGAAGAACCTCCCTTACTTCTACTTCAAGCATACATTTTGTTGTACCGTAAACGTAACACCCAATGCAAGTGCTTTTCAGAAAATAGTCAATCACGGGAGAGGTATAATTTCATATTATCGTTGCACAAATTGGTTGTTGGACACTATGTAGCACATAAGTGACAGCCGAAACGACATGTTATTAAATATTATTTATTTTAGAAACTCATAAGTCATTTACTATTTTATAATGAATTTCAATATACAAGTGAGAAGTCGAAAATCTATATAATGATGAGAGAAATAAATATAAAGAAGTTTGAAGGCTTACCTAATGAAAATTTTGGATAAATATAATAAAGTTATAACATAACACATATCATTAAAGAAATAAAAAATCTTGAATCCAGTCAACATGGGAAATAACGTAAAGTTATTCAAAAATAAAATAAAACAATAAAGTAAAGAAATCTAAAATGGTAAAAAGAATATATAAATTCGTTAACAAGATCAAATCATTGAACTTTAAAATAAAATAAAAACAATAATATAAGGCATTTTGGCCATTCCACACGGTTTAAGAAAACCTGATAAATGAATTACTTTTAAATATTTCAATGTAAATATTGTATTGGTTTCTGGAACTGACTAATAATATTACATTTTTTGGTGTGAAAATGAAAATAATGCATTTAATATTGTATTATTTTGTGAGAAACACTTATATTTTGAGACACAACTAAATGTCTTATATTACAGGACGGAGGGAGTAATACACGTTTGATTTTTATTTTCCAATCCAATAGATTGATTTATATAATAAATAAAGAGACACAAATTTATTGGAGCATCACATTAATTATCTACACACCATTTTCAAAATGGAAAAGACTTTATAAAAAAAAGTCAACGTAAGGATCGATCTTTACTCTTTAGATCAATATTCGAGTATATAAAGAAATATTCAATGTGATGTATGATGTATATTATGTAAAATGTAAATTAAAAAAATGGGTATACACGATTCGGTTCGGTATGGTTAATGACCGTAACCGAAATCGAAACCGAAGTGGAAGTTTCGGTTAGTAGATATCCGAAATAAAAAACGAACGTTTGTTTTAGATAACCGAATTGAAATATGAGGTGGGTTGGTTAATCAAAAATCGAAATAAAATTTAACGATTATAAACGATTCAGTTTTTTATTCGGTTATAAGTAATTTTTATAAAAAAAATATATAATATTTTGGTTATAAATATTAATTATACAAGTTGCTTTTTTTTTTTTTTAATTATATAACAATAAAATTATAAAAAAACAAAAAAATTACTATAAAATTGAGTACAGCGACACGTACTAACCTTTTCAGCTCTTTTATTTTTCACACAAGAGAAGCAACACGTCAATTACACACACACACACCCACACCCAAAAAAATAAATAAAATAAAACCAGCAGCGTGCTATTCTTCATCATTTTGAAAGAAGGGATGGTTTAGGGCTTGGTGCTATTGGCTATTGCAGCATTGCTGGAACAGGTATGTGTCGAACTTGTTAATTTCTCAATTCTCATTGTCAAACTTTCATGAGCTGAAGTATTTCATTTGTATAGCAGAAATAGATGGCTGAGTATTCGTGACTAGTTCATATTTAGTGGTCCTAAATTTATGTTGGCAGCATTTTATTTTGATTAAAAAAGTTTATGGCACTGTTCTGGAGATCAGAGTTTAGAACATGATGTTTCCATATGATTTAGCTAAAAAAATACTAACATTGCTGGCTTTTAATGATTGCAATTTTCTTTTTGTTCTTTTGAATGGAGTATTTACGGGGCGGGGGCTCCAGATAGGAAGTTTAGAATTCATATTCGAATGGCATTTTTTTTTTTCCAGCTACTGTAGTTAAGCTCTTATGCTCACACAATTTAGTAACACGACTTTAGGTGTTTGGTGGTGTTAAATATCGCTAGAATGAGCTAAAATAAGCATTTGGGAAAAAAATGGTGGAATCTGCTAGTAAAATGTTTATTGTTATTGTGGATCAGTGGATGAATCAAAGCTGGTGAATCAATGAATGGGAGGTAGTTTTTGGTTTTTAGGATATGTTCTTTTGGACCATTTCAATGCCAAATGTTTTAGGGACAGGAACTTTAGCAAAAGCCTAAAGATATCTTCCAAAACCGCAACCATTTCTTGAATACTTGATCCGAATGTCCCAAGACGTTTAACTAAATTCTGGGTTCAGAAATGATCAACAGTTTTGTTCGATTTCTTGCTGTTGAGTAGCAGCAACTCTACTTCTATGCTTTGAATTTCGGAAACCTCAACTTCTCCTCTGTTTTGTTGCAACAATTTTGAGACCAATGACCAACCTTTCGTTTGTGGTTCTGAAATGAAAGAAATGCTTGATTGCAATAAACTCAAACTCATCTCTTGGGCTAGGGAACTTTTAATCAATGAAGGATCTAAGCTTTTTGTGAAAATGGAATACTTTTTTTTGTTGTGTTCATTGCTATTGATTTAGAGTTTGTTCTTATTGTTTCTGGTGTTGTTAATATTTACAAGCACTTGGATTGTTTTGTGTTGCATACTATTTGTAAGGCTTAATGCTATATTCCAAACCTTTTAGTTTTGTACTGGTTTGGCTAGATTCCAAATTCTATTTTATCGTCTTTTGTTCACTTGTATAAAATGCTGTCTATCGGGTGTTTCCGTGTAATTTTTTTTGCTCAACTATAGACTTGTAAAAAAATTTGGTATAAAACAACCATCATGGAAAATTTTATTCTAGTCCTCCCGAGATAAAAATCCTGGCTTCGTCATTCATCTCTTAAACGTTAGTGCCGTTTAACAAATTTTATGTTAGCATCTTTGCCATGTTTTCAATTCCTTAAGGTATTTTATGTTAGCTTCTTTGCCATGTTTTCAATTCCTTAAGGTTTATTGTGATTTTTAGCATTAGCTAACAAGAATGTGACAAGATTTTAGATCTGCTCATTTCCTTTTCTAGTAACATTATGGGGATAAATGTCTTTGCTTAATTTCTTCTTTTTCGTGTTTTGATCAAAAGGATGAAAGTCATTTTTGTTAAAGTGTTAGATCTGCTCATATTTTCTAGTAACATATGAAGATAAAAGTCGAATTTTTTTGTGTGTGTTTTGATTGAAGGGATGAATCTCATTTTTAAGAGTTTAGATAGATCTCATTTTGCAGTAGATAAAGAAGTTTATTTTGTGATTTGATAAAAAGATATACTTGTAGACTTGCGAGTCCAGCTATTTACACTCACACCTTGTACAGTTTTTTTCATCTACCACGACCCAACCTAATGTGATTTGTTTAGCAAATAAATAGTAACAAATAGGTTGATTTTAATATATGTTCAAAATCAGTGGCGGACCTACATACAGCTAGGGGGGCAACCGCTCTCCTTAATCCGAAAAAATCCTACTAATATATGTAGTATGTATCTTGTTTGACCCCCCTTAAATTTTTTATTTCTCTTTAAACTTTTTACTGCCCCTCCTTACCCGAGATCCTGCGTCCGCCAATCAAAATCGTTTTTACACATCAAATGTGGTAATGAAGTTGGCTTTTGTAGATTATGGAGAAGACGAGCATGAAGCATGGAGGAGGATTGAGGGATATGATACTAAAGCAATATAGAAACATCGATGTAAGCCGAAATTTAAGATATGTTTCATTATTATAGCAACTATCATTTAGCATATAACTAATCAAATCAACTTTTTACTTAATTAAGATAGCCTCATATGCAAGATATATGAAAGTCTTAGTGTTTGCGATCTCATTGTTACAAGAGAATGTTACCATATGTATATATTCTATGCTTATATCAAAACTATTTTGAAAAGAATTTGGGTTGGGAATTTGATCGTAGGCCTTTTTTTAGGTTTAAAGTTGTAAGGTGTGCGACCAATAACACACTAAAAGAAGAGTATGGTAGAACACAACGGAAAACCGTAAGAGTTTGGAGCCTAAGAAGATCAAAATTGTGGTACACGTCAGCTGTGGCGTGAATAAAGACACCTTTAAAAATTGTGTAGGAGAGAAACTAATATTCAGTTTTTTTTTTCCGAAATAAAGTTACTGCTGTATTTTCAAAAGTTATGTGCGTGGTTTTTTTTTTTGTTGTTGGTATTTAAGGGTTGTTTTGTCCAGCAAATTACATTTTGACTTCACATAATTTTTTATAGATAGATTTTAATTATATAATTATAAGTTCAGGCAAATAATTATAATATAGTAATATAATTTTTGGCAAGACGTAATTATGATGATTATTTATATGTACATGATACCACACGTATAGTTGCTAGAAATCAAAGGGAAGAGTTATGGTGCAACGGTTATTTTCGGGTTATATCAAGTGGAGGGCCATGATTAATCCAACTCACACTTACACACTCCTAATGTGTGAGAGAGAAAATAAGAAACTGATTATGAGAAGATATGATATGATAAGTGTCTACAACATAAATTTAAAACATTGATTATAAACTGGACAAATTTCATGTTTTCTAACCATTTTGGCCTAATTTTTTCAGGCCCAAAAAAAAAAATCATACAGATTGGTTTTGCCCGATTTGTACTGAATAACCCAACGGTTTGACCCGATTTCAGTTCTTAACATCATGTTAAGAACATACATGTGCAAGAACAGCTATCAATTTCTCCGCATTTTCTCTGATTCAAACTCTGATAAGTTTAGACCTTTTGCATCATATCTTCAACCAATCCCAGTACCCTATAACAGCCTTTGGACGCACGAAATTTTAAGTAGAACCCAGTTTTTGCAGGAACTTATTAAAAAATGTGCAAAAGAAACGACGATCAGGGAAGGCAAAGCGTGTCATTCACATGTTATTCGTCTGGGATTACGAGTGGACACATTGATGTCAAACATGCTTTTGAATATGTATTCAAAATGTGGCATGGTGGATGAAACCCGGTTGTTGTTCGATGAAATGCTTCAGAAGTCCATGGTTTCGTGGAATACAATGATTGGGTCATACACCCAGAATGAAAATGCTGATGAGGCTCTTTCTTTGTTTAAGCAAATGCGTAGAGAAGGATTTGAGTACAGTGAGTTTACGCTTTCGGGTGTTGTTTGTGCTTGTGCGGGGAAGTTGGCTTTGGATGAATGCAAGCAATTGCATGCTTTTTCTTTGAAAGTATCATTGGAATCAGATATTTATGTGGGTACTGCTTTAGTAGATGTTTATGGGAAGTGTGATAAAATAGAGGATGCAACCCAGGTTTTCCATTCTTTGAGAGATAGAAGTGAGGTTACCTGGACTTCAATGGTTACTGGATTAGTTAGTAATGAGCTTTATGAGGAGGCCCTTTTGTTTTTTCGCAGTGCTAAGCGGGCAGGTTTGGAGTATAACCAGTTTACCGTGTCTTCAGCTGTCTCTGCTTCGGCTTCTATGGCGGCTTTGATAGAAGGGAAACAGATGCATGCCATTGTGTGGAAAAGTAACTTTTGTGATAATATATATGTCAATTCATGTCTGGTGGACTTGTATGCAAAATGTGGGTTGATAAATGATGCCTATGTTGTGTTTTGGAGCGTGGAAAAGAAGAACGTCGTGTTATGGAATACTATGGTTTCGGGATTCGCTAGACATGGTAAACCTTTGGAAGCAATGATTTTATTTGAGAAAATGCAGCAGTTTGGTTTCGTTCCGAATGAATTAACTTATATGTCTGTGTTATCTGCTTGCCGCCATAAGGGTTTGGTTGAGAATGGACGGAAGTATTTTGATATGATGAAGAAAGAGCACAACTTGTCCCCTAATCTATGCCATTTTTCATGCATGGTTGATGTTCTCGGTCGAGGTGGTCTCGTTAGTGAAGCTAAGAACTTGATTGACAATATGCCATTTGAACCTACTAATTCCATGTGGGGATCACTCTTGGCTTCTTCCAAAGTACATGGAAACGTCGAAATGGCTGAAATTGCTGCCAAGAATTTGTTTGAATTGGAACCCAATAACGGTGGAAATCATATCTTGCTTTCAAATGTATATGCAGCCCAGAGAAGGTGGGATGATGTTGCTTTGGTTAGGAAACGGCTTAAGGACACCGAAGCCAAGAAAGAAAGAGGCAAGAGTTGGATAGAAATTAAGGCTCATGTTCACATATTTATGGCTGGAGAAAGAGATCATCCAATGATTGGTGAAATTTACGCGACATTGGATGAATTACTCGATAAAATGATCAAATTGGGCTACAAAGGCGAAATTCAACAGGATTTGCACGACGTAGAAGAACACAAAAAACAGGAGTTACTAAAGCATCACAGCGAAAAGTTGGCTTTTACATGTGGGCTGATGAACTTACCACCTGGTGTGGCTATAAGAATTATGAAGAACCTACGAATCTGCGGTGATTGTCATTCGTTCATGGAGATGGCTTCTAAGGTTACCATGAGACATATAATTGTGAGGGATAATAACCGGTTTCACCATTTCAGTGATGGCATTTGTTCATGTGGTGGATTCTGGTGATACCGGGGTTTTTGGTCATTTAGTGAAAAACTTGTGACAGTATGCATCATACGACGTGACACTGTGGAGTCGGATTCTCTTTCATCAATATCAGCATTACCGCAACAGAAGGATAGAGACTTTGGGTTGGGTTGGAGGCAGTCTATCATTATGAATTGCAGGACATTGATGAAGAGAAACTTGGCAAGTTTGTTTGCTGCTTCAACTTAGTGCAGGCAATAAAGTTGCCTATACGAGCCTAAGCGGTTAAGCTGACGCCCTCGGTACCAGGTCGACTAAAATATAGCCTCTCATGATTGTTACCTAAAAAAGAAAGAAAGGTGTGATTATATCATTATGGGTTTAATCTATAAGCAAATTAAGTGTTTGATACATCAATACATGTTTGCTGTCTGTTTTGGACAACTATTCCAATTTAATCGCGATGGCCATGAAGAAGACACATGTTTTCAATTGCATGGTTACCCCGACTGGTTGGGTGATCGGCCGAGAGCTGGATGTGGGGGTGGCCGTGGAAGTCGGGGTGGAGGTCGGACTGGAGCTGCTGGTGGGGGACGTGGTAATGGCGGACAGCAGAATACACCTCAGGCAAAGATGAGTAAGGCCGGCTCTTCCGTCTCGGTTCAGCCCACTTTGGGTTTGGCGAACAGTCGGGGCTCGCGGGAGGTAAGATTACCACCAAAAAAGGTGCACTAATTTTATCCAAACAAAATATATTGCAATGTGTGTTGATGTTCATTAATGTCACAACCGATTTGTCTATAACAAATGTCATGTTCTTATGTGTCAGTGATTTCCTGAAATAATGTATCTATAGAAGCCCTTTTGGGAGCGAAAGCTTAAAGCCCGACGACCATCTACTACCGTCGGAATCTCCGGTGGCCGAACCGATAAACTCCCTTGATAATCAGAGATTGTACACAGAGATCACGCTCGCATCCAATCCATTTCTGAGCTCCAAGGTACATTTTCATCTTCTGGCTCGATCTCACACACCCACTCCACTTCATGAATTGTTTACTAGTAAAAGTGCAATGTCTTTGTAGAGCTTTTGGTACATGTATATTTATTTTATTGGGCATTGTTAATGGCAGCACAGACGGATCTACTACACAGGGCACCACACTTCATCCAAATTTCTACTTTACAGAGGTCGAAATCTGTTTTCAACCTTTCCAAAGTCGAGTTTATGCACAAAATTCGACTCTTGGAGGATTGAAAACAGATTTTGACCTGTGTATCGAAATTTGCATGAAGTGTGGTGCCCCGAGTAGATTGACTGTGGTGCAATTAAGAGTCTCCTTTTATTATATATATATATATATATATATATATATATATATATATATATATGGCGTACTTGAGTCTGGCTTATGGTGTTGCTGATTGCATTGGGTTTGAAACAGAATCATACCCTCTATGATTTGAATTCACAATTCCGTTGGTTGGTTTGCTGAGCCTTTTCTACAGTTTTGAAGTATGAAAAAGTGTTCCAATAGTATAAATATTCATGGTTTTTGGTCCTGCTTTTTGAACGATGAGTTGATTTTAAACCAGATGATTCAGGTCCTGATGAATATATTTTCGACTCGTGGAATACTTGAGCAAGGCGCGTGTTTAGATGCTTTAATCCCACTGATGCTGGATTCATCATCGAATCTTGATGGTCATTTCCATTGCCATGCTTTTTAGAAGCATATCCTTTAGCAATTAACGGACATTCTTGCCCCTCTCTTTTCTCAGATAAGTAGGCTGAAATGTTCAGAGTTCTTGATACTTCTCATCATCAGACGCTTAAATGGTCGTGATAGGTCTCCCATGGCGACCATACATGATGATGTAAAGCGATTTCTTGCCGAACAATCTGCTTCATTGATATGGACAACAAGTAATGGACCTACAGCCTTGTCCTTTCGAACTGGTCCTGGAATCAGTCGACCTTTTTTGAAGATTCGCATGGTGTTTGTGTTAGAAAACTCATTTCGTAGCATCTGTACATTTAAAACGAACCCAAATTTTGCTGAAGCATGGATTCGTTACAATTACCTTCATAATTCTAGCAAAAAAGGAACCCGAATTTTGCAGAAGCCTTTTTTTTTGCTGATATGGCATGGTTTCCCTCTGTGATTTTGATATGATTCAATTGATGGAGAAATTATATAAAATCAGGTTGTCGTAAGGATCCGTATCTTTTATAATATCATGTCAGACCTAACATTTTTTTTTTCTCTTTCAGATAGCACGTGTAAAATTATACGGGCCCCACAATTTAGCACGGGCTCAACACTAGGGGCAACTCGGGAAAATTGGGGAAATTGCACAGGGCTTTTAAGTTAACCAACCAAAAAAAAAGGAGAAGAAGAAGGAACGTGTAAATTTGCACGGGCTCTCTCCTAATTTTACACGTGTTATTTATAATTTTTTCAGTTGGTGTATGTAATTTATTTGGCAGCTGGTATTGCCGGGGCTAGAAAATTATTGACAGCCATTCTTTAGGCAATAATCTTTAAATGATAAAAATAACCCCAATGGTATATATTCTTACAAATCATAACCCACCCGGTCAATGGAGGCCCTGATATTTATTTTTGAAATAGAGCCCCTCAAATTTTAAAGACATTCCATACGCACAAACAAATCTATACCATGTATCCTATTTAGAGACATCACACAAAAACCACCTCTCAGAGCATTCACATCAGATTTTTTAACGACTACTTTATTTTACGGTTTTGATTACATGTTTTTCTAGTCTTCAAAATTTCTATACAAGATAAAATATATCAGATTCTATATATTTTACATAATACGATAGGTTTTTAAAGGAAAATTTACAAAATCTATGAATACGGTTGATGTAAAAGAAATTATACATAATCTCTATTTTACGGTGAAAAGTATAGCATATGCTGCAGTGTTATTTTTTCTAACGAAATCACTAAAATATGGTTTTTAAATGATTTACGGTAACTGTAGGTGCTCCTAATATGTTGATGCATATGCATCATACATTCACAACACAATTATAATTTTGTAATATAGACACCTACATTTGATAAATACACATAAATAGACACCATATAAAAATCATTGCTATCATACATTCACAATACGATTATAAATTTATAATGTAAATACATAACTTTGATATCTCCACACAAAAAGACACAATAAAAAGAGAGTGACGCTAGCGCTGTAAACACAATTGTTGTATCACGTTGAGTGAAACAACATACTTTTATAGCATCAATTATAGTCGACCTACTTCACGATTAATAGATATTATACACCGTTTAATTCTAAACTGGATTTATACTGTTTGGTTTAAATTTATTTATTCGACAACTCTCCACAAATGGAGAAACGGTATAAAAGCCTCCCGTACTTCAGTACTTCAACCATGAATTTTGTCGTACTCGTACGCAAACATAACACCCAATGTAAAGTGCTTTTCATAGTACAGTCATGGGAAATGTATCGTTTCATATCATCGTTGTACAAATTGGCTGTTGGACACTATACGACACATATACGGATATAAACACGTCACACGTCACAGATACGACGACATTATTGAGTTATATGTATGAGAATAATTGTATTATTTCAATTGAAAAAAAAACATCACCGTTTTATAATTTAATGGGTTTGCAAGCGACGGTCGAAACAACATGTTATTAAATATCATTTATTATAGAAACACATTAGTCACTTATTTTCTAATGAATGTCAATATAGAGCGAGAAGTTGAAAAACTATATAATGATGAGTAAAATAAATATAATGTTTTTTTTTTTTTTTGAGCGGATATAATGAAGTTTGAAGGTTTACCTAATGAAAAATTTTAGATAAATATAATAAAGTTATAACATAACATATATCATTAAAGAAATAAAATAATAAAATCTTGAATCCAGTCAACATGGGAAATATAAGGTTCGGTTCGGTTAACCGAAAACCGAAATAAAATTTACAATTCTATTCGGTCGTAAACGGTTCGGTTATAAGCAACTTTTGTAATAAAATAATATATATTGGTTAGAAACTAATTATACATGTTAGATATAAAACGGTTCGATTACTTTTGTTTGGTACGATTTCGGTTCAATTAATTGTTCTGCTTTTAATTTGGTTCGGTTTTTTGTTCAGTTACATATACTTGCGTGAAATGTAACCGAACCGTAAAGTTTGATTTTTCAAAATTATTAATTGAAACGTACCGAAAATAAGTATTAACCAAATCGAATTGAATAAACATAATTCGGTTCGGTTTCGAATAAACCGTATCTGTATCTATGTACACCCCAACTAGCTAGTTAAGCCGACTTGAGAACGTACAGCGTGCCACCTGGGTTCGATTTACCTATGAGCGTCATGTTGAAAGAAGTAGCTTGACTCTACTACTACCCCGAGTAAGAATCATACTAGTGACGACCCGGTTGAACTCGAATTAATCGGCAGTTGGTTCGGATGTCGAAAAAATTTAAAAATATATAAAATAAAAAAAAAAAAAAAAAAAAAAAAAAACCTGCTGGTCTCTAGTTAAGAAATTAATACTACAACTTTTACCTTAAAAAATGGTTACTCTCTCAGAAAAAAAAAAAAAAAAAAAAAAAAGAACAACACCTTATATAACCACTTAATATACCAAATATGAAGGGATATTATGTAATTACGTACACCAGAAAAAATAATTATCTGGAAGTGAAAAATGAAAGGCAAATGTATTTCTAAAATTCAAACGCACCTTGGCGGGCGATAGAGGGGCCTAGCGAGGCGCAGCAGGCCTTGGCGGGGCGTAGCGGTTCGTTATACCCGTAAAACTCCGAAAACACATTTCATAAATGTGTAAAAAAGTTGGTATATTTTTAATAATTTGTTGTTTCCCAGAAGTACAGTTTCATGTTTCCCAACAACTCAACATTGCCCTGCTCCTATAAATACCAACCATTACTTTTCTTACTGACTTGCCGTTCTCTTCATATTCTCATATTACAGTATTCCTCTATTTGTTTGCAGTTGTTTATGCATTTGGTAATTAGCACACATCTTTCATCTCTTAAAGGTTAATGCATGCTTTTTAACAAATTTTATATTAACATCATTTGCTCTGTTTTTAATTCTTAAGGTTTAGTGTGATTTATAGTATTAGCTAACAAGAATGTGAGAAGATTTTACATCTGTTCGTTTTGTCTTTATGGTAACATTAGGGGGATTAATGTCTTTGCTTAATTTCTTCTTTTTTGTCTTTTGATCCAAAAGATGAAAGTCATTTTTGTTTAAGTGTTAGATCTGCTCATATTTTCTAGTAACATATGAGCATAAAAGTTGAATTTTGTTTTTTTTTGTGTGTTTTGATCTGAAGGAGAAACTCATTTTTAAGAGTTTAGATAGATCTCAATTTGCAGTAGATTAAAAAAAAAAGTCTAGTTTGTCTTTTGATCAAAAAGATGAAAGTAACAAATAGGTTGATTTTAATATGTTCCATTCCACATCAAATTTGGTACTCAAGTTGGTTATTTGTAGATTATGGAGAAGATGAGTATGGAGGATCGAGGGAATGCGATACTAAAGCAATATAGAAACATGGATGTAGTCCGAAATTTAAGGTATGTTTCATTATTATTGTTATTATTATTATTATAGCAACTATCATTTAGCATATAACTAATCAAATCAACTTTTTACGAATTAAGATAGCCTCATAATTATATATGAAAGTCTTACTGTTTGCGATCTTTGCCTTTGTATCATTTGAATGTTTTGGTTGTCAAAATTCTCGGTTGTAAAATTTGGTTCACTCTGAGCAATTTTGACACAATCTATAGAGTATAGAGTCTTTGTTTTTGTAGAAGGCAAGTTGAGTTATTTATAGGAGAAAAGGTGAGGTGGGGTGGGGTGGGATGGGATTTAGAAGAAGAGTGAAAATGGGGCAGAGTTTAAAGAAAATGATGTCTTAGATGAGAAAATGAATGCAGTGGCCTTTCAAACTCTGTGTAATGTTCCTTGTCATTGAAGTAGAAAGTTTCTTATTCTTCATTCATTCGGTCCATTTAGTTTCTTGATCTTCTCTCACATTAGTTTTCTAAAATTTTAACAAATTAAACTTTATGAGCTAAATGATCACCATAAACAGTAGAGATGATACATGCTTTTCAAATACATTTTAGATTTTCAGATAAGTTAAGCAAGCAACTACAATGTACGAAGCCCAATGCAATCTTCCACCTGCAATCTTCCACCTAAAAATTGTATGCATTCCTAAGGACGAGACGAGGAAACCAAGAATTCATTTCATACGACTTTATGCGGGTTTCTACAAGTGCAAGGTATATCAATTGCGTCAAGGGAGGCAGCCGGTATACGGGTAATGTACCGAGAAGCCAATACCATATCATTTTAACTATTTGTTCTATATTGTATCAAATAATGTAGAGGTATTTTTCGAAAGTGTACTGCAATTTTTTATTTTTTTTTACTATTGTTTATAGAAATTATTACTTTATTGATAAATTGCTGAAAATAAAATACAAAAGACGAACTAAGCTGCCAATAAATATTCTAAAATCTCAATATATAACCCTGCCTAATTAAAACCTCTTAGAAAATAAAATCCAATGAGAAAATCCATTAAAAGAAAAGAGTACGGCCGCTCAGAGCTGAGTAACAACAACCTACAACGAAAAAAAATAATAAAATCAAATCATATTGCCTTTTTTTTCCGAACATCAAACATTTTTTTTCTTAATATCTTGTATCAATTCACGGAGAGTTGGAAATTCCTCGCTACTATCAGCACTTGAAGGCACTTGGTGGACTTGCACTGCATTTGCGATATGCATTGGTGTGGCCACCATATCCCATGGAAGATTTCCTTATACATCCACCATCTTTGATGAATCGTTAACGGCGAGTGAAAATTCTGCGAATTCATCATCTAAACCTCCATACGTATAAAGAGATTCATTGCTCTCATCTTCAACCGTGTCATCATCTAATTTTGTCCTGACTACAAGAGTTCTATCTATGATAGCAGAGACGGATGCACATTATCCTAAATTGGGTCCGCAGACCCCGCTAAAAAATAAGAAACTCTATAGTTTATGTCACGGATTTTATTAACACAAAACAAACAAGTAATAACTCGGTTAACCTCAAGTATAAGGATCGTAGTAATAGCGGTTAATGCCGGGTCGATCTTACGGGGAACTGAACAATTGTGATTCCTAGTTTTTGTCTAACCTCAACTATGTCACGAAACTAATCTAAACAGTGGATAAAACAGAACAAAACCGAAAATAAAACTAGACAGAGGATATAGTCCAAAGCTAGGAAGAATACGGGTTGCGAACCTTTAACTAAACTAATCTGAGATGCAAATAAAAGTAAACTAACTAAACAAATTCAAGTTTTTAAGGATTTAAATCAAATGTGTAACGAACAAACGAGGATTGATCCACTTATCCAACAAGCATTGATTTCCTATCTCGATTATATTGTGGTTTTTATCTACGTTGTGATTCACCTTATCTAAATATGAACCCTAATTCCTTAGAAAGTTCATCTATTAATCCATTATCTTCCAATGCAAGATTAACGCGTTTTCTAACCAAAGGTGTAAACTTTATGTTTATAATCTAGCAATTAAACCTATTAACTTCCGTTAAATAGATTCAAAATACTATTCCTATTCATGGTGATCTAATGTTTATAGAGATTTCCATCAACAATAAACAATCAACACATGCATATCTTCCGATATAAGAGCAATTAAACATAGTAAACATGAATAAAGAAACAACCTTTAATAAAAACTCACAAAGATAATCGATTTAAAACGAAATCAACAATTGTTGGATGGCTTCACAATACTCGTTTGATGAAGCTTTTAGCTTCGAACATCCTCAAGAACTCAAAATTGCGAGAAATAGTGAAAAAGTAACTAATTTAATCTAGATCTAAAGTGCATAAAGCCGAATAAAAGGAAGAAAACGCATTTCTAAAGCCGCTTTTAGGTTTGGGTTTCAATAATGTGTATATGGTCTCTCGGCGGTTGAGAAATCGCCGCCTATATATAGATTTTCAAGTCGGTTCAAGAAAGTCGCTACTCTGGACGCCTGCCTGGATCTTGAACGCCCGTCCACTCTTCAATGTAAACTTGAATCGGGCGAGTCATGACCAGACGCCCGTCCCGCCGGCGTCACTCCGGCGCCCAAACTTCCCGAATCAAAGATATCATCCTCGACGACGCTAAATGCAAACGATAGACGCCCGTCCACTAAACGCAGATTGCGGGGACTTGATTCAATATGATCAAATTCGATTTCTTGATCTTTATCTCTTTTTCTCTATCTCATTCCTTCATTATCTCTTTTATCGTCAATTAGCTCGAACTTAATCAACTTTTGATCATCTTTTAAGCCTCCAACATGTATCTCTAACATATAAAAACATCGCAAAATGTAATAATGTACAAATAACCATAAAATCACAATTAAAGCACCAAAATTAACCAATATTGCGAATAACTTATTTAAAACCTCATTTACTCAATAATTCCATTAAACACTCGTTTCTTATGCAAATTAATACAAATACGGGGGAAAATACCATAGAATATAGCGTTATAAATCGTATAAATTCACCCTTAACAGTTTACCTATAGAAATATATTTTAGACCCGTGAAAAAATCAATATTTACTTTGAAAAAGAATTACGGACCCCACTGAACAAAATTTCTGAATACACCACTGTATGCTAACACATTTTCCATCAAAAGACTTTGCGTGTCATAAATGTTCGGGGTTTAGAAATTTATATAAATTGATGTGTATTATAGTGAAATAATTCTCCTCTTTTTTTGCACGGTATGAGTATGTAGGGTAAAATAAATTTGATATACGTGATCACAATAAATCACAATTTTACAACCGTTGTTTCATAAAATTTTCTTTTCATATCCGTAATTTTCTCATACACCGATGAATATATTTCTGAATATTTTTCTAGAATGCATTTCTTATAGCAATGTTGTACTAAATAACCTCCGTCATATACTTTCATTTCATTCTCATTCATATAGTAGTCTATGGGTGGACCAACATTCGCATTGTGGGGGCCGATGTCTTCACTGAGATTCGATTTTTTTTATTAAAACAATATAATTTAATCGCTAAAAATGCTTTTAATAAAGGAAATATTTTTTCATAGAAAATTTTATCTTATTACACAGTATTTTGTTTTCCAATTTTGCCCTTATTTTTTTTTTTTTATTTACGCGCCTACATTCTGACCGGAGTTTAGTCAGAATGTAGGACATTATACCTACCTAAATGTGGTCAGAACAATTTAGTTTATTCTGACCCGAACATGGTCAGGAAAACATTAAATGTTTGGCCTCTAAAATGGTCCGATACGTTTTCGAATTTTTTATAGCGGCGTTTTTATATTCTTACTTGAGATAGGGTTATACCTACTCAAACGTGGTCGTAATAATTTAGCTTATTCTCACGAACGACGTGGTCGAAAACATTACATGTCCGGCCTCTAGAATGGTCCGATACGTTTTTGAAATTTTAGAGCGCCGTGGTCATATTCGACTAGTAATAGAGCGAAAACGTTATTTTTCGGCTCAGAAACGGTCCGTATTGTTTCTCAAGCGCATAATAATAATATCTCTTTATTCGGACCAAAATTGGTCGGAAAACATAATGTTAAAACATAACATTAGCCTCGAATAATATACAATTCCGACTCATTTAGGTGTCGAATGATATATGTGTTAAATGTCAAAACGAAGCCCACTCTCGCCCTTGAAATGTGTAAAACATGTTTTGTGTGAAAAGAAAGTCTCTTAATAAAAAATCCATTAATCTCACTGGAGCTTTGAATTTGTTTTTGTGTCGCTGATAAATTTTTCCGATTCCACACCATGATAGTAAATGTGTTGATACATGTCACTTGGTACAATACAACGCCATGTACCATAAATTTTCCTAAAATCATTTTTTTTCGTAAATGAAAGATTCAACACATCATATTTCGCCTCAAACGGTACTCGAACCCTGATCATTGTCGTATTATATTTATTGTCGTTCGTCACCTGTGAAACCGGATTATATTTATTACTGTTCCTCACCCATGACACCTTATCTACAATGTACCATACTCCCTTCGTTCCGAAATAACTGAGACAGTTTTCAAAAAGATTTGTTCCAAAATGAGTGAGACAGTTAAATTTTCAATGCAACATTTATTGTGTTTTTTCCTACATCTACCCTTATTTATCAAAGAGTAAGAAAATAAATACAACATTGCGTTAATTAAAGCTTTTCAAGTTATTTTGACATTCAAATTAAAATATTACCTCACTCTCTTAATATGCGTGTTTTTGACAACTACATAGTTATTTTGAAACACAGAGAGTATAATTTGTATTTTTTATCCAAGTGTACTTACCTAGTTTCTTACTCCCTCCGTTCTATAATAAGCGAAGCGATTCTGCCAAAAAAATTTGTCCATAATAATCTGAGCAAAACATTTTCCAAAGCAAAGATTTATTCTAATTTTTCTACTTTACCCTTTATTTAATACTAGAGTTGAAGTAAAAAGAGGATTGCATTAATTGTATTATGTAGACTTTTAGTATCAGATCCGAAAAGTCATAAGATTAAATCACTTTCTTAATAAAGCGTATTTTTAAAGAACTATGCCAAATATTTTGGAGCGGAAGGAGTATCTTTTATCCAGTTGGTCCTTAGAGCAAATACTAACGGGGACTTCTTGTAGACATATTCAAACTTTCTTAATTGACAAAATGGAGAAGGAATATTGTGGTGTAACAAATAAGTAAGGCTTAAGTAGAGAATAAAATTGAGGCATCTTCTCTACCTCATTCTCTGTTTTCACCAATGGATGAGAAAGTATTCTTCTGCAAAAAGTGGCGTAAAGTAATTGAGCCAATCACTTTTTTATAAGTGTTAAATTTATATTTTTATATATGCATATTAAGTAAATTTATATTTTTATATTATCACCATTACAACATCACATCACACACAAATTATCCCTACAACTCTTCTATATTTATCTTCCAATCATCTTTCTCCATATCATCCAAACATCACCAATCAATAGCATTATCTCATAATCATCATTAGGGCCGCTCTTACTCCTTACCTCATTTCTTATCTTCTCAAGTGCCGCCTTCCTCCCTAAAACTAAATAAACTAAAAGCGGCGCCTCTGTGAGTCTCCGCCGCTTTTTTCACCGTCTTCCTCCCCTCTTCCACGCTTACCGCCACCTCTTCTTCCACGGTTGCCGCCTCTTATTCGTGTTTTTACCTTGAACAGAGCTATTATTACATGGTCTATATCTTTTAGTGGCACTTATATATTGGAGGTAAACTAAAAGACACACAGGCTTTTTTTTGGCTTTTAGTTAAGCACTTATTTTATTGTTATTATTATTATTATTATTATTATTACTACCATATAGCTTAGATCTGCACTCTATGAGTAAGGGCTCAAGAATTTAGTCTTGTGTTGATAGGAATGTGTTTTCTCTGATGGCAAATAACTTGATTCATAGCTGATATGAATGAAAACAAACATTTGTTGGAATCTGTTTGGCTCAAATTGCTGCTGCTTGCTGCGTATTTGCCGGAAGAATTCCTGCTGTATTTCAATCCGGTAATCTCACAAAGTTTGAATGTTTTGGTTGTCAAAATTCCCTATGTTAGAATTGGGTCAATTTTGACACAATCTTTGGAGGTTTTGTTTTCCTAGAAGGCATGTTGAGTTCTTAGTTTCTGTTGTTGTGTGGTTGATTGTTTCTATTGTTATTTTGCAGAACTCATTTGAATCCAAGAACACAAGAAGCATTATTGAAAATAAGTCTGATATGATTATAAAGGTATTATAGCAAGCCTAAAATCGAAAAAACCCTCCCGAGGAGGAAGATCCCATGTTCTCCTTCAACCTCTGCCTCAACAGTCTCCAACTACCCACATTTTCCCAGCGATTCCTTCACCGTCCTCCACGTCCGGCGGTTGCACCTCCAATCCTCTATAGTTTCATGTCTTGTGTTGATAGGAATGTGTTTTATCTGATGGCAAATAACTTGATTCATAGCTGATATGAATGCAAACAAATATTTGTAGTTAACTATACTGTTTTTATTAATGTTTATATTGTATGAGTATTCCAGAGCACTGATAACGTTTTGGGACGGATGTAGTAATATTTTTTTTAGCGGGTCGGCTGACCCATATATCACAAGGTGCAGCCGCCCCGGTGATAATGCCACAGCAAAATGTATACAACAAAGTACTACAACACAACAAAGTACCACACGCATTCGTATCATTGATTATCTTGTGGTAACGTAAAGATCAATAACGTAAAAGCGTGTTAGTGGTATTTTATTGTGATTATTTTGGTGTAGCACTGACATTTCTCATTACCTTAACATCATGAAAGGAAAAGGAAAAAATAAAAATAGAGCAACTTATTTGGTTACCTAATTGTAGCATCATATGCACTGTGGCGGACCTACATACAGCCAAGAGGGGCAACTGCCCCTCCTTAATCCGAAAAAAATACACTAAAATTTGTACGATACATATAGTTTGTCCTCCTTAAATTTTTTATTTGCTTCTAAAAATTTTATTGCCCCCCTTACCCGAGATCCTGCGTCCGCCCCTGCATATGCATAATAAAGTATTGATCTTTTTGTGAAGGGGATGGTGGTAAAAGATTGATGCCCTGAGATATTATTAGTATTAGTCTATTGTTGTTATTTTGCAGAACTCGTTTGAATCCAAGAAAATGCTTAAAGACACGAGAAGCTCTGATGTGATTATAAAGGTATTCTAGCAAGCCTAAAATCGAAAAACCCTGCTGAGGAAAATCCCATGTTCTCCTTCAACCTCTGCCTCAACAGTCTCCCACTACCCTCATTGTCCCAGCGATTCCTTCACTCCCCCCTACGTCCAGCAGTTGCACCTCCAATCCTCTATAAGAAACTCTATCACACCATCACTCGAGCAACCAGGAACCATAGATCTGAAAAGGAAACCCATCCGGACAAATTCGTTGACACCAGTGATGATGAACAAGATTACAATGATTTTTTTAGAAAAAGTAAGTTTGAAGAGGAGGGTGATAATGACAAGGATTATGACAGAGACCCAGAGTTTGCTGAGATACTCGGGAGTTCCCTTGATGACCCAGAGAAAGCTAGGTCCAAAGTGGAGGAGAGATTGAGAAAGAAAAGGAACAAGATTCTACATACGAAATCCGGTTCAGCAACACCCATGAAAGTGACCTTCAACAAATTTGACTTCTCAAATTCATACATTTGGTTTGAATTCTACAACACGCCTCTGGAAAAAGATATTGCTTTACTCTGTGATACAATACGGTCATGGCATATCGTTGGACGCTTAGGAGGATGCAATTCCATGAACATGCAACTGTCACAATCTCCTCTGGAAAAAAGGCCGAGCTACGATGCTATTCAAGGAGCAAATGTGAATCCAACTACCTTTTACAACATAGGGGACCTTGAGATCCAACACAATTTAGCTCGAATATGGGTGGATATAGGGACCGGGGAGTATCTGCTTTTGGATGTTCTAGTTAATGCACTGACTCAGATAAGCTCAGACTATGTTGGAATTAAGCAAGTGACCTTTGGTGGAACTGAATTCGACAATTGGATAGAAAACTTGACATCAGAGGATCCTGGTTATGCAATCCGCAAAATTTGAGCGTCAAGAATTCTACATATTCCTAATGCGTAGCAGCACATATGAAGCAACACGACAGATATATAATTAAAAAAAAAAAAAAAAAAGGAACTCTGTTACTTTAGACGTTTACCCCTGCTGATAGAGCTGGGCGGGGAGGCGAGAATAGTTATCATGTCAGAGAGAGGCCTGGAGTCCGTCGGCAGAGGCTCTAAAGAGACTCGACAAGAGGTAATCGAAGGTTCTGCTCAACAAGAGGTTATGAAATAGACTCGAACGTATGTGAGAGGAAAAATGATTCGTTTTCCTTATTTGCCGGATCATGAATTAGTAACTACATTCTTTTTGCTTGTGTTTTGAGGTTGGCAATATTGAAATGCTTGTTTGTTGTGAACATGGTCAGTCTAGATTAGATAAGGAAAAAAAAAGATTCTAAGAATATTACTTTTTCGTTTTATATTGATAACTCTGATGTTATTTTGAAGGTATAATCGCAAGCCTCAAATGTTACGACGGGAAGTGCTACAACTAGAACTAAAATGACACAACTTAATTTTATAATATCGATTATTATGGCACATAAAACAATTAGGCTGCTGGTATGGACATGGCGTTTTTTAGTAAATACAGGGCAAACACATTTGCATTTTTTAGCGACACATTTGCTCTGTATTTACCAAAAATTGTCATGTTCATACCATGAGATTCAACGGTGTAGATTCATTTGTGTCATTTTTTTTTGTGGTCGTAGAATTCCTCTTTTATGATTTGGTGGATATATATAGCAGTTTTTATTTTTATTTTTTTATATTATGATTGGTAACTGTTATGATTGCGTTTATATATGGCTAGCTTCAATTTTTGATTTTTTATATTTATGATTATGATTGTTATGTACGGCAGATTTCTACTTTTAATTATGTAGTTTTCTTTTTCTTTTTTTTTTTATATAGGCTATTAAGGAGAAATGAAGCCTCCTTTTGATTTTCGCGATATGGTGGATCGCGCCAGCAATACCACATCTCTCAAAACAATTAGTAGGGTAATGGGGTCATGTTCTGTGCGGCGTGGTACGTGATGGAATTTCATCCACAATCTAAGAACAATCTAAGAAGATTGTTGAGCACATTGGAGGCTCTAGCCTGAGAGGGTGAGTTGTGGTGTAAAAGATTGGTCGAGCGCTCCTCTGTGGAACGAGAAGCTTGTGACAATTGGTAGTATTATGACATGGTAGCCTTTTGTTATATTACTGTAGGGAGGGTCCTCTGCAGGTCTTTTTCACCCGTGACTCGTGATTGTGGTGTGAAAGATTGCTGCTACATGTCTTTTTTTACCCGTGACTCGTGATTTGTGGAACGAGAAGCTTGTCACTGGCCATTAGTAGTTTAATTCCAACTAAAGCATTGTGACATGGTAGCCTTTTTGTGATATAATCAGTGACTCGTGATTTGCGGTGTGAAGATTGGATGTAGTGGCCAGAGTTTCCTGTGATAAGGAAGACATCAACATATACCAGAATATACAAAGTAACTAATCCTTCTTTTAGGATGAATAGAGATGTGTCTGAGACAGCCTGCTTGAAACCCCATCTGAGTAACTGTATTCTGAGTTGTTCAAACCAAGCCCTAGGGGTCTGTTTTAGCCCATATAGAGCTTTATTCAGCTTGCACACATAGTTTGGCTTGGTTTTGTTGACAAAACCTGGTGGTTGAGACATGTAGACACATTCTTGCAATCTCCCATTTAGGAAAGCATTGTTGATATCAACTTGTTTGATAGGCCAGTGGTTTGTCACAGCAACTGCAAGAAACACTCTGATAGTCCTAGATTTAGCAACTGGACTAAATGTTTCTGAATAATCCACCCCCTCTTGCCGTGAGTAGCCCTTGGCTACAAGCCTGGCCTTGTACTTTAAGATTGATCCATCAGGTCTATGTTTGACCTTGAATATCCACTTGTTGCGAACCAAGTGTTGCCCAGTTGGAGCAGGCACCAGCTCCCAAGTTTGATTTTGCATGAGGGCATTATATTCTTCCTGCATGGCTTTCTGCCAGTGAGGGTGAGACAAAGCTTCTGACACAGTGGATGGTTCAGAAGTAGTATCAGATGTACAATGCTCAGACAGAAGAGTAAAAAGAGGTTTAGGTTTGTAAAAAATACCACTTTTGGACCTAGTTTGCACGGTGTGTCTAGTGGGTGTAGGAGGATGGGAGTTTGATGGTGCAGATGTGGTGGATGCAGGACTAGGAGTAATACTTGGACTGGAAGTGGGAGTGGGTGTAGAGTGAGTGGTACTATGTGAGTGTGAATATGTAGAAGCATGCTCAATATCAGGAGTAAAAGCATTACTATAAACATTAGGAGAGGATATACCTGGGCATAGATCATCAGCAGCATTAACAGAATGTGTTACTGGACTCTGTGGCATGGTAGGGGACACAGAACATGTGATGGTTGAAGTAGTGACAGTGGTGGAGCATGAAGGATGTTTGGTTGTAGGGTGCATGGACTGATAAGGGAATTCTAACTTATTGAAAGTGACATCTCTGCAAATATAAATCCTTCCTCTGGAATCCATACACTTGTGCCCTTTGTGAAGATGACTAAGGCCAAGGTAGACACATTTCTGTGTGTGATACTGAACCTTGTGACCGTGATATGGTCTAAGATAAGGGAAGCAAGAACACCCAAAGGTTTTGATTAGTGCATAGCTAGGTTTCTTATCATACAAAATTTGATAGGGTGAGTGATTGTTAAGAACAGGTGTAGGGAGAATGTTAATTAAATTAACAGCATGTAGGAAGCTATCCCACCAATATTTCTGAGGAAGGGAGGCTTGAGCCAGTAAAGTTAGGCTTGTTTCTACTATATGTATGTGTTTCATGTGAGGACAAGGATGTTTGAATTGGATTCCACACTTGGCAAGGAGAGGTGCTAGGTTCCTATATTCTCCTCCCCAATCAGACTGGATTTTCTTGATTTTGGTGTTGAATTGGGGTTTTACAAGTTGTTTAAATAGAATGAAAGTATCATAAGCTTCTGACTTTAGTTTTAAAGGGTATATCTAGATGAATCTGTTGTAATCATCAATAACAGGGGATGGTCCCCAAAGATCAGTGTGAATCAAATCAAGAATGTGTGAGGCTCTACTTTGGGAAATAGGAAAGGGATTGGCATGCAATTTTCCAAATTGACAATCATCACAGAATGGCATTTGTTCATTAACTGACACATTACAATCTCTCAAAACTTGATTCAAAACCTTAACAGAAAGATGACCTAGTCTCCTATGCCAAACAATGGCGATTATTCTGACATATTTTTGGATTGAGGGGAACTCTTATTCATGGAGTGTCTAGGCTGAGTGTGTTTAATGGCTGGGTTCCTTCCAGTAACACCTTCTTCGATGCTTGATCCTTAACAAAACATTTAGAAGCAGAAAACTCCATTAGAACAGGATTGTCAGCAGTGAGTTTAGAAACACTACTTGTTTGGTTTCGGGTTGGATTGGGGTTGAATTGAGTCATGAGAGAGAAAATAAAATAAAATAATGTAAAGTAATGATTATAAAATTGAAATGTTGTATTGAAATTTGTGTTGATGATGAAATGATTTGTGAGAGAAATTTTAATGAAATATTATATTGATAAAGTAATGGTTGAATAATGTAGGTGGTGAATAAAATGAATTGATTAATATTATTTTATTTGTTGATGGTAAAATGATTGGTGAAAGAAATATTAATAAAATAATAGTAAATAAGATAGTGGGTGAATAAAATATTAAGTTTGATCCAAATGGATCCAACCCAGCCTGAAACCAAACAGGGGCATATGACCCGTGTGAGCAATGTGCATAAGATTACCATTTCCTACTACAAATGTGTTATACCTTCATACTCAGACATCAAGGATAGATTACCAAGATCATAAGTTACATGGTTTGAAGCTCCACTATCTACATACCATCCAGAGTCTGCTGACATCTCAGGTGCTGCTAAGTAAGCAGCCATTTGTCTACAATTTTGCTGGTTTGTGGATGAGCCTTGTTGCACATAATTCTTCTCAAATATACGCCGACACTCAATGGCTATGTGTCCAGGTTTTCCACAGATTTGACAGGTGGGTCTTGGTGCACCATAATTTCCATTGGTCTAATTGTTGTTCCTTCCTCCACCTCTACCTCTTGATCTACCTCTGCCACCACTTGATCCTCTTCCTCTCTGTGAGTTAGATTGAGTGTAGGACCCTCTGCCCCTGCCTTGAGCCATGAGAGCAGTAGGTTGATTCAAATCAAGGGATCCTGGTGGATTGAACCTGGCAATCAGCCGTTCATGTGTGATTAGTTGAGCCTGAACCTCTGCCCAACTCATGGATTGAACTCTAGAGGTTATGTTAACAATAGCATACTCATATTCTCTAGACAATGCTAGAGTAACACCTAGGCATACACTTGTACCAATCATAAATAAACACATAATCAATGTTATCTTAACAATTAGAATTCAGATGGAAATATGAAATCAATCTGGATGAAATCGGTGTATTCTGCCAACTTTTGTATATTTATAGTCTTCCTTTGGGAAGATGTTCTTTTAATTATTTTTTTATATTTACAAGTGCTAAACGAAGCCACATTAAAACAAAACGATCATCGAAAACAAATGATTTTATGTGTTTTAGAAAAAAAGGTAAGGTATATAACAAAGGATTTTATTTATTGGTCTTTCGTTACTATTTAACAAATAGAGGCTTTTCGGTGTTTGATTGGATATGGATAATAATATACTTCATCCGTTCAAAATTACAATCCATCTCTTTAATTTGTGTGTTTTATTTATAATCGCTACAGTAGAATAGAAACGGGGGAATATGTTATGTTATAAAACTGAAAGTAAAACGCAACTTAAGTGGTAGTATAATGCACTTTCCAGGACATTTATTCCATACAAATTGTGTTTTTAAACTCATTTAAGTCTTTGATTTTATATTATCTACGGGTTTATAGCTAGTTTTACAATAAATGAATATCTCTATAATATTCCTAATAGGCGGATAGTAGGGATAAATTGTTCAATGGACGGAATCGCATAGTCATGCAACGTCTTCCGTTGCGCATCAACCAAAGCTTGATTGCCATTTATTTTTATTTTTATTTTTATTTTTTTGCAACCAAATCTGGTATATCTTTTTCGAATTCTTCTTCAACTACGACATTTTCTTCGCTGAAATCAGTTTCCAAATTCTTTCCCAAAGCTTGCTTGACCTTTTTAGTTAATGCGTTATTTCTCCAAGTCCAAGCGGTCGCTTTGATTTCAGCTATGTTGCACGGACACTCCCCCACACCCGTGTCCTATTTTTTTTAAAACTTCCGTATCCCCGTGTTCCGTGTCCTCGAATCCGTGTCTCGGTATCAGTGTCCGTGCAACCTAGGATTTCAGGATTCAGAGGAACTAGTCACTAGTGGAAACTAGGGGTTGTTCATAGAAAACTGACCAAAGTGATACCACAAAAAAGAAAAGAAAAATAAGAACGGAGATAGAAATACAGAACTCAACCCAAAATTAATAACTAAGTTTACTTATTGAGACAAATTCTCCGGCAACAACACCAAAAATTTGATCACAAAAATCGCTACTGCACTCGCAAGCGGATTATGTCAACTGCAGTATAGCTCAATTCGGGAGCTAGGTTGATCCCACTGGGACTTATTCGATAAGTACGTAAACTTAGCTAATAAATTAAGATCAAATTGAGGGTTTTGTGGTCTTGACCAAAATAGTGAGTGATGTATAGAATTACGGTCAAACTCACGAATTCAAGTCATGTAAGAGAATGTACATTGGACCACGTCCGTTAATTCTTACCTAATCATTGTCTAATATTGATTTGTATCCTTTTAACATCAAACTCGAACTTTTATAAAATATATGAAAGTACTAAGAAATGTTTTCTGATGGAAAAAAACCATATGTAATACAATCGATTTATAATACATAATGGCCGACCTAAGACTATACCGGATGAAACTACCCATCTATTTGCCACCTTTTTAACACAACCCAACTAAGCTCGATATTGACTCCTGCTGCTTCACTCTTGGGCACACTTAGTGCTCTTGGACTAATGGACTATATCGAATTCGTCGGATGGGCTGGATTAATAATATTTTATTAATCAAACTGGACTATATAAATTTTATAGTGTAATATTTTTTTTCCCTCATGAGCTTAACCCCCTGCACCACATCTTACGTAAAATCATGAAACTAGAAGTAACACAATTACACATAAAAATTCATAAAAATACAATCAAATTACGATAAAATTTCACACATAACTAATAATCGAATTAAGCCCTTATACATATTATTATCGTAATATAATACGCATGAAGCCCATGTCGGGGTAATATGATGCTTAGAAGGTCTATCACGATTTATTCGTCAAGATGTTTTTACATACAATATAATTTTTTCATTATATAAACCATATATAAAAACAAATGCTTATTTAATTAAAATGATAACATGAGCCAAATATGTAATATCTCAACCCTACCAAAGCGTTGTAATTGTAGATTTAAAAGGTCAAATGAGATGAATTAAATAAAAAAATAAAATAAAAAAGGTTAAAGGAGATTTAGGTTACATATTTGTATTTACTGCCCAATTTAACTTTCTTTTTTTTTTTGGTCTTATTATTCCCTTATCTTTAGATTTTATTCCACACATACTATACGACGTGCATAAACATTTATCATGATTCGTTTTGATGACTGAGTAATTGTTTGGGGCATCTTGATAAATTTTGGAAAATACATACATGCATATACATATATGTACACAAATACGTGTGTGTGTATATATATATATATATATATATATATTATTTTTTCTTGTAAATGTCGTTTGAGCTGTCTTGACTATTTTTAATGTATATTTTGTGTTGCAATTTTTAAGAAATTAAATATTTTCATAATATGTTCCCTTTCAACTTAAGATATAGACATATGGCTATTGTGTATGAATTTTTTAATCTTTTATATTGGTCTTGAGTTTGCTTGCATGGAATATTGTCAGTTGTGTCTTATGTCTTTGACGATGGGCGACTGTGTCTTACGAACACATAAAGAAAAAATATAGATTTTTTTTTTTTTTTTTGATATCTTGATTTTTTTAATAAGTAGCAATTTTATTAAAAGCTAAAAAGATTTTTGAAACTCACAAGCCGAGTTTCATAACTCAGATTTTGAAGGTAACACTAATTTTTCTTTCTCGATCGCCTAGCCATCATACGTATATTTTCCAACTTCAAATGTTCCTTTTTCTAAATCAGAAGTATAGCTTTTCTTTTCTTGATTTTTCTAGGCGATTTAATCAAAATCTCTAGGAGTTCTCTATCCTTATCAATTGAAAAACCCGTATGCTCGGTGATAGTGTCATTTCGAGTTGGTGGAAAAGTAATTAGAGTATCAATTTCTTGTCATTTCGACCAATTACTATATTATTTTTTATATTAAAGACAAAAATAATATTCTATTGAGTACCAAACAATGTTTTTAGTGCAAAATGTATGATAAACCACATGATACAAAAGATATAAAATCAACAGATCCGCCTCAGGGGTGGGACTCATCTTTCGGGATCATCAGGGTGTCATTCTTGCGGCATTCTCATTCCACTTGGACCCAGGTATTGAAGTGGTTATGCTGGAGATGAGGGCGATCCTCTTGCGTTGGTGGAGGGTCAACGGATGGGCTTGGAGAGATTGGTAGTAGAAAGTGATTGTTTGGCCTGTATGCAGATGCTTCATCATGTGGAGGAGGACCTTTCCCCTCTGGTTTGGCTACGGCAGGACTGCGTGTCTATGGTGCCACTGTTTACTTCGGTGCAGTTTCTTTTATCAGGCGGACCGATAATATCCAGGCGCACCTGTTGTCTGGGGAAAATTTTATAACACAACCATTGTATGAATGTTGTACCAAGTGGCAAACATTAAAATCATTCATTTCTAAACTCTCACACACTAAAAATGTATTATGTGAAAGAGAGTAAAAATGATAGGCTCTAATGTATGTCACTTGATATAACATTCCTACAACCGTTGCGCCATAAAATCTCTCGTTGTCTAGACTTGGTCTTACTAGTCCTGGAGTTATATCTTGGGCTTCTCAGGCCCCTAACGATGTTCACTCTGCATGTTTAGCGGATGTGGTTAATTAATAAAAGTTTTTTTCCCCTAAAAAAAATCAATTAAGATTTTAACATTTTATACATTAATAAAAAATATAAAGGTACACATACATATTTATAATAACATATATGTATGTATACATAAACATATAAGCCTTTTTACTGTATATAAATATATATTTGAGATTGTTCGTGAGTAGTCGAGTCGAATAGTGCATTGCTCGAGTATCGTTCGTTTAATTTTCGAATCGAGTCGATTTAGAATTCGAGCTGATTTAAGCCGAGTCAAGTTCTGGATGGAATCGATCTTAAGTTACTCACGAGTAGATTGGCTCGGTTACAGCCCTAATCAAAAGTCGGTCAATTCTTGTCCATTTTGCAGATTATCAGCATCAACGGATTCTCTCGACACGATCAATTTAACAGAGTTTTTTTTTTTTCTTTTCATTTTAACAAACAATGGGGAACGGGGTATGGGACTTTTTTTTATTATATACGAGAATGGGTCAGCATGTTTTCACTGTTTGACACATTGTGATCACTAGATTCCCTACTCAGCATCATTTTTACCCAACACTAATGTGTGCTTCTATATACCCTTGGGATTTAACTCTAGCTGACTTAATCCCCAATTAAGTGATCTACAAAAAATATCCTCAGACGCACCCTCTAGAATCAAATGAGAACTACCATATTGTTATGATGGATGAAGATAACTTCAGATGCAAGAAATAGAAACAGATGCAATCAAACGCAAATAATCAAAGGATATAACAGAAAACAAGAAAAACACAGATTTAACGTGGAAAAGACCACGGGCAGAAAAGAGATATTTATTATTATGCACCGAGTTACAGATTTCACACACACAGACAATGCAACAACAACTGTATTTATAGGCACAAATCCCTAAACCCTAGCCGCCAGGAATATTGTCTGATCTGCCATAAATACCCTTACACGTGTCCTCCTTTTAATGACACTGTATACACTACAAAAAAAAAACCTTTTTGCTACACTATAGCTTGCCACGCCACAAAATAAGCGCCGCAAAAAATGAACATGTAGCGTCACTTTTTATGAGCGTCGCAAAAAAGTTGTTTTCGCGTCACTTTTATCAAAAATTACTGAGAAAGGTACCTTTTCCGTCGCCGCTCGTAAAAAGTTACGCAAAGGTAACTTTTGCGGCGCTACTGGAGCGTGCCAAACAAAAGTGTAGCAAAAGGTATTTTTAGTAGTGATAGTCGTCACATAATGAATTATCGATGTGGGACCCGTCAGATTCGATCTGATCAGCAGACCTTCACCTCGCCGGACGAAGCTCGGTGAGACTCCACCCCACCGACGCATGCAATTGAATACACTTTCACCGGCCCATCACACACGGTGAGTCTTGATTGGTTCCACCAGATGTAGAGTTTAAGTCACTTTACTGACACATATGTAATTAGATTCAGACTCAAAGCTGATTTTAGATGTGATCACCAGATTTAGCTTAGAGCATCAGGCCTAATGCTCAGCTTCATACGTGACAGATTCAACTCTGACATACAGATTCAGATACAGACGCACAAATCAGATAACCTAACTAAATTATACTTTCACACGTACTATTGATTATGATGTTGAATTTAGTGATTGATATAAGATTTATCATAATCAGTAGTATAAAGAATGTAATATTACGTCAATCGTTGTTGGCCTTTTCGTTTATGCTTTTCTTGTACATGACGTTTCAGCTATTGTCTGAATTTCTTTGGACTAGTTTGCTAGCTAATCCGACTTAGAGAAACATACCATGTGGCAGATCCATTACTGAATCTATTAACCGCTCTAGTGTACAATGAGTTATATGTCGTTCAATTAAACGGCTCACTAACTTTAACTTCGACATCGTTTGAAATAATTAGGTTGGAATGTACCTAATACATATACGACTCGGAGGTGGCCCTGAGCAAAAGTTGAGAAGGCATGAGCCTTAGGCCCCGGATTTCTATGGGTCCTAGCAATTTTCAATCATTATATACTAGTTGTAAACAAACTTGTTTTTAACCCAATTTTATGTCTTTAAATGAAATCTGCTTACACAATTGCTCAACCCTTAATCCAATAGCCCACTCGTATACAAATTATCACCATTCATTTTTTTATTAACCCACGAGTTTTTGTTTTGAAGGGATAACAAAGTAAACTTCCAGCCCCAATACCCACAATACTATTAATCATCCTTCCTAACTCTCAATCTGTTGCGTCTGTTTTCTTCTAGTTTTGTGAATTAATTTTGTTTTTCTCTTTAATTGAAACATAAGCATTTTAACGCTTATCGTACCCCATCAAATTAGAGATGAATTGACTGAAAAAAGTTGTGCTTCAATACATAGAGTAATTCCCTTGGTTATTGAATCTTTTTTTTATAACCCGATAGAATTTAATGATAGTTGATGATAAAGTAATTAGGAGATGTACAGACCATGCCCTATTTAATTCACAAATCGTTTGTACAGGATTAATCGATAGGCAGGGGCGGCTCCACCTTACAGTGATATGGGTCAACCGACCCGCTATACGAAATATTGCAGTTATATGAATTTTTTTTAGATACACATAGACATGTGGATTGACCCGCTTAATTTTTTTTATATTGATCTGTATTGACTCGTATTGAACTATAATATATATGATTAAGTTTAGTAATCATAAACTATGACAAATTTCTGACCTGTATACCTAAATTCGTGAAGCCGCCCATGTGGATAGGTAATTGCCACAACAATAAACGGTTTATATATTTGAGTAATTTTTTCCTTAAATGTACGTTGATGATAGCCGACCCAAACTACGCCACGTGTCATCCTTTTAGGACGTGTAATAAATGACTAACCTCTAAATGAATGGTAGTAAGGGCCAGGAGCCCTAAAAGATACACTTAAGGGCAGGTCCCTTACCTCAGGTGGGAGATCGACAGAAACTCCTCCTCCAGCCACCGCAGGTCGGTCAAGGCCTAGCGAAGATGAGCTGCCCAGTTCGGCCATAGTGGCCATGGGGGCTCAGCGCAGGACGCCCAGAGCCACCCCGGCTGTGAAGGATGTAGGAGCTCAGATCTAAACGAGTTAGATCTACGCGCAGCGGATGGATCACGATTTATATATCACAATATATATAAATAAAGGATTTAACTACTACAAGGGGGTTAAGATTATATTACCAATAGTGAGAAGAGAAGCCGTGATCTTCCAATGTGTTCTCCAAACGGTGGTTGGTGAACACCTTCTTGATAAAAGCACCTCCTTGATATGCAACACCAAGAAAAACTTGTAGTTTTTCTTCTTCTAAAAACCCAAGACAAGAAAAATCAAATTTTCTCTTAATTATATGGTGGTGGTCGAATTTTGCAATTGCCATTACACTTGGAATAACTCTCATTTTATAGGAGAATAAATCATTGGTCTCCAAGTATTAATTAATTAAATAAATAAATAATTAAATAAAATAAAAAGATATTTTCCTTAATGAATAATTGTGACATATTATTGACCAATAGGAAACCAAATAACATGTCATCCAACCAATCACATAACAAAAATATCTTTTATTTTCCATAACACAAGAAAATTAATTCTTGTGCTAAAAAGACCATGATGGCGCCACCCCTAGGGTTTTTTTAGCCCACATAAAATGTCTTTTTTGTGTATTATATTATTTAGCCCAACTAAATAATATCCATGCATATCAATTAATTAGCCCAGCCAATTAATTATTTCTGAGGCCTAAACTAACAAGAATATTAGCCCGAATTATAGAAGTCACATTGGAGACCATGAACCTATAACCAGTAGCTCTAATAATTAAATATATTATTCATCGAACAGAATATGTATATTAAATTATTAATTCCGGGATTACGCCACCATAAACCCGAAACTGAACTCTACCAATTATAGATATATACTTACACTCAACCCATAGAGTATATAAGCGTCCATTGATATAATCACTACATACGGATTAACCCTCCATAGAATGTCCATTCTGAGTAGGAAGTCTCCGTGAACCCGACTCAGAATATCTTATCCTTATTTACCATTAACCCCCTGATGATCAATTAGTTCACATATCTGACTAGTGATCAATTAGTCTAATTTGAACTCGGCCGATCGATCACTTTCTTAGGGGCTAACAAACAAGGGATTGTCTCTCTACTTCCCACAGGAAGGAATGGATTCCATGTCCGTGAAAATCGAACTACTCACTCATCGTGGAGATAGTGCCAATGAGAAGTGGCTTGGAACACATATTTAAGTGAACCGTGAATTCTAACACATCAAACACTACCCGAGACAAGCGGCACTCGTGATCACCTCGGGATTAAGGTTGATCCATATATGATCATCTAATGATTTAATGAGATTCCTTGATTACGGAATTATATCGAGAAATTGATTAAATCGGTCCAAATCTATATGAATGCCATCATATATAAATGCCCCACGTAGTACCCTCTACCGATAGTCCGGATAAGACTATCACACCCTAAGTTGTTTGGGCGCATTATTGGTGTTTTAATCAAGAGACCCTAAACTCGATTAAGTTCACCACGGACTAACAGATTTAAGTATATCACCACTAACTCAATCCTCAACGCATGCCATACACCGAGTTAAGCGGTTACATCCGATATACTTAGGGGTTTGCAAAGCAGTGTATTACTTACAAGCACAAAGCAAGTAATAAGGTGAGATAAATTTTGACACCAAAAACAATTACACAAATTGTCTTTCCGGCACCACAACTAACAATCTCCCACTTGCACGAAATGACAAGCAACGATTGTTTTTAGAGCACACCCTTTCTCATCTTATTCACAACACTCTCCCACTTGCTCTAAAAGCGGATGAGATATATCCTCAATGTGTACCCTCCAAGTACTCGACTTGCTACACTGATTAGTTTGGTTGTCGGCTCGAGACACTGATTAGGATCAATTAGTCTAATATGAACTCGGCCGATCGATCACTTTCTTAGGGCTAACAAACAAGGGTACTGTCTCTCTACTTCCCACAGGAAGGAATGGATTCCATGTCTGTGAAAATCGTAACTACTCACTCATCAGGAGATAGTGCCAATGAGAAGTGGCTTGGAACACATATTTAAGTGAACCGTAACTAACACATCAAACACTACCCGAGACAAGCAAAGACTCGTGATCACCTCAGATTAAGGTTGATCCATATATGATCATCTAATGATTTAATAAGATTCCTTGATTACGAATTATATCGAGAAATTCAGATTAAATCGGTCGACCCTATATGAATGCCATCATATATAAATGCCCCACGTAGGTACCCTCTACCGATAGTCCGGATAAGACTATCACACCCTAAGGTGTTCTAGGCGTATTATTGGTGTTTTAATCAAGAGACCCTAAACTCGATTAAGTTCACCACGGACTAACAGATTTAAGTATATCACCACTAACTCAATCCTCACGTGCATGCCATACACTGAGTTAAGCGGTTACATACTGATATACTTAGGGTTTGTAGCAGTGTATTACTTACAAGCACAAAGCAAGTAATAAGGTGAGATAAATTCTGTCACCAAAAACAATTACACAAATTATCTTTCGGGCACCACAATTAACAATCTCCCACTTGCACGAAATGACAAGCAACGATTGTTTTTAGAGCACACCATTTCTCATCTTATTCACAACACTCTCCCACTTGCTCTAAAAGCAGATGAGATATATCCCTCAATGCTGTACCCTCCAAGTACTCGACTTGTTACATCGATTAGTTTGGTTGTCGGCTCGAGACGATCTTTAGGATCAAACGTTGCCGGTCCATCTAATCAAAGGTACTCTCTCAATATGCTTTTGACCTCTAGTGAGTGAGAATATCCTTCTAAGCTATCTCTTCATTTGTTTTCACAATGAAGTGATATCGCTCACTAGACCTGGAATTACTCCTGATCGTAAAGGAAATTCTAAGCCATATCGCCACTTTAGTCGCTCCGAAGTCGCTACGTATCCGATTAACTAAAATCGAATTGGCGATTCTGGATTTCTCCACTATAGCTCTATCACAATGAGTAAACATCGAGCCCGAGATCGTCCCAACGATCATCCTTAATCTAACTTTAAGTCGAATCGGTGTAGTCAACCATATTCAAGTTTTCACCCGAATACAGAAGCACATTATTCCTCGTTCTTCAAAGATAATTGAGGACGTACTAAACCTCTATTCAAAGCTCAAATACGAGATTCGACTACTACTGACTTGCCATTATCCAAGAGAGACTCTATCCCATTTTCTCTTTATCCCAAGATTTGAGAATCATTCCGAGAGGTAGGTAGGACTACTCGATGAATGTTGCATACGTGATATGCATGATCATCTTATTCAATAAGATAGGTGGGATAGCCAATGACTCATTCTCGTGAATTTGACCGAATCGGATCTTAGAATATAGTCCAATTCTCTCATCCAGAGAATCTTGGCGTGTCAGTTTTCGACTTGAGATAGCACACCCATGTTGTTTCCAACCGCTTTCGATTGCTATCATTCATGAACACTAATACTACTACTTCACCAATATTGATATCCGGGTCTACGAAAGACTTATCAATATCCTGGTCAAGTCCACATATTTTAAAACATGTGACTTTAAAAGATCGAGAGGTTCTCTTAATTCCACAAAGGATATAAACCCCGGCAGTCATCCTGCCGTTTGTTCTAACCAAGACCTTCGTTCGAATGAATCCAGACTCCGTTTTCGGCAAGAAAATCTCAGGGAATCACCCCTATTTTTCGCTTAACGAAATCTAGCAAGGCGAGTGGTGAGAGAGTTCAAGGTCCGGTTAACTCTCTTCTTGTCGTGGAATCACCCCTATACCACTCGGCTTTTATTTGAAAGTTTAAACTTTCCTATTCATTTGACTCTTTCGGTGTAGATCCAATTGCTCCCATCTGGGCTGAGACACTCGTGTGGTTCTACAAGAGGTGAACAGACCTGAGTACCAAAACTCCATTCATAGGGTTAAGGCTTTCAAACCAACCTCTATGATCGTAATCCTATACACACCCACCAAGAGCCATAGGTTATCAATCACCCCAAAGAGATCAGAAGTCCACAAAACCACAATGGGTCAACGGTTAAACCATACTCCCACTGCGTTTTGGGTGGATTGACATTCGATCTAGTAGTATTTATCGGTGTAATCACCAACAACCGATGTTGGACGTGGTCCGATTAAATCGATAGTAACTACCTTTGGGTAACCGTATCTAAGGTTTAAGGTGTTACTTATAGATTCTATCGAAGCCTTGTGATAGCTTCAAGCTGTCACTTTCTGATCTCAAGAATCTTATAACCAACCTTCACTTGTCTCATTAAGGCATTTCACGAACAGTCAAAGTCTGAACATATGCGTAAAATCTCCAGTCCTACCTTCAAGCATTAAATGCTAAATGCCTACATTTAAGGAAGTGGTGTGAACCGAATTCACTCCTTATCCATAAATTCACTAGCATCTTCTAGGTAGACTTCTCGGTTTACATAATAATGTTAACCGTTATTTTGCAACCAATTATCTTAATCGAGTTTAGCAGTGTATTGTAGTACATCAATAACTATATATAGGGCAAGTCTATGGTTTCTTCATGAGTGAGAAACATTCCACTAGGAGGCAGGCCGAGCATCAGTCCCAAGACTATGTGATAGCCAATTTCTGAGCATGGAATACTCTATTCTCTGCTAAAATCAGAGACTCCTCCTCGTATTCTTTCGATAAACTAAATCGTGTTTCGAGTAGTTATCGAGACAAAATGTCACCACTCAAAAGCTCCCATTAGCTTGTATCTTCACTAGACCCGAAGGTCATTGTGAACAAGCTACGTTACTTCTTCGAGATCTATTACCCTTTTCTAATAGAAAGGAAGCTTAGTCATTGTTCCTTTGAGACAAGTGTTCGAGACGGGAGATAGGAATCACCCTTAGCCAGTTGTTGGGTCTTATCTCTAGGATATATGCACTGATTAATAGATTTTGAAGAATCGTTTATCTTAATACGGAAACCGTTTTCCTATAATAGTTTAAGACGTGTTACATATACCTTTTCAACATTTCTTAGTGGTTCTGACTTTATCAAACAAAAGTCCGAGTCTCAGATTCATACTACAAATGTCATATTCACTTTCTATGAGGCAACAATATATCGAGTTGAAAGTGAATCCATTTGTTTCAACGAATCAGTAAATGTAAAAATAAATTTTTTCGTGATATTCAAGGATAGAATCCAAATTCATTTCCTTATATCACTCCCACTATTCTAGCCGAAATTACGCCCGTTGTTACTCTATTAATCGTTAATGCACAGGCTTCCTTGTTCTTCCAAAGAACTAAGCTACCGAGTCAAGTTACTCGGTTAAGAAAGTCGCTAAGGATTCATTGGTTAGTGATCCGAAATCACTTTCCTTATCCTATACTTTCTTCATTTAATGTTTCGGTTTAGCCTCAAAACTTCAGTTAAGATGATTAACACTTATAGACATTCTTTCCCATTCTTGACTTTCCTTGAAAGGAAATAGTCTTGAACTAGCGATTCGTTTGAGTAGACACTACTCGTGAAGCGTGGGATGTCTAATGAAAGCGTTACTCAAATGGGACTAATTTTCTAATAAATTAGAAAAAAACATAAGACAAAAGCTCCTACTAGTTTATCGGTTCCAAATACCGCCTAACTAGCGACACTTTAATTTATGATTCTCCAATTTTTCTATTAGAAAATTTCTCGTGTAGACACTACACAATTAAAATTCACTAGAAGAATTTTATCGTCCCAATCATCTTTCAAATCGACTACGATGCGTCTCTCGCTCAACACGATTGACAACAAAGATGACATCCTTATTTATGTCACATATGTTCGAACGCTCAAAATATCTCTTCCGAAAAATTAATGAACGATTAATAAGTACAACGCTCTAGTTACTTACCACTTTTTAACTAAGTCATTACTAGTCAATATTACACTAGCGAGCCTAGCACCTGTAGAGATATGTATAAATGATTTGTAAATAAAATTGTGTAATAAATCCAAATCATACACTACTAATAAATTTTAGGAACTATAAACTAAGTACTTATAGTCTATCCTACTGCTCCAAGGATTTAATCTAATACCTCAAAGTGCCGCCATAGTAGGGTAGGTCAAAGAGGTTTCGATTAATATTGAAGATCGATTGAGAATCGAACATCTCATTTGTGATCGTCAATAACCTTTCCTTTTTCAGCCAAGGTATTACCAAAATACCCTTTATGAGTGTGACCCTCACTGCTTTTGATTTTTAGGTAGACCCCAGTATGCCGCTTAGGGTCGGTCGGTGACCCGGACGAGTACCCAAAATCCTATCCTTTCGGAGACCAAGCCTTGAATTTTGATAGCGGTGAAGGCCTTCTCAGGAGGCCGGTCCCAGCCGGCACGAGGCGTCACCATTCTCTCACGTTGCTTGTGTCACAAAGAGGCCGTGGGGTTGGCTGTCGCTCTCCCGCTCCCACTCAATATTTTGAAAAAGTGGTGGGTTTATTGATCACGTTTTTGGACTTGATGTTACATTAAGGAACAATAAATCATAGGCCCGAATGGTGTCGGTTATGTGAGCTAGCCCACCCGACCTATTTGTTGGAACATATGTGGCCGTCGGACGAGTCAAGACTAGGGGAGCTCCGTTGAGCCGTACTCGCTCTTCGGATGGCTCACCTTTCCGCACTTCGCAAACGCCACACGTGGAGGTGAAGTCGATCGAGCCGTAGCTATCGTTGACCACCCAACCGTGGTTAAACCACTTTCGAACCATGTTTGCCCGTGATTATCCAATCCTTAAACATCAAACTTTCACGTAGACACTACGGAACAAAAACGTAATCTCGTCTCAGGCAAGGTGGAATTCACCGAGAATCCAACACCTTAACCACGAGGTTTCGGATTTTACTCCTATGCTTTCATGCAGAGCGGGATTCACCGAGAATCCATCACCCAACCTCGACGATTGAAAAACCCGTGATCTCGGTTTTACACTAATTAGTTTCTAATTAATATCGAACAATTAATTAAAACTAATTGCGTGTTTTATACATGCCTAACTAATTCCTCGAATTAATTTCTACATGTATGCATATGGAATGGAATTCATGATATGATGCATGTCATGGCAATTTTCCGGTTCTACAGATACAATCTAAACAGGTATTCTAGTGCGGAAAATAAACACCGAGATGGACCGTTGGCACCCCCGTATCTAACCTATTAGAAAATAAATAACCAAACCCTAACTAGGGTTTACTACTTTCTAACATAATCTGCAGCTGTTCAAATTCTTCGATGATCGGGAAACCAAACGAACTCGGATCGCGACGAAACATTCCAGATCTGTTCTACACTCCTTGGGCTTCAATATGGACGGTTGGATCGGAGTTTTGACTTGTCAATTTTCTCCAGTGAGCCGCCTAACTTGCTGCTGAATCTGTTTCTTACATCAGTGCATCAGTGACTTCCCGAGGTTGATCGGGTATCTAGATGAAACCCGATCGACCTGAAATTTTTATGCCACGTCAAGGACTCCATGTTTATTAATCTGACTGTTCGGATTTGAGTTTCAACGGTGAAAACTCTTCCAGAAATTCGAGGAAGTCACAGGTAGTGTTTCTCTGAATCCTGCGTTTTTCTGTTACAGCAGCCTCTTTTCAGCAACGAACGGATATGGATACGGATTCTGATCGACGCTAAATTTTGGGGACTTGTTATCCATCTTTCAATCTTGATTCTGACCAGAGGGATCGTCGTTTCAACGGCTCGATCAACGGGAAAAACGGAGAAACTAAACAGATCTATTTTCTGAAAATTAAAATTGCAATAACAAATAAATTACATAATTTCCTGTACTCATATGAACGAATTTTCATCGTTTATATGAGTTTACAATAGATCTAACGGGTAAACAGTGCCAACCCCCAATCCATCTCTTCAACCACAACAACTAATCATTATCAATGCATAAAACAATAAATAAAATTTATCTACATGCAATTCCACTCCTTTAAATCGTTTAATTAAGATTATGACTATATAAATCGTGCAACCTGGCTCTGATACCACATGAAGGATGTAGGAGCTCAGATCTAAACGAGTTAGATCTACGCGCAGCGGATGGATCACGATTTATATATCACAATACATAAATAAAGGATTTAACTACTACAAGGGGGTTAAGATTATATTACCAATAGTGAGAAGAGAAGCCGTGATCTTCCAATGTGTTCTCCAAACGGTAGTTGGTGAACACCTTCTTGATAAAAGCACCTCCTTGATATGCAACACCAATAAAAACTTGTAGTTTTTCTTCTTCTAAAAACCCAAGACAAGAAAAATCAATTTTTCTCTTAATTATATGGTGGTGGTCGAATTTTGCAATTGCCATTACACTTGGAATAACTCTCCTTTTATAGGAGAATAAATTCTTGGTCTCCAAGTATTAATTAATTAAATAAATAATTAATTAAATAAAATAAAAAGATATTTTCCTTAATGAATAATTGTGACATATTATTGACCAATAGAAACCAAATAATATGTCATCCAACCAATCACATAACAAAATATCTTTTATTTTCCATAACACAAGAAAATTAATTCTTGTACTAAAAAGACCATAATGGCGCCACCCCTAGGGTTTTTTAGCCCACATAAAATGTCTTTTTTGTGTATTATATTATTTATTTCAACTAAATAATATCCATGCATATCAATTAATTAGGCCACCAATTAATTATTTTCGAGGCCTAAACTAACAAGAATATTAGCCCGAATTATAGAAGCTTACACATAGGGACTAATGACTCTATAATCAGAGTAGCTCCAATAATTAAATATATTATTCATCGAATGTAATATGTATATTAAATTATTAATTCCAGGATTACGCCACCATAAACCCGAAACTGAACTCTACCAATTATAGATATATACTTACACTCAACTCATAGAGTAGATAAGCGTCCATTGATATAATCACTACATACGGATTAACCCTCCATAGAATGTCCATTCTGAGTAGGAAGTCTCCGTGAACCCGACTCAGAATATCTTATCCTTATTTACCATTAACCCCCTGATGATCAATTAGTTCACATATCTGACTAGTGATCAATTAGTCTAATATGAACTCGGCCGATCGATCACTTTCTTAGGGCTAACAAACAAGGGGACTGTCTCTCTACTTCCCACAGGAAGGAATGGATTCCATGTCTGTGAAAATCAGAACTACTCACTCATCATGAGATAGTGCCAATGAGAAGTGGCTTGGAACACATATTTTAGTGAACCGTAACTAACACATCAAACACTACCCCGAGACAAGCAGCACCCTGTGATCACCTCAGGATTAAGGTTGATCCATATATGATCATCTAATGATTTAATAAGATTCCTTGATTACGGAATTATATCGAGAAATTCAGATTAAATGGTCCAGTCCTATATGAATGCCATCATATATAAATGCCCCACGTAGGTACCCTCTACCGATAGTCCGGATAAGACTATCACACCCTAAGGTGTTCTGGGCGCATTATTGGTGTTTTAATCAAGAGACCCTAAACTCCGATTAAGTTCACCACGGACTAACAGTTTAAGTATATCACCACTAACTCAATCCTCACGTGCATGCCATACATCGAAGTTAAGTTGTTACATCTTGATATACTTAGGGTTTGCGTGAAGTATTACTTACAAGCACAAAGCAAGTAATAAGGTGAGATAAATTCTGTCACCAAAAACAATTACACAAATTGTCTTTCGGGCACCACTACTAACAGGCTGTTATTCCACGTAAGGGATAACTAAAGATAAATAAGGAAAGAATCCTAAGTCATAAACTGTGATCTTGACATTTAATGTGTCCATAACTATCCTTAAATTATAGGGATTTAGACGTGTATATTCTTAGGGGAATAATGTTAATAATAATAACTTAATTCCTTGCAGGACAGGAAAGGGATGAGACATCCCCTATTTTATAAACCCTAAGGAACTACGAAAGACTTGATTCCAATTAAGCTATTGGATACGTAAAGGGTGTGCTCTAAAAACAATCGTTGCTTGTCATTTCGTGCAAGTGGGAGATTGTTAGGTGTAGTGCCCGAAAGACAATTTGTGTAATTGTTTTTAGTAATGGATGACAGATTTTATCTCACCTTATTACTTGCTTTGTGCTTGTAAATAATACATCGCTACAAACCCTAAGTATATCAAGATTTAACCGCTTAACTCAAATGTATGGCATGCACGTGAGGATTGAGTTACAGTGATATACTTAAATCGTTAGTCCGTGGTGAACTTAATAAGAGTTTAGGGTCTCTTGATTAAAACACCAATAATGCGCCTGAAACACCTTAGGGTGTGATAGTCTTATCCGGACTGCTGTCGGTGAGAGGTACCTACGTGGGGCATTTATATATGATGGCATTCGCTCTACGGATTTTATCTATGCAAAACAAACAAGTAATAAATTTATAATCCGGTTAACCCTAAGTATAAGGATCGTAGTACTAGTGGTTAATGCCGGGTCGATCTACGGGAACTAGGCGATTGTGGTTCCTAGTTTTTGCCTAACTAAACTATGTCACGAAAAACTAAACTAAGCAATGATTAAAACAAAACTAAACTACACATATATGCTGAAAATAAACTAGACAGAGGACGAAAATCCAAAGCTAGGAAGGTTTGGTTGCGAACAAATTAATCTAAAGGTGCAATAGAAATAGACTAACTAAGCAGTTCAAGTTTCAAGGGTAAAATCAAATTTAAAACGGACAAACGAGTATTGATCCACCTATCCAACAAACACTAATCTCTCATCCCGATTATATTGCAGTTTCTATCAAGTTGTGATTCATCTTATCAAAGGTATGAATCCTACTTTCGTAGATGATTCGCCTATTAATTTCTATCTTTCGATTTACGGAAATTAACGCGTCATAACATAAACAAAGATGTAAACTTTAACGTTTTAACCTAGATATTCAACCTATCAACTTTCGTTTGACATAGATCAAAGATCTATTCCTAAATCATGGTGATCTAATGTTTATAAAGACTTTCATCAAATATAAAACATCATACATGCACATCTTTCGATATAAATGCAATTAATCAACATAAGACATGATAAAGGAAACAACTTGATTAAAAACTTACAATATAATCAAGAATCAAAATTAATGAAAGTTGGATGGCTTCACAATGCTCGTTAGATTGAAGCCTAGCCTCTTAGCATCCTTGAATAGCTCGAATTGTTGAAGTAAATTGCATAAACTAAACTAATTGTATCTAGGAATTGAAGAACATAAAAACCGGAAAACAGAGTAAAAGCGCGGCCTATAGCCGCCCCTAGGGTTTAGGGTTCGAGAATTATCAATTGGTATCCCCAATGTGTGAAAACAAAGGGTATTTATAGCCTCCAAAGTCGGTTTCTCTAAGTCGGTCGGATGGACGAAAGCGCTCACTATAATGGCCGCTCGTCCGACATTCTTGAACTCCCAGGACGCCGCCCACTTCCGCTCAAACTCTCTCGTATCAAAATCGCTTTCATGGACGAACGTCCGAATTTCGGACGCTGCTCAAGATGGACGCTTCATGGACGAACGCTCATGCCGCTTGAATGGGATTCTTGCATACTTATCTCTTTCCTTCCTTCCAAATCATCATTATCTCTTTCTTCAATCAACTTAGCTCGACTTTTAATTTCTTTAAATCATCATTTGAGCACAATAAACATACCTATAACACATGGAAAACATCGCAAATCGTAATAGTATTCAAATAATTATATTTCAACCATAAAATCACATAAACATATCAATATTGCGATTAAGTCTATAAAAATATCGTTTGCTCAATATTTCAATATAAAGGCCAATTATTATGCAAATTACACAATATAGGGAGACATCGTAAAATATATCCTTATAATTCATAGATTTTCACCCTTAACAACTCCCCACACTTAGATTTTGCTCGTCCGAGCAAAACAAACTAAAAATTAGGCTTTAGAAAGGAAAGCAGGCATCTAAACGGATATAACATACATTCAATAACTTAGAGGTTCACCGTGTGTGTGCATAGCCATAGAAAACTTCCACTAAAACCAAACTTGAGAAACTCAAAGTAAAACTAGCTAATACCCCCTCGTAGAATAGTAATAAATGACACTCATAAGATGTACCCTACAAACGTGACATATCCCGAAAAGAATTATCGAATATACCTAGGACCCTTCTGAAATACTCAGAGGATAATCCCTACAAAGATATCTATCGCTTTATACTTGAGGATAAGATTAACGAAAACTAAGCCTTATTCATTTCATAACATATCTTAAGTTGATTGAATTCATTCACTTTTTGAACACACATTAGAAGAAGCTATTGCCCTCATGTGAGAATAGGACATTTCGAGATAATCCCCTACCGTACTCCAATCATAAGGCAACTTTTTTCTAACTGTCGTGAGCTCTTGGTCATCATGGTGGAATAGGACATACGAGGTATACCCTACCTCACTCAAATCATCGACTAGCTCTCGACACACCCTTTTTAATCAACTATTAACTTATCCTTTTAATTGACATTAGCCCCGTGTTACTTATCACATTCAAACTTCTAGATATTCACAGTATAACATACTACGGAACTAAATACAAACTATCATAAGTCTCACGATATATACGTAGCACTAAGCACATGACTTATGAGATAATCAAAACTACTAATCCAAAACGGGTATAACTTTATAAAAGTAGCTCATCATTAACTATGGCTCGTGTGAAAAAAAGTGTCAGTGAAGCAACTAACTTATCAAGTACATGAAATATCGCATAGATGACTATAAAACAACGAGCTTCAAATTGAATTGCCTACTCGGGACAAAACAAAAACAAAAGTGTCGGAAAATTTCGAAAAATTATGCTCATTTTGCATAAAAAACAATCTAACGATTAAACAAACGATACGATAGGTACAAATCGAACTATCCCCTCCCCACACTTAAAAATGCAACATGTCCTCATGTTGTGCAAAAAGTAAAAGGATAAGAAACTCAATTTGTATATGCACAGAAAACCGAGATGTTGGTCAGGCCGGAGCATGAAAGAAACAACGCTCGCAAAAGCGTCGGAAAAACGCCCAAACCGAACTCAACCGAGAGCTCGACAAAAACTAGATCCGCACTACTTGACAAAACAACAGAATCTCGGGGGAAAAACGGGGTATAATAACGTAATAAATGGAAAGGAATGAATTAAAGAGATATAACAATAAGCGTCCTCCAAAAATCATCATAATGGCAACCAAGTTCAAACCTAAGCACGGGATGTTAGATACCTTACATGATTTCAAACAAATAAAATCACGCCTACGATAAACGGCGAGCGAGAAAAGTATAAGGTATGTAAATCATGAAAGCATCAAAAGTAAAGTAGTCAAAGTCATCGTACAACCAGATCGAATGTGGAGAAAAGTAAGAAATACAACAAGCAGAAAATGCATAAAAATCTCAAGATTGCTCGGGCGGAGGAATCGGAGCATCAGACGGAGGAATAGCAGCAGCAGTAGTCGAAGAAGGTCCCGGCTGTGTAGTAGAAGTAGTAGCAGGGTCTACCGGGGGCTCATCCTCCTCATCGTCAGATGACTCTCGAATCACAGCTGCAATCGCCTGCTCTATGTCGTCATCGAAACTATAATCCATCAAGCTGTGGCCATAAATCCGCTCATCCCTCGGCAGTCTACCCTCAAGCACACACTGAAGTAAGGTGACAATGTTATTCTGTATGTTGCGCTGATCGAGCATCCACCGCCAAAATCGCGGGCTATGCCGAGCCGCATCCGCATCGATGGAGAAATGGTAGGGACAGGAGGTACCGGAGGTGGGGCCGCTTGAGACTCACCCGCAGCGGAGCGTTCTCTCTACGAATCGGGGTAACTCTTTGTCTTGTGATCCGATGTATACTCAAAGAACCCCAAGATTCAAACATAAATCGATGTATCAAATGGGCACTATCAAATTCCGGTAGATACCTTACGGTTCGCCAAAATGTCATCAAACAAAGCTTGCCCGACATCAACATTCAACCCGAAAACCAATGCATACAACATCCCAAGATCACTGATATAGAAATGTGTGAGATTATTCTTAGGAATCAACCGACTCTGGATAAACCGACAGTAGACCCGCCAATCCTCAGTCCAAGTCGTGGTGATTAACTCCTTCCTATCACCATTCGGTCTCAACACCCATGCCACATCCGGACAAACTTTCAATCGCAGCTCCTCCATCGGATCCTTACCCTCTTCATGTTGCCGTCTAGCGATCTCCTCCTTGTAATCCAAGCCGCTAAACGCCGGCAACTTATATTTCCGGTTGATCACCTTGGCGGAAAAAGGAACTTTGACACCTCGAACCATCACAAAACCGTCATCCAAATCCGTCCAGAACAACCGCATAAAACTCTCTCACTATAGAATCATTGACCGGGTAGGAGGAATTTTCAAGTAACTCATCCCATTTCCGAGCCTTTAACATCTTCACGAAGCGGGATCAACTTGTTGTGTCTTGACCTCTCTCACAAAGATCATACTCCTAGTCACATAATCCTTAGTGCAGGCACTATGAGCTCGTGGATGTACGAATCGACGGGGCATAGCAAGAGGGACAACATTCTTAGCTTTTTCAGGGGGTGCATGTGTAGCTTCGGGCCAGCCTCCTCCCCAACGACATCCTCAAGCACCAACCTCACCTCTAGAAGTTTCACCACCCCGAGTGCCTCGAGACATCCTAACGAGAGGACCTCATCATCTTCCTCGGTTTGAATCGGAAGGGAATCATCTCTTAATTCACCCCACGTTGTTGAGACGCCCCAGAGGTTGCTCTCGGAAGACAACACCTTGGTTTGGAACAATGTGTGGAGGATCAAACTCTAAACGCTCCGCTTACCGCTCTCCCTAGCTAACCCTTTACCATAACGTTTCACAACCGCCTTCTCACGCCCCATTGTCAAACTTCTATCTAAACCAAACAATTCACACAAATGGTTACCCGTTTATCGTCCAAATCGGGATTTCAAACAAAGCATACCACCAACAACCACCACAAACGCACCACATCATCATCACAAACGTAAGTCGGGAAGAAAAGGGCAACAAACAGTAAAATAGAAACAAGATGAGTGCATATTCAAGAAAATGAGTCGAGCCGAAGATCGAACTCACAAAAACTTGAATGGAAACGAGAAAAGTTGCTATAGACTTACCCAACGCTATGAGAGGATGATGATTGAACAGATTAGAAGCCCAGAAACACCAAGATTGGCCACCAAAATGCCAACTTTTGTCAAAATGGCCGCACGGAATAAACACTGATTCTTCAAATCTCGTTGATTGTTGGAGGAAATGGACTGGATTAACGAAAAGAGGGTGCAAAGACCGTTCTTTTGCAACAAGAATCGCCAAATTTGGTTCAGAGACGAAGATTTTAGGTTTGGAGAAGGGGGAAAGTCGGGTTTCACTTTTGAAAATCGCAGGGAAATGAGGGTTCACGCCTAGAACAGGTATATATATGCTCAGAGTGGACGCTCGTCCATCCTTACGGACGGGCGTTCACTAGTAATCAAGATGAACTCGGACGGGCGCCCATAAATTCGAGACGCCGTCCATGGGGCATTTTGAATCTGAGATTGGAGGAACTTTTGTAGACGGGCGTCCATTATATTGGACGAACGTCCATAAAAACAGTAGTCCGGACGGGCGTTCATATTCATGAACGGGCGTCCAGTCAGAGAAAATGCAAAATTGTCCTTTTTTTAAAAAAAAAAAATTATCATATAAAACAACTAAATGCTAAACTTTTATTATCGATAATCTCAAATTCAAAAGTACAATACGGAAACGCAACGAACTGAAAAGACCTTGAAAATAAAACAAACACAAATAAAGCAAAGGTTGCCTCCCACCTAGCGCTTCCGCTTTTACGTCGGGGCTCGACTTAAAGCAAAACTAACTAAGAAATCACTAATCTGCGTAGATCTCGTCCCAATCCACTAAGCGAATGAGACGCCGAAGCATGTCGATAGCCGGAGGAAAGTCGTACTCATCCTGCAAACACCAATCTTCACCAGCTACCTCAACACCTCTCGAAATGCTCACCCGCGACACTAGTGCCAAATCCGTCAAGATAGGATCATTGAGGATCGTGTAAGGGCGTCCCATGGCCTCCTCGCAACTCCTCGATCGTGAAATCGCTGCCTCCCGAACAAGGTGGAACTATGATAACGCACGTGATGGTTTTAACTGAGTGCTAATGTCAAAATCTACATGAAGAACTATAGTGCCTCCGGTCCATCATCTATCGTGATCGGCGGGATCCGACTAATCGTGGGAACTCCTCGGGCGAACTCCGTGAAAGATCCATATCTAGAAAGCAACTCTGGTGAGATAGAAACATAAAAGCTTAGTAAAACTAACTAAAACAACATACGAAGATGAAAAGAACTAAGGAAAACTAAAACAAGATTGGATATCTAGGATGCCCCTAGTGGCGCTTTTGGTTTATGTCGTTAGCTCGACACCATTTAAGCTCACTGGGTCAAGGCCATTTTACTTTTTCGCCGCCGTGACCTGCGTCTAAGTTACGATCGGGATTGTGGCTGCAGAAAACGACACTTAACGCATGGGATTAAAGCTTTGTGCTTTCCAGATACGTTGGACCTTGCCCATGGTTGATTTTTCCTTTGTAGATTTCTCTCGATGACGTTTAAGTTGTTGCTCCTTTCATATTCCTCCATATCCCAACTACCGGCTAGAACTTCTTGTGATAGACCACTACCATTATCCTCAGAAAACAGATTAGGTGAGATCTCGTCAGAGTCATCGACTTCATTAACACCACATCCAAGGATATCTAGAAATTTAACAATCAAAGGCTTGTCTGTAGGTTCACCAATGTAGTGTTTGCACCTCGACCATTAACTCAAAACGGCTTGGTGATCTTTATAACCGAGTAGTTCTAGAACGCCTCCAGAATGAATGATATTTAGAATCGTAAAGGGCCGGACCATCGTGTCTCACTTTCCGGAAAACAAATGTAATCTGGAATTATAAAGAAGAACTTGTTCCCCTACTTGAAATTCTCTTTTCTTAATTTTTGGCGTCATGGAGGAGTTTCATCTTATCCTTGCTTATCCTGGCGCTTTCGTAAGCTGGAGTCGGAACTCGTCTAACTCATGCATTTCTTTGCGATCGATGTTTTCCACAAGTTTGGGAATCAAAGTTAAGAAACTTTGTCGCCCAATAAGCCCTATGCTCTAACTCAACTGGCAGATGACATGGCTTGCCGTAAACCATCTGGATATGGAGATGTACCCATAGGGGTTTTATAGGCGATTCTATACGCCCATAGTGCATCATCCAATTTCAAACTCGGTCCTTTCTATGATCTGTTTCACTTTGTCTTTTCCAGATTTGCTTGATGCTTTGGTTGCTTCCTCAACCTCGACCGCTAGTCATCGGATGGTATGGTGTGCCGGTCTTATGGCGAACACCATACTTTTCAAGAACTTTCTCTAGAGGTCGGTTGCAGAAATGCGTCCCTTCATCACTGATTAAGGCTCGAGGACATCCAAATCTCACAAAGATATTTTTCTTTAGGAATTTCATGACCGTTTTATGGTCATTGTGAGTTGTGGTTTGAGCCTCCACCCATTTCGAAACATAGTCGACGCAGACTAAACATATTTGTTGCCACAAGATGATGGGAAAGGTCCCATAAAATCGATGCCCCATACATCAAAGACTTCGCACTCTAAGATGAGTTTTAAAGGCATGTCAAAACGCCTTGTCGAGTTCGGTTCTTTGACACCTATCGCAAGCTTTCTGTAGAAGGCTTCGTATCCTTAAAGATCGTAGGCCAATAGAAACCGGACTGGAAGATCTTAGCAACCGTTTTCCAAGGACCAAAGTGACCTCCAGTGGGTCCACTGTGGCATTGCTCGATAATTTCTTGTTGCTCAGATTCAGGAACGCATCTCCTAAGCAAACCATCTTTGCAGATTTTAAAAAGATAAGGTTCATCCCAAACGAAATATTTCATATCGAGAAGAACTTCTTCTTCTCTTGATAAGACATTTTCGGGTCAAGATATTGGGAATGAAGATAATTGACGATGGAAGAATACCATGGGACGCCCGGAGAGCGCCATCGATCAACATGATGTTTTAGAGGAAAGTAAAGATCTATATCATCAGGATCACCCTTTTCCTCACTTAACATCCTAGAAACATGATCCGCCACCACGTTCTCCGCCCTTTTATCTTTAATTTGAACGTCAAACTCTTGGAGGGTCAAGTATCCAACGCAGATAAGCGCGGTTTAGCTTCCTTTTGGTCATGAGATAACGCAGCGGCGTGGTCAATCCACACAATCACTTGAGCACCCAAAGACAAGTAACTACGAAACTTATCCATAGCAAAGACTACGGCTAATAATTCCTTTCGGTTGTCGTGTAGTTAACTTGAGAAGGATTCAGTGTGTGACTGGCGTAATAGATAGGTTGGAACTTTCCATTAAGCTTTTGCCCTAAGACTGCACCAACTGCATAGTTTGATGCGTCACACATAAGCTCAAAGGGTAAGTTCCAGTCAGGTGAAATAAGAATTGGAGCGGATATTAACCGATTCTTGAGCTCCTCAAACGCGTGCTTGCAGGTATCATCAAAATCGAACTCAACGTCTTCTTTGAGTAAAGTAGACAGGGGCTTGGCAATCTTTGAAAAGTCCTGGATGAACCTCCTATAGAAGCCGACATGTCCGAGAAAACCTCGGACTTCCCGAACATTCTTAGGATAACTCATCTTCTCAATAGCTTCAACCTTGGCCCTATCTACTTCTATACCTTTGGCTGACACTTTGTGACCAATGACTATGCCTTCATCTACCATGAAATGGCATTTTTCCCAATTAAGCACTAAGTCCTTTTCCACACATCTAGATAACACCTTATCAAGATTATCGAGGCAATCATCGAAGGATTGACCAAAGACCGAGAAATCATCCATAAAAATCTCCATGCACTTTTCAACTAGCCCGTCAAAGATTGCCATCATACACCTTTGAAAGGTGGTGGGGCATTACCAAGACCAAAATGGCATCCGCCTGTAGGCGAATGTCCCATAAGGGCAAGTGAAAGTGGTCTTCTCTTGGTCAACAGGATCAATGGGTATCTCGGAAGTATCACGAATATCCATCCAGAAGCAAAGAGACGCGTGCCCCGCCAGACGCTCAAGCATCCGGTCAATGAATGGAAGGGAAATGATCTTTCGGTGTGACCTCATTGAGCTTTCGATAATCGATACATACTCTGTATCCGATGAACGAGCCTCAATGCTATCTCCTCTCCTTCTCATTCTTCTCAATAGTAATTCCACCTTTCTTGGGAACTACTTGAGTCGGGAAACCCATTCACTTGTCCAAGAATGGCGTAAATGATACCCATATCTAGAAGTTTAATGATCTCCTTCTTGACTACTTCTTGCATGTGAGGTTAAGCCTCCTTTGGGGGTTGTCTAACTCGCTTTGCACCCTCCTCGCCTTGATCTTGTGCATATAGATGTCGGGAGATATCCTCGGATATCTCCCACCGCCATCCAAAGGCTTTCTCATTTTTACGCAAGACGTTTAACAGTTTAAGCTCTTCTATTCGAGACAGCTTGGCAGAGATGATCAACGGAAGCTTGTCACCTTCTCTTAGAAACACATACTTCAGATGTTTAGGCAACGGCTTCAGAACCAAATCTATAGGAGGTTCCTCTAGACTTGATTTAAGATCTCCACTCTTCAACTCAACATCGTTGAGCTTACTTAGTGGCCCTACTGCTAAAGCTTCTTCTCTTAGCTCATCCTCAAAATCACCGCTAATCGGTCCAGGCCGACCACACCATGATTATTCAGATTATCAATGGTCGCTCATATTCAGATTCTCTGACCATGACTTGCTTAACCATAAAGTCATCGAAATCATCATGAAGTCTCCTCAACGGAGCGTACCCGGTTGGAGATCCGGAAGGTATATTGATAGATTTTGAAACACTATAGCTCACCTCCTGGTCACCAACTCGAATGGTCACATGCCCACCATCACAATCGATGAGGGCTCTAGTCGTAGATAGAAAAGGTCTTCCAAGAATCAAAGGACATTTTCACTTTTCTATATATCTAAGACGTACTAGTCAACCTGGAAAGGTAAACCTATCTATTTGAACTAATACGCCCTTTAGGATCCTGAAGCTTTTTGGAAGATCTATCGAACTGTAAGTTCATGGTAGTGGGTCTAGAAGACTTTGTAAACCCAATTGCTTGCAAAATGCACAATGGCATCAAGCTGATGGATGCACCCAGGTCACATAAGGAATTTGGGAAGACTAGGCCTCCCATCTGCAGTGTGAGCACAAATTTGCCTGGGTCGCCCCTCTTGGTTGGTAAGTCTTGATAATTGACCATCGCGCAGTCTTTACCAACTGCTTGATCCATTTCGATAATTTCTTTTGGAAGATACAACATCCTTAATGAACTTGGTATACTTAGGCATCTCAACCAAAACTTCTGACAATGGAAGATTAACCTGAGTGTTTTTCAACAAATTAAGCACCTTTTCATACTTCTTATCTTCGCTCAATGGGATGTTGCTCTTTCTGGGTGGAAATGGAAGCTTCTTAAGATCATTCTCAGAGAAAACCTTCTTTGAAGATGCGCTAACGGCCTTGTCTTCCGAGATCTTTCCACGAGCAGACTTTTGAAGTTTTTCGTAGTCAGGGGATCAGCCACCTGACTTTCTTTTCCTTTTTCAGTCCTCAAGGGATCAGCCACTTGAGGATTTCCAACCTTTCCACCTATCAGGGGATCAGCCACCTGATTACTTGCTTGCAGCCAAGGGGATGATGGGTGCTCAACTTCCCCTCCTGCCTTATCAGTGGCAGGAGGGGCTAGTGGTTTCCCTGGAAACCAGGGGGACCACTAAGCTGTGTACCGCTTCTTAAACTCATGGTACTGGCCTCCTCTTTACCATATTGTATTGATGGCACGAGGTCGATACAGCCGGCCGCTTAAGTCACTGAGCAACATGACCACCCTTAGATTTTTCTCGTAAAATTTGGGCAAGTGCCCTTGGGGTCTTGATGCTAAGCCGCCACCAATTGCCTCTATCTCTCTCTCAAGATTTTTATTCGTACTCATTAGGAGTTGAATATTCTTGTTTTGCTCCTCTCTAAATGAGTTCCATTCGGCTTTAAGATCAGTTGAACTTGAAGTGCCTTGAGAGTTTGGGAAATTTGAAGGGTATGGCTGGCTAGGCCGACTTTGATAATTAGAATTGGAATTAGAAGGCCAATTCTGATTGAACCTTGGTGTGGAATTGGAAAAATTCGAGTTTTGGTTCTGATTGAATCCAGGATTTCTGTTGAAGTTTGGACTCTGATTAAAGCTCGGATTCTGGCCGAAGCCCTGATTTTGAGCATTATTCTGGCCAGAGAATTGGTTATTGAACCTCGGATTAGACTGGCCAGAAAAAGCATTCACTTCTGCATTTTGTCTAATCATGGGACAGAAACGAGTAGTGTGCCCCGGATCATCACACACTTGGCATGTGATTGGATTATACTGTCCATTATTATGAACAACGTTGACTTGATGAGCAGAAGGGGGTTGAAATTGACACCGCCGGACATGTGGCGGTCGACAACAATTTTTCGCAATACGTGAACACGAGAGAGTTCTGTGGAAACGAAAGAGTCTGATTACTCGGATTAGGAACAGTTTGGGATGTTGTCAGCTGAGAATTAGCCATTTGCTTTTGCAACATGGCAATCAGATTCTGCATAGTCACTTCCTCGACCTTGGGAGGAGGAGGAGGTGCCTGAATAGCTTGATAGGATGGGGCATAGTTATATTTGGCAATGTCCTCAAACAATGCCCATCTTTAAATCTGAGTCTTCTTCAAAAACGCCCCAACTGATGAACTATTGACCATGCCCTTAGTGAGCTCGGTCAATCCGCTAAAGAATGTATTGACTTGCCTTTGCATCGGCAAGCCGTGGTGGGGACATTTTCGGAGGAGAGACTTGAACCTTTTCCAACAATCAAAGAAAGATTCATTTTCTCTTTGATGGAATGTGAAGATTTCGTTCAAACAACGGGCCGTCTTTGATGGAGGGAAATATTGACTCAAAATTCTTTTTCAAGTCCGGCCCAGTCGTAATGGATTCGAAGGGAGAGAGTGATACCACTCTAGTGCTTCCTCGCAAGGAAAATGGGAAAAGTTTGAGCTTGATTGCATCCTCACTTACACCTTGGATACGGGTAGTACCGCATATATGTAGAAATGTGTGTAGGTGAGTATGGGGTTCTCGATTGATAGTCGTGAAAAATTGATGCATCTTTGCATCATCCGAATAAGTCCTGGCTTTAGCTCAAAAGTTGGAGCGAGAATGGCGGCATAACGATAGCCGGGTTGATGGTGACTATGCCGGGCATGGCATAATCGGCCAACGTCCGTCTATCTTCCGCCGCCATTATTACTATTTCTTTGATTTCTTCGCAAGATTTTGCACAAATTCTTGATCAAGAGCGTTTCTTCGTCAAAAGCGAAGTCTCCGCCTATTGGGTCGGACTATGGTCCGCTTCGGGTCGTGAGAGTAGATTAGTGGTCCTTCGACTACGAGTTTGCATACACCGAGATCCAAGATCAAGTTGTTGAGCAAGAAAGAAAGAAGGAGAGAAAGACTAATAAGGAACGGACGAACGTCCAAAATTATGGACGAGCGTTTGACCAGTTTTTCAGGATGGACGGGCGTTCAAAATATGAACGCTCGTCCGCTTTTTCAGAATTCCTTTGGACGGGCGCGAAGTATGAACGCCTTCGTCTGCAGTCAGAATTTGATTCAGGATTGAAGAATTTTCAGCGGACGGGCGTCCAGTAAACTAAACGCTCGTCCGACTGAAGCAAGAACTGGACGGGCGTCTGGTAAAACGGACGCTCGTCCAACTGGGCAGAAACGATTAGAAAAACAGAGCGTGGTAAACAGAAAACAGAGTATAAATTAGGAGCAAAGATTTTATATTAACTACTAACAAAAACACAATTAAAACGACAGACAATTGAACAAAAAAAAAAACAACTAAACTATTAACCACATACTAAAATCGAAAAGATCTAGCCTAAAACAGAATTGAAAACAAAATAAAAACTAGAACAAAAACTAAGCAACCGTCCGGTTCCCCGGCAACGGCGCCAAAAACTTGTCTACGGATTTTATCTATGCAAAACAAACAAGTAATAAATTTATAATCCGGTTAACCCCAAGTATAAGGATCGTAGTACTAGTGGTTAATGCCGGGTCGATCCTACGGGGAACTAGACGATTGTGGTTCCTAGTTTTTGCCTAACTAAACTATGTCACGAAAAACTAAACTAAACAGCGATTAAAACAAAACTAAACTACACATATATGCTGAAAATAAACTAGACAGAGGACGAAAATCCAAAGCTAGGAAGGTTTGGTTGCGAACAAATTAATCTAAAGGTGCAATAGGAAATAGACTAACTAAACAGTTCAAGTTTCAAGGGTAAAATCAAATTTAAAACGGACAAACGAGTATTGATCCACCTATCCAACAAACACTAATCTCTCATCCCGATTATATTGCGCTTTATCAAGTTGTGATTCATCTTATCAAAGGTATGAATCCTACTTTCGTAGATGATTCGCCTATTAATTTCTATCTTTCGATTTACGGAAATTAACGCGTCATAACATAAACAAAGATGTAAACTTTAACGTTTTAACCTAGATATTCAACCTATCAACTTTTCGTTTGACATAGATCAAAGATCTATTCCTAAATCATGGTGATCTAATGTTTATAAAGACTTTCATCAAATATAAAACATCATATATGCACATCTTTCGATATAAATGCAATTAATCAACATAAGACATGATAAAGGAAACAACTTGATTAAAAACTTACAATATAACCGAAGAATCAAAATTAATGAAAGTTGGATGGCTTCACAATGCTCGTTAGATTGAAGCCTAGCCTCTTAGCATCCTTGAATAGCTCGAATTGTTGAAGTAAATTGCATAAACTAAACTAATTGTATCTAGGAATTGAAGAACATAAAAAACTGGAAAAACAGAGTAAAAGCGCAGCCTATAGCCGCCCCTAGGGTTTAGGGTTCGAGAATTATCAATTGGTATCCCCAATGTGTGAAAACAGGAGGGTATTTATAGCCTCCAAAGTCGGTTTCTCTAAGTCGGTCGGATGGACGAGCGTTTACTATAATGGCCGCTCGTCCGACATTCTTGAACTCCCCTCGACGCCTTTCGCCCGACTTCCGTTCAAACTCTCGTATCAAAATCGCTTTCATGGACGAACGTCGAATTTCGGACGCTGCTCAAGTATGGGGACGCTTCATGGATGAACGTTCATGCCGCCTTGAATGGGATTCTTGCATACTTATCTCTTTCCTTCCTTCCAAATCATCATTATCTCTTTCTTCAATCAACTTAGCTCGACTTTTAATTTCTTTAAATCATCATTTGAGCACAATAAACATACCTATAACACATGGAAAACATCGCAAATCGTAATAGTATTCAAATAATTATATTTCAACCATAAAATCACATAAACATATCAATATTGCGATTAAGTCTATAAAAATATCGTTTGCTCAATATTTCAATATAAAGGCCAATTATTATGCAAATTACACAATATAGAGGGGAGACATCGTAAAATATATCCTTATAATTCATAGATTTTCACCCTTAACATATTCATATAGGACTGGACCGATTTAATCTGAATTTCTCGGTATAATTCCGTAATCGAGGAATCTTATTAAATCATTAGATGATCATATATGGATCAACCTTAATCTGAGGTGATCAAAGGATCTTCGCTTGTCCCGGGGTAGTGTTTGATGTGTTAGTTACGGTTCACTTAAATATGTGTTCCAAGCCACTTCTCATTGGCACTATCTCCGAGATGAGTGAGTAGTTCGATTTTCACAGACATGGAATCCATTCCTTCTGCTGGGAAGTAGAGAGATGAAATTCCCTTGTTTGTTAGCTCCTAAGAAAGTGATCGATCCCGGGAGTTCACATTTGACTAATTAGCTACTAGTCGGATATGTGCACTAATTGATCATCGGGGTTAATGGTAAATAATGATAAGATATTACGAGTCGGGTTCACGGAGACTTCCCGCCGTAATGGAATGGACGATCTATGGAGGGTTAATCCGTATGTAGTGATTATATCAATGGACGCTTATTCACTCTATGGGTTGAGTATAAGTATACATCTATAATCGGTAGAGTTCAGTTTCGGGTTTATGGTGGCGTAATCCCGGAATTAATAATTAATGTACTTATTATGTTCGATGAATAATTAATTATTGGAGCTACTGGTTATAGGTCCATGGTCCCCGATGTGGCTTCTATAAATCGGACTAATAATCTTGTTATTTGGGCCTCATTGATAATTAATTGGCTGGGCTAATTAATTGATATGCATGGATATTATTTAGTTGGGCTAAATAATATAATACACATAAAAGACATTTTATGTGGGCTTTTTGACCCTTAATGGTGGCGCCATATATGTCATTTAATTAGAGAGAAATTAGTTTTCTTGGATAATTATTTGACATGTGATTTATCTTTTATTTGTTAATTGATAATTCATGGAATATTAGATAATAATATGATTTATCCTAATTTGTTTGGGATAATCATTTTATTTATCTTTTATTTGGAATAAAGGATTAATGGAATAATTATCTCTTAATTATTTAATCCTTGGAGGACAAGGATTACTCTCCTATATAAAGAGAGTTCTCCCAAGTCTTAATGACAAGGCATAATTCGACCACCACATAAAAAGGAGAGGAAAAATTAGTTTTCTCTTGTCTAGGGTTTTAGTAGAAGAAAAACTCTAAGTTTTTCTTGGTGTTGCATATCAAGGAGGTTCGTTTATCAAGAAGGGTGTCCACCAACCGCCGTTTGGAGAACACATCGGAAGATCAAGGCGACTCTTCCCGTTATTGGTAACATAATCTTAAACCCCCTTGTAGTACTTAAGTCCTTTAATTATGAATTGTGTCATATAAATCGTGATCCATCCGCTGCGCATAGATCTAACTCGTTTAGATCTAAGAACCTGCATCCTTTAACGTAGGCAACTCGAGAGAAATTACTCATGAGCTCAGTCTAAAACACACCAAAAACACATCCCCATAAAGCATGATTTAGGGTTCATAGGATTTAAGGTCATTGTCACAAAGGAAATCGGCCCGGATTAACTCACAAACGAAACTCAGCATCGTCAATTGGCGCTAGAAGGAGTGTCTCTTTCTGATAAATTGATCCAAAAATCTAGAATTTTTGTGTTCAACAATGGCCATCACACCGGCAAGAAAACTGTGGATCCTGCAGATCCAACCCAGCAATGTGGAGCTTCTACCACCTAGGGAGAAGGCCAAACTGCGGCTGTGCAAAGAGCTGCAAATATTGCCGAGGATCAGACTCATCAGCCTGATCCAGTCCTTTAAAATCCAGCCAACCAGGCATTGGTGGAAGCCTTGAAAAACATGGATAACACCACCCTTAAGGCTATCTTTTAAGAAACGTTGAAGGGGAGAGACCCCCCAGAGGTCTCAGAAACAACTCTTCCCCAGGAGACTTATAAGAAGCATGAGGCTGAATCCAGCCTTAATACGGTAAAAAGGAATGCTCAAAACCCTAACAACATGTCTAAGGCCGAACTGGATGCTCTGCTCGGGAGGCGATCAGACGAACTGCTCTGTGCATCACCCTTTACCGAGTACATTGACAACTACCCCTGACCAGCGGGGTTCAAGATTCCGAAAATTGAGTCTTATGACGGATCTAAGGATCAATATGATCATATGCATCAATATATTTCACATATGAACCTGTACAACGCCTCAAACGAGATAAAGTGCAAAGGTTTCCCCACACTGCTGACAGGAAGAGCCAGAGAATGGTTCAACAAGATTCCTCCGAGGTCGATCTCCGACCTTGGAACCGTAACTCGGAAGTTCATCCATGCCTTCATCGCAGCTCGTCCATTCCAGAGAAATCAGACTCACCTTCTAACGTTGAAGCAAAAGCATGATGAGTCCGTTTTGCACTTTATAAAGCGTTTTAACAAAGAATCCGCACAAGTATGGGATGCTGATGATCGACTGTTGGTCGCCTCTTTCGTAGCAGGTCTGCGAGAGGGACGGCTGCATGGAAGAGTGTTTAGATGTTTCTTATAAACATTGCTAGGGAGAAGAAGCAAATAGACTCAAGAGAGAATTGGAAAGAGGCGACATAAAGAAAAGCAAGTCAGAAGACAAGTCAGACAAGAAGAGAAAGTCAGTTTGGGATAGAGTAACTGCACCAGTCTCAGATCGGGTGGGCAAGAAAGGAGCTCTGCAGGACAGAGACTTCATCTCTTTGAACAGATCTCGCGAGTTGGTCCTCGCAATTATGGAAAGAAAGGGCATAGCTAAGGTCCCACCATCAATGAGGGGGCCCAGAGAAAAGAGAGAACCTAATAAATTCTGCAAGTATCACAAGGATGTTGGTCATGATTCAGAGCAATGTCAGGATCTGATCAGAGATATCAATGCGGCAGGAATGGAAGGAAATCTTGATGAGGTCGTAGATCGATCTCATCAGGCCGAACCGCGTGGGCGGCGTGAGTTCAAGCACCGGAATAACTACAACGATAGAGATAACCGAGATTAGTTTCAGAGAAGAAGAGACCACTCACCAGACTCTGATGGTCAGATGGATAACCGCCTAATGAATACGATCAATACGATCTCAGGGAGGCCGAACAACCCGAGCGAGGCCGGTTACGGGGCGAGCAGTCTCATCGCTCCTACTCAATCAAGTAAGAGACAAAGACTAATAGGAGATGTAACTTATGGTCCCAAGGACTCTCTCCCTTTAGTAATCAACAATGAAGGATTGGTGATCGAGGCGGTGATCAGCAGGAATATGACAAAGAGGATATGGGTAGACACAGGCAGTGCTGTGAATGTTCTTTACTACAATGTTTTCAGAGCCATGAGGTTGAAGGATACCGAACTCACCCCTATTTCAGCTCCTCTGTTCGGCTTTGCCGGACCCCAGTTCATCCACTAGGTATGATCAAACACCCTACTACTTTTAGAGAATGAACCAAGGACATGACCATGATGGTGGATTATGTGGTGGTAAAGGCACCATCAGCATACAATATAATCATGGGAAGACCAGCGCTTATCGATCTCTGAGCTGTAATCTCACCAGCTCATGTTAGCATGAAATTCCCTATAGGGGAAGGTTCTAAAAAAATCAAAGGCGATGTGGAAACAGCCAGGAGCTGTTACACAACAACGGTAAACGGAAAAATGATGGTTCAGCAAGTGAGTATCGAAGAACTGCTTCCCGAAGACGAAGAGAACTGGTCATCTGAAGATTAGACAGAGGCTGTTTGTCTATGGGACGGACAAACAGACTCAACAGTTAGTACAGGGGCATGGATTCCAGCCTCACTTAAGGAAACTCTGATAAACCTTTTAAAAGAATTCAGAGACGTGTTCGCATGAAAAGTAGAAGACATGCCAGGGTTATCCCTAGATCTAGCAGTTCACAGGTTGAACATAGACCCAAGCAGGAGACTTGTTCGTCAAAAGAAGATGCATTTTGCCTCTGAACGTATCTCAGCAATTAAGCAAGTAGTGACCAAATTGTTGCAGGCCAGCATTATCAAAGAGATCGTATATCTAGAATGGTTAGTGAACCCAGTACTGGTTAAGAAGCCAGATGGGAGTTGGAGGATGTGCGTGGACTTTACTGATGTCAACAAAGCATGTCCGAAAGATTGTTATGCTTTGCCTAAGATTGATCGTATAGTAGACTCAACAGTGGGGTTTGAAGTGTTTGCATTTCTAGATGCTTACAAAGGATATCACCAGATCGCAATGGATCCGCAAGATTCAGAAAAAACTTGGACGTACTGCTACATCACTATGCCCATTGGCCTGAAGAATTCCGGAGCAACATATCAAAGGGCTGTAAATACAATTTTCACCGATCAAATCGGCCGGTGCATGGAGGTGTACGTGGATGACCTCCTAATCAAAAGCAGGTCTCTTGATCAATATTTATGGATGTTAGAGAGGTATTCGAGGTTTTGAGGATAACTCAGATGAAATTAACCCCAAAAAATGCAGATTCGAGGTCAGATCGGGAAAGTTCCTAGGATAATGATATACAAAGACGGAATTAGAGCAAATACAGATAAGATCGATGCGCTGAAGACTATGTCACTGCCGAAAAATATCAAAGAGGTACAACGGTTAACAGGACGAATAGCAGCTTTGAACAGGTTTCTCTCTAGATCGGCACAGCGTGCCTTACCCTTTTTCAAAATTTTGAGAAGAGCAAGTCCTTTCCAGTGGGACGAAGAAAGTCAAAAGGCCTTCGAAGAACTGAAGTTATACTTGGCCGAACTTCCTATACTCACTGCTCCTCGGGAAGGAGAACCTTGATATGTTTACTTGGTAGTAGTTGAATAAGCATTGAGCGTTGTACTGGTTAAAGAACAAGACGGACAACAGATTCCAGTTTTCTTTGTAAGCAAAGCACTCCATGGACCAGAGGTCAGATATTCAAATGCAGAGAAATTAGCATTGGCATTGGTGCATGCCAGTAGGAAGTTAAGACCTTACTTCCAGGCACATCCAATCACGGTAATCACCGATCAGCCGTTACGGCAAATCTTAGGACGACCAAAAACCTCAGGAAGGTTGGAAAAATGGGTTGTCGAGCTGGCAGAGTAAGATATTGATTTTCGTCCCAGAACTACCATCAAAGCACAAGCCTAAGCAGACTTCCTTGCGGAAGGGATAGCTGTTCACCTAGAGGATGATCAGTCCAAACAGAAGGAAAGCAAGTGGAAGTTATATGTAGATGGTGCAGTAGCAAAGATGGGGCAGGTCTTTTGCTCGTCAGTCCGAAGGGGGAAGAGTTCCCTTACGCTTTATGGTTTGGGTTTCAAGCCACCAATAACGAAGCTGAGTACGAAGCCTTAATTACAGGGCTCAAGTTAGTGAGCAAGCTTGCAGTAGATAGTCTGCAAGTTTACAGTGTTTCACAAATCGTTGTAAACCACATAAATGGAGAATATGAGGCTAAATATGAGCCCATGAAGAAATACTTAACAGTGGCTCAAACTCTGCTAGAAAAATTTCAACAGGTCCAGGTTGACCGAATACCCCAAATAGAGTACAGAAGAGCCGACGCATTATCAAAACTGGCGTCAAACTTTATGTCAGATAGGAAGGTATTGCTGGAACTCCTTAAAGAAAGGAGTTACGATCAGAAGAGCGTTCAGCCGATCAGGCAAGAGAGTACGTGGATGGACCCCATTATGTCCTATCTCAGAGATAACATCTTGCCTTAAGACAAAGTTTAGGCTAGAAAGATGAAACTCCTATCAACAAGGTACTCCCGGTTCAAGAACGTTCTTTATCGCAGGTCATACATTGCACCATGGCTTAGGTGTGCAACAAATGAATAAGGAAACTACCTTCTCAAAGAAATACACTTGGGAATTTGCGGGAATCATCCCGGAGCTCGGACATTAGTAAGAAAACGCAGGCTGCTCGGCTACTATTGGCCAACAATGCAGGAAGACGCCAAAGAATTGGTGGAAAGTGTAAGGCGTGCCAGGTGCACGACAATCCATCACATCATCCATCTCAAGATATGGTTCCTATGGTTTCCCCATGGCCCTTCGATCAATGGAAGGTAGATCTAGTAGGACCACTTCCACGAGCTCTAGGCAATGTCCGATTTCTGATAGTAGCAGTGGACTATTTCACCAAGTGGGTTGAAGACGAACTGCTGACAACCATAACAGGGAAGCACATACAAAAATTCCTATGGAAGAATATAGTATACAGGTATGGAATCCCAAAGACCTTGATTTTAGATAATAGAACTCAGTTCGAGGACAGAACTGTCAAAGAATGGTGTGCCGAACTGCAAATAACTCAGCACTTCACCTCTCTTGGCCATCCTCAAGCTAATGGGCAGGTCGAACAGACCAACAGGCATATCAAAACTGGCTTGAAAAAACGCCTAGAAGAAGAATGAGAGAGTTGGACCGAGAATTTGCCCAACATCTTGTGGGCCTACAGAACAACTCCAAACTCGGCCACGGGAGAAACTCCATTCAGCTTAGCATATGGGTGCGAGGCTATAATTCTGGCCGAGATCGGCCTACCGTCCCCACGAGCAGCGCTCTTCTCTGAAGAACAGCAATTGACTGAGCTCAGGCACTCAAAAGATGACCTGGAAGAAGCTCGGAACGTGGCCTTCGTTAGAATGGCCAAGTATAAACAGCGCATATCTCAGTACTATAACTCCCGGGTCAAACACTCATACTTTAAGGTGGGAAATTTAGTGCTCAGAATGAATGAGGTCAGTGATGTATGTCAACCATATAATGTATTTTGTTATATTTTAATCCCATTTCTTGAGTTCTTTGTGACGCTTTTATAACAATTTTGGTAAAAATTGTGATAATACGTTTGTTTCTCTAAATAGTAGAAATAATAAAATCTCACTATTTTGAATTATTTTTTAGGCTTATCAGCCTAATTTTATTATCAGATTTACCCATGGTTTTTCTCGTTTTGTTTTGTACAGATACCACGCAGTGAAGTCTTGAAGTCGTGACATAAAGCCTGACAAATCAGAATTATAGTTATCAAAATCTTATTATTTCCTTTAAAGATGCGGCCAAGATTTAGAATTATTGGAGCTGACTAAGACCCGGAGCAGACCGGAAGAATCACGGTCTATGCCGGATGCCAAAGATTTACTCGATCGAACAATTAAACGGACTGACAGGCAGTTACGATTGACAAGACCTGGCGCATATACCAGATAAAGCCCGGTCTACGCCGGAATATATATCAAAGATTTATTAAGATTGGCAATTTAAGACGCATTTATGGAACCTGACAGCTAGCCAGGGGCTTCTTATTTCCCAAACAGATCCTCCTGCATCTATATATAAAGGCTGGTTTATCAAGAATACGCAAGAAAAGCACTTCAAATTGTTGATTAATCGTCAGAGATGGCTTAGAACCAAAAGTTCATCATCCAATCGATCTTTCCGTTCCTATACTCTAGCCAAGATTCCGGTGCGGACCGGTTAGGTACCGGCGCAGTCCGGGAATGGGTCCTTCAATTATTCCCCCCATCTACTATTCACATTCAGAGACATTTCTATATATATATATATTTGAATAGCACAAGGAAGAAGGGAACTTGGCCATTTTTCTTTTTCCTATCTTGCAGGCAACACCAACGAAGGCTTATATAGCCAAAAATTAGTAACTTCACTTTAGCTATTTTTCATCACAATTAGTACTTAGAATGTTTGGCATCATTTTGTGGATAGTTTATAAGGAGAAGTTGAGCTTTTGGTGCAAACTCCATTGATGATCACCGGAGACGAAAGCAAGTTGTCCTATGCTAATTCAACGGTTGTAACCGATAACATTCGAGTATTATTTTGTATTGTTAATCTGATTATTATGAATGCTAAAATGAATATGTTAGTATTCATAGTAATGAGTGGCTAGACTTGTAACTAGCCAATGCATGTAATTGAACTAATTTGATCTCTTTTGGTTAATCGGACAATGATTACGTAATGTATATTTTAATTTCGATTGTGTTGAAGCTTTTCATACTTGTATTGATTGCTAGTAATTAACCAATATTAGCACACACACACTTAATTGATACCGAACGGAGATATTAGGTGTGAGAACGAGGTAGAAAACCGGAAGGTAAAGTTGACCGTTATCGGAGTTCAATTTCTTATCCGGGGAATGAACTAGTTTGTACTCGTGATTTTATGATGTCAGATAATTAGGTTTAGGGCTCTTAAACCAAGGAGGAGGCATAGAACAATTTCGTACACTCGTATGAGGGGAAATTGTTAGAATAGGAGTGCACCGTTTCACACATTTGGATACCCTAAATAGGTCGTTTGATCACATCCATGAAACTAAAAGAGACTGTTGTTCAATAACATTGCCTTGGTTAGTATCTTTAATATTAATCGTTAATTTTATTGGTGACAGAAAACTATCACTTTTATGTTAAAACTGCGACTTAGATCAAGATAATAATAGCTAATTGGTGTTTAACCACACTTTGAGTTATATCGTGTTCCCTGAGAAGATGACCTTGATTCACTAGACTAGGCTACAATTGACCCGGTACACTGCCGGTTAGATTGGAACCATAGGAAAGTCCACATCAAGCTTTTTGGCGCCGTTGTCGGGGAACGATGTCACTAATTATTGTGTTATTGGTTACTACTTGTATTAGTTCAAAATTCTTGAGAATAATTCAACACTTTTCTTAATCCCATTTCTATTTTGTTTCTTTGGTACTTACCTCTGGGTAAGTGGCCAAGTGTTATTTTAGTGTTTTCTTGTTATTTCTATCCTGTAGTTGATGACCCGTTCTAGAAGCGGTAAGGCCCCACTCACTCCATATAAGCCCGACATAAATAGTTACGAGAGGCAGTTAAGAGTAGAGAATAGTTGCAGTCAAACTAGCCAAGGGCATCTTGGTGAAGAATCGTCCCAGGAATCATCGAACCAAGGAATAGATATGGCAGAAATCAGTGATGAGGCACACACTGAACAAGGGCTTGCTCATGCCCAAGGTCATGGACAAAACCCCAATAATCCAAATCCACCATTACCAAATCTCCTCCACAACCAGATCCCAATAACCAAAACCCCAATAATCGAAATAACCAAAACCGAAACCAAAATAACCGTAATAACAACCCACCAAACCCAAGACCCATTTGTGATCAAACCCTAAGAAGGAATGAGACCAACAATCCAATTTGTTCACCCAATGATGGTGCAAGTAACTTTGAAGTAAAATCCTATCTTTTTGGCTTAATTGACACAAGAGCTCAATTTCTCGGTGAAGATGACGAAGACCTGCATCATCACTTATATCTTTTTGAAGAATTGTGTAATACGGCCAATAGTCAAGGTGTTCATCGAGAATTGACAAGGATGTCAATGTTTCCCTTTTCTCTAAAAGGAAGGGAAAGAGATTGGTTTATGTCACTCCCACATCATTCATTGACAAGTTGGTAGGACATTCAAACTGAGTTTTTAAAGCAATATTTCACTCCGGGAATGAATTTGGAATTGAAGGTTGAAATCGCTAATTTTAGACAAGGATCCGAGGAAACACTTGGAAGTGCTTGGGAAAGATTTAAGAAATTGTTAAGAGCCTGTCCCGGTCATGGTTACTCTCTTGATATGCAAATTCAACTTTTCTGTCGAAAATTGAGAAAAGACTCCCGTCCGGATGTTGATCACACATGTGGTGGTTCTTTAATGATGAATGAAGCACAAGTTGTGTATGATGCTATCGAGAAGATTTCAAAGAATAATAGAATGTGGGAAACTTGTTCTAGTACAAGGAAAGTGGCTTTTGTAGGAGAATCTACATCAAATTTGAAAGTGTTAGCACATTTGGAAAATCTTAGTAGGAAGGTTGATGGTTTGCAAGGGAGCAAAAGTCTAAGCTTGGAAGGCAATGTATCCAGTGAATATTCGAATAATGACAACATAGCATTAGGAATAGAAGAATCTGAAGGATATTCAAGGGAAGAAGTGAGTTTTATGCAACAACATCGGAACTTGAACAATGCCTATTCAAACTCATTCAATGCCATTAGGAGAGATCACCCTACTTTTCGCTGGTCCGAGAGCTCAAACAAGCAAGGACAACCTCCGTATCCTACTCAGTACAAGAGCTCGTACAATGCAAATGCTCAAAACCAAGGTTACCAAGAAAATACCTCGAACCAAACCCACCAATCACCACCACCCAGATCATACCCTCAACACACCACTAAAAGCATACCGGTTACTCAAAGTTCAACTCCTCTTGTAGAAGGAGTTGATAAGTGGGAAAATTGTTGGAAAATATGATGGGTGTGATGTCTACTCAAGCTCAGACTATGGAAACCATGATGACTTCTATAGGCGCAGTTACTAAGGATATGAGTACTTTAAGAACATCCATGAGTGGACATGATATGAGAATGAAAACCATAGAAGCATCTATGAGAAATGTGGAAGACAACTTGAGTAGAGAAGGAGAACGAAAGAATAGTAGACCACTGATGTATAACATTTATATGATAAAAATTACGATGTTTTATATACGTTATCGACTATTTTTATATAAAATATAAGTAATTATAACAGATAATCTTATAAAATATTAATAGCTATGAATAAATCTAAATACTATAAAAATCTAGTAAAAATGATAAAAGTTATAAATTTTGTACCGGGTTAATAACCGGAGTGTCGTGTCGATTCACGTGGGTATTTTTGGTATTTTACAGACCTTAGGTAAACCAAGACCCCCAGTGGCGACATTTTTGGAGTAAAATCATATCTTTTGAAGGAATAAAGGAAGTGCCACGAGATTTAAAGTTCAAGTGGATCAATGGTTCGTGACGCCCGTATCAAGTTATATTTTCGACGAACAAATGGCCCATCAAAGGCATTTTCTGAAAAAGAAGTCTTCATGGAAGTTGTAGATCTCCTCAAGAGCTTTCCAACGCATCTTGAATTATGTCATTTGGAGATCCAGAGCTCAAGTTATGATTTTATCAAGTTTCGGATTAAGATTGGAAAAAATCTATCCGGATCGATCGGATTTACCTCGGATCGATCCGAGGAAACATCATGATTAGACCAGCATGTGGCCTGCAGAGAATATCCTGGGATAATATTTTTATTCCCGGATCGATCCGGCCTTTCTCGGATCGATCCGGTGGGAAAAAGCGCCTATAAATAGAAGCAAACATTGCGAGGCACATAAAGGGGGTACCAAATATATTTTCTTCACCTCTTTTAGTAGTAGTAGTATGTATATATATAGGCCTTATGCCATAAATAAAGTAGTATCGTTATAATGCTCGAGAAATTATCGGAAGATCAATGTTGTTGAAGTTGTTGTAGCATCCGGAAGAATACACGATTTTCCGATTCAATCGTTGTAATCGGGTAAAATTTCTAAAGCATTTATGTTTGTTTTGTCTGTTTATATTTTTAGTATAATGTTAGTAGGCTAAATCTAATAACTAGCCAAAGTTATGTAATCGTTTTATTTCGATCTTTTCGGTAAAGGAATGTTGTCTAAGTAAAATTGAATAAAATTGAGTTAATTGAATCTTTTTCTATTGATAAAGTTTGACTTGAAAGAATTCATAATCTAATTATGAATTGACACCTCGTAATTAAGTTATGAACTCGTTAATAGAAAAACCGGAGGGTAAAATTGGCGAGTGAAAGCGTGACAACGGAACCCGATTTCCTACCCAAAGGCGATTTGTCCTAAAAGATGAATCTTATTAAAATTTGTACTCAAGATCGTAATAATGTTAAAATCATCAGTTTAATTGAAACTTAAACCGGAAAGTTGAATCGCCCGGCCTTGACAACCGGAGCCTTTAAATAAAATTGACCGTTTGTGACGGAATGACTCCTTTTATTCAAAGGTAGAATCGTACTCGGGACCTGTTCGGAAAAACCGTAATGATTGTGGACTTTGGGTGATGACAATGGACATATGACAATTTCACACGCTAATGTGAGGATGAATTGTTAACCAGGAGTGCACCGTTTCATTTACTCAATTAAACCTAAAGATCGAGCACATTCCATTCATTTGAAAAGATCGTATAAATCAATTATATAAACTTTGGCTAGTTCTTTAATTATATATCAGTATCTCAGATATTTATATCTATATATATATATTGCAACTTATGCATATCTATATATATTTATATATCTATATATATTATATTAGAATAAATTTTAAATTACGCATTTATTTTATGTTAAGTAAAATAGTAGTTATCTGTGCTATAAAATTGCGGTTTAGATCGAGTTAATAACAGCTCTTTGGTGTTTAACCACACTTGGAAGAATTACAAAGTTCCCTGAGGAAACGATACTCTGACTCACCATACTAGCACTACATTTTGACCCGATACACTGTCGGTTAAGGACTGGTATTAGCACTAGAAAAGGCCACGTCAACCACCGGGAGGACTACCAAGTAATACCGAAAGAAACCCGAGAGAGGTGAATGCTGTCATTACCCGAAGTGGAAGGGTATGTGGAAGCAATGGAGTAGAGAACTCCAGAAATAATGAAGTGGAAGATGATTTGGATGATCAATTTGAAGAAGGACTGGAAGACTAGGATGAAACAGAATTTAGTAGGGAAGAAGAAGAAATCATTGATAATTTCTTGAGACATGATAGACATGTTGAAGCAGAAAGAAAAGATGAGGAATGGATCAAAGTCCCAAGAATACTGAAAAATCCAAGGGCTAGCGAATTACGGACTTTATTTAATGAACATGTTAGAGAAGACAATGTTACTGATGGTACAGTCCAAGTGGGGAGTAGCAACACTCAACCAACAGAGCAAGAAAAAATAATTCAGGGCACATTTCAAAGAAAGTAGTGCAGGATCATGACACATGGCGACCACCAAATGCTCAAACGTTCAAGGAAGCATCACCGTCTTCATCCAAGGATAAAGGTAAGGGAGGTATGACTTCAAACCCTAAAATTATTGATCTTGAATCTTTACCTTACCCACCTAGAGAGCAAATTAAAAAACTGAAAACGGATAAGAAGTATGCACGTTTCCTTGACACATTTCGTCACCTTAATGTCAATATTCCTATCATTTAAGCACTAATCAACATGCCCACATACGGAGAGTTTCTTAAGGATATCCTCTCTAACAAAAAAACGTTTAGAAGAGTATGAGAATATTTGCCTTAATGAAGAATTCTCCGCAGTATTGCAGCATAAGCTTCCGCCTAAACTTAAAGACCCCGGTAGTTTTACCATTCCATGTGAGATTGGAGGCTTTTTGTTTAAGAAGGTACTTTGCGATCTTGGTGCGAGTATTAATCTCATGCCCTACGAGGATTATAAGAAACTAGGAATAGGAAAGCTCAAAAACACGGAAACGACTCTTCAATTAGCGGATAGATCAATTAAGCGTCCTAAGGGAGTCATCGAAGACGTGTTAGTGAAGGTAGATAAATTTTACTTTCCAGTTGACTATGTGGTTATGGAAATGGAGGAAGGGTTTTCAACACCCCTCATTCTTGGACGTCCATTCCTGGCTACGGGAAGAACCCTTATCGATGTTCAAAGAGGAGAATTAGTCTTAAGAATAAATGAAGATGAGGTCACTTTTAATATCTTCAAAGCTATGAAACATCCATACAAGTCACAAGAATCATGTTCATTCATATATACTATATCTTCTATTTGTATGGATCATACTCAATTACAGATTTTTGAAGATAAGCTCGAGGAATGTTTGGCCTTATCTATTTATGAATGAGATAAGAATCACCAAGAGATGGAAGAAGTAATTTTTCACCTGGACACAGGTGGTTCTTTTGTGAGACAGCCATGGCATCGTTATTTGGAATTAGAACTGGATGGCCCAGTATTAAAACCTTCAGTGGAAGAGCCACCACGGAATCTAGAATTGAAACTTCTCCCTTATAATCTTAAATATGCCTTTCTTGAAGCTAATAACTTACTTCTTGTTATTATTTCATCATCACTAACCAGTTTGCAGGAAGACCGATTGTTGAGAATGCTGAGCCAGCATAAGAAAGCGTTTGGATGGACAGTGGCAGGTATTCAAGGAATAAGTCCCGAGATTTGTGTACACAAAATCACTCTGAATGAAGGTACTAAACCATGAATCCAACCACAACGCCGCCTCAACCCAGATATGCAAAAAGTGGTCAAGAAAGAGGTTATTAAACTATTAGAGATGGGGATAATTTTTCCTATATCAGACGGTGAATGGGTAAGTCCCACCCAAGTAGTACCAAAGAAGGGCGGTTTCACGGTGAAGGAAAATGAAAAACATGAGTGGATTCCAACCAGGGAGGTCACAGGATATCGAATGTGCATTGATTTCTGCAAACTAAATGAGCACACTAAGAAAGACCATAATCCACTTCCGTTCATAGTACAGATGTTGGAACGGTTGAGTGGACATAAATTCTATTGTTTTTTGGATGGTTATTCAGGCTATTTACATATATTTATTGCAGCAGGGGATAGAGAAAAAACAACTTTCACTTGTCCATATGGAACATTTGCATACAAAATAATGTCGTTTGGATTGTGTAATGCACCAGCTACTTTTCAGCGATGCATGATGGCAATATTTTCTGACATGGTTGAAAAAAAATTGAAATTTTTATGGACAATTTCAGAGTTTTGGAGACTCTTTCGAAGACTGTTTCGCACACTTGGAGCGTGTTCTGCAACGCTGTGAAGACACAAACTTGGTCTTGAACTGGGAAAAGTGTCATCTAATGGTATCAGACGGTATTGTTTTGGGTCATATAATTTCTGAAGAAGGTATTAAGGTGGACAAAGCAAAGATCGAAGTGATTAAAAAATTACCTCCACCAGTAAATCTGAAAACTCTGAGAGGATTTCTTTGACATGCCGGTTTCTACAGAAGGTTTATCGTAGATTTTTCACGCATAGCAAAGCCTCTCAGTCATTTGCTTGAAAAAGAAGTGTCGTTCAATTTTGATGATAAATGCATGGAAGCGTTTAAGATTTTAAAAGCACGATTGACAACTGCACCAGTGCTAGTGGCACCGGATTGGAACCTACCTTTTGAGCTTATGTGTGATGCAAGTGATCTGGCAGTTGGGGCTGTTTTAGGTCAACGCCATAACAAGGTACTTAAAGCAATCTATTATGCATCCCACACATTAAACGCAGCTCAACTCAACTATGCCACAACAGAAAAGGAGCTACTCACCGTAATCTTTGCATTGGACAAATTTCGATCTTATCTCGTCGGTTCTAAAGTCATTGTTTATACCGACCACGCGGCATTAAAGTACTTGTTGAGTAAGAAGGATGCAAAACCGCATCTTCTCAGATGGATTCTCTTACTTCAAGAATTCGACATTGAGATTAAAGATAAAAAGGGCAGTAAGAATGTGGTAGCGGACCATTCGAGTCGTATGGAAGTTGCTGAAGAAGAAGGAAAGAGACAAGAGATTAAGGATTCATTCCCGGACGAACAACTCCTCATGGTCGACGCTCCTCCAACTATGCAACTCATTAGAGCTGGTAATACATCAAAGGAGAGATCGCCATGGCTCGATAATATCGTAATTATTTTACGTGTGAATATGTTCCGTCTCATTGGACATGGCAACAGAAAAAGAAGTTCTTCTATGACTTAAAATTCTATTATTGGGAAAAACCGGACCTTTTTCGAAGGTGTTCGGATGATATAATTAGAAAATGCGTCCCCGATAATGAAATTTTAAGTGTCTTATCCTTTTGCCATGATCGTGAGGCTGGCGGCCACCATGGAGGGTGGAAACCGCCTACAAAATATTTCAATGTAGTTTTTATTGGCCCACGCTGTATAAAGACGCACACCACTATGCACGATCTTGTGAGTCATGTAAAAAATGGGGAAATATTTCTAAAAAGCACGAGATGCCTCTCCAACCTATATTGGATTGTGATTGTTTGACGTTTGGGGCATTGATTTCATGGACCCATTTCCCCCATCATTTGGTAAGAAATTCATCTTGGTAATGGTTGATTATGTATCTAAATGGGTCGAAGCCCAAGCCCTTCCAACTAATGATACCGGAGTAGTAATAAAATTCCTTTAAAAAAATATCTTCACAAGATTTGGTACTCCTCGGGCTATTATTAGTGATAGAGGGTCACACTTTTGTAACCGACCATTTACCAAAGGGATTGAAAAATATGACGTGAAACATAAGATTGGTACTCCGTACCATCCGCAAACTAGTGGACAAGTCGAGGTATCTAATAGAGAGGTGAAAAGAATTATTGAAAAAACAGTCGATTCAAACCGTAAAAATTGGGCAGAAAAATTGGATGATGCATGATGACGGGGTCAATCAGGTTATAAAATACTTGACCACCATAAACCAATACTAGCAAGAGGACTAGGCCCATCGTAGTATAGCTATAGTGAATCAAGGTCGATCCCACATGGAACCAATTGTGGATCATCTTATATACAAACAATTAATTAAACATGTCAAGGACATAGAGGCGGTCTACGACCAACATAAGACAAGAAAAGTAAAGACACGACTCGACACAACGTAATTAACCTCCCCAATTATAGTCTTTATCGTTTGGACCTAGATAATTTATATAATAAACTGAACTTATTAACTGTCAATCCGTTTGTATCTATCTTAGATTGGCTACGGGAGTCATCCTCTTTAACTTGACTTAGCACCGGTAGGTCACTAGATCACTGTGGTATTGTTACGTGACTTCGCCTTTTGGTGCCTCCATCTCATATAACTCACACGCTTACGACTCTAAGGATGCCGATATTAACCGTACACCTCGTCTAGGCAACATTCCTATGGTTAGGCGTACTTCCTAAACGATCGCTCAAGCCCTCGTCCAACTAACAATTACCTTTTAGGTCTCATGCTAGTTTACGAACTACGTATAACTAGGTGACGTCAATTCCCTAATACAAAACCTACCTAGATCTCGCTGAAAGCCCCGGAAGATCATTCATGAGCCGACCTAGGAGCCCTATATTGGTATTTCCTAATCGTACGCTAATTAAAACTGACGAGCAACGTAGCCGTGGCCATACCTACTGAGATAATAAATCCTACTAAGCTAAACCTACCATAAAGAGTGGCGGACTAACTAATGAGACAAATAGGGGCTCGGTCGGCCGAAAGATAGAGACACTCGATCGACCGAATGATTCCATTCGGTCACCCAAACGATTTCATCCCCAGATTACATCCTAGAATATATTTCTCAGCGTTTCATCATACGAACAGATTAAACAAGAACCTCGTAAAGAAATCATATAAACTACTTAGATACACATTAATTAAACCAAGCGATTCATGAATAGGCGTTAAACATATGGCGTAGGTTATGGGATCCTCATAGACAAGGCTTCGCCACATCCCTAACGTCATAGCCTAGATCTACATCATCTAGCTATGAATTAACTAACTCAAACGATAAAACATAATTGGAAGGGATTAATTACTTAAAATAAAAGAAACAGAAAATAAAGGCTTACATAATTGCAGCCTTTAAATTGCTGGAAACCTTCACATTATTCTACATTGTATCAAAGTTGTATTATGAATTGTGAAATTGAAGAAAGAATGAAGGGCTCAAGGTATATGTTGGTGTGTATTACAATTCTCGTAGCTGCTTTATATAGGAGTTTTACACGACTTATGAAGGATCTAGAAGGTAAATACGAAAAAATCCGAAAAGTGACCGGTGACACACTCGGTCAACGAAGCACCCCACTCGGTCGATCGAAGCTATAGGCTCGGTCGACCGAACCTACTTTTGCACACGTTAATCGCTTTTTCGTCTATCTTGCTCCCCACTCCACGCTTATGTTGATCTCGATTTCTCTAATTTATCTCTTGATTAATGCTCCGATTTTCTTCCTTATTATCTTGAGATCCATTGATTGAATGACATTTATCCTCTCGATTTGTCGTGATCTACAAAATCGGCATTTATCGCACAATAAATCGGCTTTTAATAATGAAAGCGGCTAAATACCAAATATCATATTAATAATCACTTAACATTAAATAATAAATATAAACATGTGATTTAATATGAAATATATATTATTCATCTCGATTTAAGGTCAACGTTGATGACTTTTACGGGTATAATTTGACCGTCATCAACTACCCCCCACTTAGACTTTGATCGTCCCGAACAAAGCATCAATAAGTCATTCCCAAGACAACATTTTGGATGGTCAAATCATACTTACACAAGAAACTCAAGTCAACTCATACTAGTCATGCTCATAAGATATCCATTATTCACTTCTGACTATGAATCAAGTGATGTGTGCATGTGCATTTAGTTTTTATATTCGTGGCAAGATCGAGTTTATGCTAACCGCAATCTCAACCTACCAACCTCATCATTCATACTTCTCAAGCCTTTAAATTTTTGAAGCACTAGAGCAATAAGCAAGAGCGTATCTATAGGGATTTTGGACTTGGAGACCGAGTACTACTCAAAGCCTCTTAAAGAGTTGAATATTCTTTTCATATCTTCATATTTTTCAAATACTATCAATCTCAAGGAAGAAAACTTTTAAAGTATCCCCTATCTTAGATCAAATATAGCATTGAATATTACCACAAGCGGGGCTACTTTGGTAATGTTACTTACAAGCCCGATGTTTTAACGCATTGTCAAACACAGTGCACGTCTCAAGCTTATTACTCCGCTTTAATGGCTAAAATATAAGAATGCATCGTGAGATAGATATTGACACTAAGTTTCTGAGAACCAATCATCTATGCAATGTACACATAATTTCTTGATTATTATGATTTGCGCGGTATACTCGATTCACAAAGTTGAGTAATTGAATAATAAATAACTACTTGCAAAAACGAGCATGAATATCCTTAAATTTACTTAACATAAGTATAAAATGATCACGTACTCATGAAACTTGGTTCCTTTCCTATCAATTCTTAGCTAGGAACTCACAATTCTAAGGGTACGAGATAAATAATGTGGCATTTATTCAATTTTTTTCAATCATGTGCCGTTTCATTCAATTTTCAATTATAACATAACATGGCTAAGTCTCCTACCCCCCACTTAAACATGGCATTGTCCTCAATGACAAAAATAAATGAGAAGTTAAGAAAAAGACTTATCTCTGGAAACGGCTCTCAAGTAAAGGAAAAAAAATCGGAGTAAATTTCAGCACGTTGTGGAGAAGCAAGTGAAAACCTGTATAAGCAGACAAACTCCACGAAACCGTCAAATACCATGTCTATGGATGTTATAAAATAATGTGGCAGTAATGAGGTATAAATACCTAAAAAACAGTTTAAGCCACTCTATTTTATACAACCAAAGACAAGAAAAATACTAAATAGAAAGAAAAATAAACAAGCAACTAAAGATGGTGGTCTTCATCTACAACCTCCACCGCCTAAATATTCTTAAAACTGGGTGGAGAAGACAAAGATCAAAAAGCATAACCCCATGTGGGAAAACACGAGGTTATTTGGAACAAAAGGTATTCAATCAAAGATAAAAGAGAAACTTGGTAAGGTATAACAGATGCAATGCGGCTAGAGGATAACGATAAAATCAAGCGATTAAGCGAGAAAATTCTCGCTTGCAATGGATATCAACGACTTAGAGGAGATGTAACTACTCCTTGAAATTACTAATAACCCAATGCATCACGTAAAAGTCATAACCGTCATCAACAAGGTCGGATCGGTGTGATAATGTAGAACAAAACTTATCATCTAGAGATGCCGGAATAGACGGAAAAGTTGTGAAATTTAAAACTTCCGGTAGAAAGATAAGTTGTACTTTGATCGAACCAAAAACTCTTTGAAATCTAGCTAGGGTCAGAGCTACACTTCCCCCAACTAGGATCATGAAAATCAAAATGATAAAAGATAATCATTAAAGCTGAGCAATATTTCAAATTTCGCAACACAAAGGTATTTTGTAAACAAAATGGAGGTTGAGAGTATGATGGGTTTAGAAAACGATACACATAAGGATGGGAAGAAAAGATAAAGGGTGGGTAAGAAATTGTGTTTATGGGATTGAGAATTGTTTAAAGGAATGGGATTGGGTGGGAGAGTGAAACGGATGGAAAGAAAGAGAGGCGATGAAAGAATGGTTAGAAATGTGAACTGTTAGGCGATTGGTGAGAGGATCGAAAAGTTTGAAGGTGAAAAAGTGTAAAGGAAAGATAAGGATAATTGCGTAATGAATTGCACATCACTTTGGATTTTCACTTGGATCACCTTTCTAAAAGGTTTTAGAAGTTGACCAAAATTGCACCAATCATTCTCTGTTACATTTTCAATAATTCTCAAGCTCTCTTGATGCTTCCATCTTAAGGTTGATTGCTAAATTTCCTTTTCTTTAGCAATTTCTTGACTCTCCTATGGAACTCTATTTCACGTGGCCTATATTGAGTAAAAAAGTTTTGCACATCCTTAGCCCAATGGTCATCGAACACGGCAAAATAAAAACCTCAACATATGTCACGTTACTCTTATTGGACTCAAAGAAAGAAAAACCTAAAATCCTAAAAAGAAATCCTAAGGGTTTTAAAGAAGTAGTTCTGAGTTTAAAGTCCTCAGCTCGACTTTCCAAAGATTATCCTTGTCAGTTATCATTCTTGGATCGCCAGACTTTGACCCTTCGCGCACTATAAGAGGTGGGCTTGTTGCTTTTGCGGATTAATACCCTTCCCTTGGTTGTGAGACCTAGGAAACGACATTTATCCATACCATTTATACAAAGCTCTTACCTCGGCTCTCGTTTTAGGAATTAGTGAATTCTAAGAAACTCGGTTAAAATTACGGTTTTGGCCTTGACAATAAGAAACAATGAATCAAAGTACTCCGAATAAAGTCGGTTATGTAGGCAAGCCTACGCCGTCTTATTCGTTGGAACATATGTGACAGTTCAGGCCAATCCGTCAAGATTAAGCCCCGTTTAGCCCGAAGGCTTATCGGCTATGCTAAGTCTTGTCGAATCTGGCTTTGTAACGTACATCACACGTGGAGGAGTTGATTGAGCGAAGCTCGTTTGAACTCGCTTGACCATGGTTAGACCATTTCGAACCAATGTACTACGATTCTGCGATTTCTAAATTGTCACCCAAAGCGTAATCTCGTTTCTTTAAGGTGGGTTCACCGAGAAGCCATCACCATAAAACTCAAGCAGCGAGAAGATGGTGTTCTCTCAAAACTCAACGTCTTCTTTAGATTGTGAATGCTTAAACTACACAATTTGTTGCTCCCCTGGCCAGTAGAAGCAATCTCATGCATAGGACAAAGAGATTTTAACAGAACTATGAGGAACTCTTTATTCACTGCTTCCTTTCAACGACTACATGTTTCCCTACACCCTCTAGATGAGACAGATATGGGGCAAAACATTCGACACTAATAAAATTATTCTTACAAACCAACTCCGGGCTCTAAGGTTCATGTATAGGCTAACTTATGCTCAAAAAACCAAAAGGTAGTAAAACATAAGCACAAAAAAAAAGGTAGTACCTTGCCTTCAACATTGTACCACGAAGAATTTAAGCCTTTAAATTTTTTTTTCGGAGCCATCTTTGTGCTTTAAAGGTATTGCTTCCAACGCTTTTCCCATCTTAGATTCGTAGCTCCACATGTTTGCTGGGTTATTTTCTCAGCGCCTTTGAAAAATTACTGACTCAGATTATTGCTTCCCTGGTTTTCGCAAGCGGAAGAAAAACAAAAGCAGACCGTAGGGCGATTTTAACATGGTCTCCCATCTTCGCTATCGGACTTTACGGATTAAACATACGGGATAAAGCAGACACGCCGAAATTCGCACTCGAAAAACACAAATCGAAACCGTGTAAGCGAGCGAACAAGAACAAAACAAAAATAAATTCTCGGTCGACCGAATGAGGTCTCTCGGTCGACCGAATAAGTTTTTTTTTTTTCTATATATTTTTTTTTTATTTTTTTTTTATTTTAAGAATCTGGAATTTTCGACGAGAAGCGAACAACGAGAGGACTCAAAATGTAAAAGCGACTCTAAAAGCAGAAAATTTGACATGAATAAGAAAATTATTTATATATAAAATTGACCGTTGGTTCCCCGGCAACGGCGCCAAAAACTTGATGACGGGGTCAATCAGGTTATAAAATACTTGACCACCATAAACCAATACTAGCAAGAGGACTAGGCCCATCGTAGTATAGCTATAGTGAATCAAGATCGATCCCACAGGGAACCAATTGTGGATCATCTTATATACAAACAATTAATTAAACATGTCAAGGACATAGAGACGGTCTACGACCAACATAAGACAAGAAAAGTAAAGACACGACTCGACACAACGTAATTAACCTCCCCAATTATAGTCTTTATCGTTTGGACCTAGATAATTTATATAATAAATCGAACTTATTAAGCGTCAATCCGTTTGTATCTATCTTAGATTGGCTACGGGAGTCATCCTCTTTAACTTGACTTAGCACCGGTAGGTCACTAGATCACTGTGGTATTGTTACGTGACTTCGCCTTTTGGTGCCTCCATCTCATATAACTCACACGCTTACGACTCTAAGGATGCCGATATTAACCGTACACCTCGTCAGGCAACATTCCTATGGTTAGGCGTATTTCCTAAACGATCGCTCAAGCCCTCGTCCAACTAACAATTACCTTTTAGGTCTCATGCTAGTTTACGAACACGTATAACTAGGTGACGTCAATTCCCTAATACAAAACCTACCTAGATCTCTTTTGAAAGCCCCGGAAGATCATTCATGAGCCGACCTAGGAGCCCTATATTGGTATTTCCTAATCGTGACGCTAATTAAAGCGGACGAGCAACGTGGCCGTGGCCATACCTAACGAGATAATAAATCCTACTAAGCTAAACCTACCATAAAGACATGGCGGACTAACTAACAGACAAATAGGGGCTCGATCGACCGAGCATATAGACACTCGATCGACCGAATGATTCCATTCGGTCACCCAAACGATTTCATCCCCAAATTACATCCTAGAATATATTTTCGGCGTTTCATCATACGTAAGCAGTTAAGCAAGAACTCGTAAAGAAGTCATATAAACTACTTAGATACACATTAATTAAACCAAGCAGATTCATGAATAGGCGTTAAACATATGGCGTAGGTTATGGGATCCTCATAGACAAGGCTTCGCCACATCCCTAACGTCATAGCCTAGATCTACATCATCTAGCTATGAATTAACTAACTCAAACGATAAAACATAATTGGAAGGATTAATTACTTAAAATAAAGGGGAATGAGGAGAAGGACAGAAATATTTCATCAATTGAGTAGAAGGGACAGCTTTTTGAAACTTTTGCATAAAGGACAAAACTATTTATTCACCGTCGTAAATTCATTATTTTAAATTTTGCCGAAATTCATCGTTAAATTCACTAATTTTTAAAATTCATTGTCGAGATTCACCGATTTTAGGGATTCACTTGTCAAAATTCACTCGTCGAAATTCAACGATTTTGGGATTCACTAGGAAGATTCACCGATTTTCGGGATTCACCTGTTTGTCCTTCTCGCTATAAAAATTATGCAGTTGTCCTTCTCCCTATAAAAAATATGTAGTTGTCCTGTTACTTAAAAATATTCCAGATTGTGTCCTTATCCCTAATTTTCCATAAAATAAAAGAAACAGAAAATAAAGGCTTACATAATTGCAGCCTTTAAATTGCTGGAAACCTTCACATTATTCTACATTGTATCAAAGTTGTATTATGAATTGTGAAATTGAAGAAAGAATGAAGGGCTCAAGGTATATGTTGGTGTGTATTACAATTCTCGTAGCTGCTTGCTTATATAGGAGTTTCTGCCGACTTATGAAGGATCTAGAAGGTAAATACGAAAAAATCCGAAAAGTGACCGGTGACGACACTCGGTCAACGAAGCACCCCACTCGGTCGACCCGAAGCTATAGGCTCGGTCGACCGAACCTACTTTTGCACACGTTAATCGTTTTCTCGTCTATCTTGCTCCCACTCCACGCTTGCGTGTTGATCCGATTTCTCTAATTTATCTCTTGATTAATGCTCCGATTTTCTTCCTTATTATCTTGAGATCCATTGATTGAATGACATTTATCCTCTCGATTTGTCGTGATCTACAAAATCAGCATTTATCGCACAATAAATCGGCTTTTAATAATGAAAGCGGCTAAATACCAAATATCATATTAATAATCACTTAACATTAAATAATAAATATAAACATGTGATTTAATATGAAATATATATTATTAATCTCGATTTAAGGTCAACGTTGATGACTTTTACGGGTATAATTTGACCGTCATCAATGCACTATGGGCATACAAAACGGCCTTTAAAACACCGATTGGTTGTTCTCCCTATAGACTAGTTTTTGGCAAGTCTTGTCATCTTCCGGTAGAGTTGGAACATCGTGCGTTTTGGGCTAATAAATTTCTTAACTTTGATCCCAAGGCCGTTGGTGGCCATCGATTACTCCAATTCACAGAACTTGAGGAGTTTCGCCTTGATGCTTATGAGAACGCCCGAATCTACAAGGAACGCACGAAGTCTTTCCATGATAAGAGAATCTTTCGTCGTGAGTTCCATGTGGGTGATCGAGTGCTCTTGTACAACTCATGTTTAAAATTGTTTCCAGGTAAACTTAAGTCAAGATGGACAGGTCCATTTTTGGTAACTAAAGTACATGCATCTGGAGCTGTGGAATTGACTGATGGAAAAACGACATTCATAGCAAATGGTCATAGAATGAAGATTTTCATTGAAGAAGAAGGAATCCCTCCAACTTGAGAGGTGGTGTTCCTTATTGACCCCCCAACCAATTGAAGCATGAGGTAGTCTAGCTATAGACTATAAATGTAGCAATCACGGGTACAATCCTTCCTATTACTCATTAAGCATTTATTTCCGATTGGTCAGTGTACTTAATACTACGTGCTTTTGTGAATAATCGATAGAAGTATCCCTTTTGATTAAGTATATTATTTGATCATCATCATTTTGGTAGTTTATATTTTAAAAATAAATTAAAAATAAATATTAAAAAAATTATAAATAAATAAATAAATTTTCAACCCGTAGTCGGGAGTCAACCCGTAGCTGTGTGATAATAAGTGATTTGTATAAAAATAATAATAAAAATAATAATAACTAAATAATATAATTTTATAATTTTAGGGTTGTATATAAAATAAGGTCTTATAACCGTTATAGAATCAACTCGGCGCGCGACGTGTATAAATCCAGGTCTGAGCCGGTAATTAATTCAAATAAAAGAAACCCTCCCAATTCACGGTCTACGCCGTGAATAACCGGTCTACGCCGGAAGGCTCAGATTTTGAATATCAGAATCGGTTTTCTTTTCCTCTCTCCTCCATTACTTCCTCTTTTTGGTTTCTCTTCCCCATTATCTCCTCCCCATTACAACTCTTCTACCCCAAATAAAATTCCTACCACCCACCCCTTCACATTCAACCTGGTGAAGCTCAACCACCTCCTCTCCTCTCACCCTTATTCCTCCTCCGCTCCACAGAAAAAGAGCCGACTTCTTGCTTTTGGTTTAAGCCATTCCCTCTTCTCCGGTGAGGCTCTATCTTTTCCGGCAAGGTTCCACTAATTTCCGGCCACGAATTACTCTATCCGGTAAATTAACACAACGAAAAGGTATTCAGATTTTCTCTTTTATATCATAAATTATTAATCAAAATTTATTTTGCTTTTAGAAAATTGATTTTGATGATTTTATTGTGTTAATACCACCATCGTAAATGGCCGAACCCTCAAACCCTCGTAGAAAGAATGCTAGTAAGAAACGAAAAACTAATACCCCAGTTGTCGTAGTTCCAGTCCATGAACCCCGCCATCTCACCGCCGAGGAGGAGGCGGTCTCTTTTCAAACAACCGCCACTCCAGCCGCCATCTGAGCCTATGATGATTATTTTGGAAATTGTAACCTTCTCCTCGAGCGTGGTATAGAATTCGAGTCTCTTGGAATTGAATTTCGTAAAAAAAATTAGCGTCGAAATTAGTTATGGATTGCCGAGCCTCGCACTGATATTATCAATGCCACAATGGTAGCAGAATTTTATTCTGTACTATCTGCCATTGAACCGGTAGCAGAGGGGCCATTAACTTCAGTCTCCATTCGTGGCACTACTGTCCCTTTTACTCCTGAGATTATCAATGCTTTTTATAGAATCCCCGATATACCCCGTGAACAGGATTATTATGAAATTTGGAACCTCAGCCAAGCTAGTATGATGCAAATTCGAGCTTTCGAGGCTCAGCGTGCTTTTGATCCATCCGCCACTTGGGATGAAAAATGATTTAAATTTGGTGGATGTATCAAAGATGTACGAGCCATGCAGCACTTCCTAGGCCATAATGTGAGCCCATCAAGACATCTTAGTGCTTACAATTATCCTAATGCTTGTATAGCCTGGGCAATAGTTTGAAATATTCCAGTTGATTTAGGACGGATTATCTTTACCCGAACTAAAGACTTCGCCTCTAACCGTCCTCAGAGTGGCAATATGCCATTTCCAAATATAATCTCTGCACTTTGCATCCAAGCTCAAGTCATTGCTCTTCCAGCTAACAGACTCATGTCCCCCAATTCACCAATCATTGGTCCCCGTCTTGCCGATCTTCCAGCTGGTCGCCTTAATTAGGATAATCCTGTACCACCTCAAGCACCACCTGCCAGCCGCGTTCCAGCTTCTGACCACCCTGTTTTTCCCTCTCCTACCATGTTTCCTATCCAAAACCTTGCTCAGGAGGCCCAGTTTGACTTCATTGAGTCTGAGTTAGCTGTCATTCGGGGTGGCCAAGCCACTCATGATGCTAATATTATCTTAGGTTTTGAGAGAGTTCGGGAGTGGGCTGAAGATATACGTATTGGTATCCGAGGACAGCGTACTTTTCTAAGAACTATTAACCAGGGTTATGCCCAGATCTCTGATACTCTTGATCAATGTCAGTCAGATTCCTATACATTTCCCACTTGGATCTCTTCTGCACCTACTCGTACCTCTCACCATGCTTTTCCTAGGTCTACCTTAGCTCCTAGTGGTATGCCTAGTTTTGTGTCCACAGGTACTGGAACTGCTGCTGATTTCTCTGGTGGCTTTAGCATTCCATCTTCTATATCATCCATCAGTGCCGACTTGAGTAGCATGAGTTTAGAGGGTTCAGTGGTCATGTCCACAACTGCTGGTGGTGCTCGTTTCGAAGCTTTGGTGTCTGTCTCCGCACTCTCTGATCCGGTCCAGTTTTTGAGCAACCTCAATCCAGCAGATTTCCAAGAAGCCGGTCTGACCAATCCAATGAGTTTTGCTCCGATGAGCACAGTGGCTATGAGTGGTGCTGAGTTTCGAGAAGCTACTCAGAGGCATAGGATGGACGATTCGGAGACTGATTCAGATATTTGAAAGATTCCTACCATTTTCTAAAAACTTTCTTATCATTTTGTGAAAACTACGTTGGATTGTAATTATTTTGTGTGTGGTTTGAGAATATTTTACTATGGTACTTAGCTTTAGGTTGATGCACTCATGGGGTAGTGCACATATAATCTTTTATAAATAATTATGCTCTTTGTGTTGAATAAATATGCATCCCTGTGTTGTTGTTTTGATTAAATTTTGGCTCAAAAGAAAGCTTTTAAGCTCTGTACGTGAATTAGAAGTCCCGGTCTGCGCCGGATATATCTGGTTTACGCCGGGATTCCCAGCTGTATTTAAATTTTTGTCGTTTAGCACGGTCTGCGCCGTGAACTACCAGTTTGCGCCGAACACTGCTGGTTCACACCGACCTGACATTATCTCTGCCCCCCTGCATATTCCTTAATAGACTGGTGGGTAGGCTTTTACATGACCCGGCGCGCGCCGGATATTTACCGGTCTGCGCCGGCCATGATATTTTGGCCCGACCAGGAACTCCTCAGCAGGTTTACATTTCTATTTATATCCTTCTGTACCAACCCCAAACCCTACACCAACTCTTCTTCTCCTTTTCTTTTCTTTTCTTTCTCTAAGTATTTTCTTTCTTTTTGCAACCATGTCCTCCCCTTCAACACCCTACCTTTCACCACCTGAGTCACCAAACTCGGTTGTTTCTCAACCAGAACCACAATATCCTACCCCACACATCGTAGATTACGCCTCAGAAACTGCGCGTGACCGCTACTTCTCCAACTTTTCTCACTCCCCCATACTTATTGAAAAAGGCCTAAACATGCGGAAAGTTAAAGATTGGGGCGAAATTCGAGTTCTGTGGGGAGGTTGGGAGCGGTTTGTTCGTGCTCCCCGTGGGCGTATCAATATCACTATGGTACGAGAATTCTATGCCATACTGTCTGAAACACCATATGTTGAAGAAACCACATCAGTCTCCATCCGAGGTGTCTGGGTCCCATTTACTCCTACGGTTATAAACCGTGCCTTCTTCATCTCCGAAGAGCAAGTTGCTGTCCACAACCACTATGAACGGGCATGGTGTTTGGACTCCGTCAATGGTTTGATGTTAAAATGCGCTGAAGCCGCACATGCTTTATTTCCTGGTGATCCCCACGAGCGTGATCTGTCAGCTTATGGCCTATCTTCTTAAATGTGTGCCTGGAAGCATTTCATCAATTCTCGTGTTTTCCCTACAAATGATTTCTCTCAAATTAACGATGATAAGCTATTATTGCTCTATGCTATTTCTACTGGTGCTGCAATTGACAGGGGTGTGCTCATACACCGTGTTGCTGTCTGTTTTGCACTATCAAGGAACAACTTCCGTCAGCCATTGCCTTTTGCATGGTTGATATCTCATCTCTGTAACCATGTTGGTGGAGTGCCTGTCATTTCCACAGATGAGGTTTTTCCGTGCTGTCGTTCCCAAACTGCGTTGTTGCCAGTTGATATTCCCGGTGGTTCCTCATCCGCTGAGACGAGGGATACTGATTGAGTTGGTCGTGGTTTCGTTAACTTGTATGCATTCCTTGATGGTTGGCCTGGTGGTATCTTATGGTTGGTCGGGTTGGTTGTTATGTTGTCCCAGTTGTTTCAGTTTGGATGTTTTCCTGTCTTTGTAAATTAAGAAATAATGTCGTGGGAGCGTAGTTCTTTCCCTTTGCCTAGTTTTTATAATATTTGCATTATCTAAATAAAATCAAGGCTGCATGTTCAATTTTATTTTGTTTAAAGTTCTTTTATTTTGATATTCCACCATTTTGAAATGCATCAATAGCTTTCTGTACGTATTTAGCATTTACCGGTCTGCGCCGGGAATATTTCGGCGTACGCCGCGTTTACCTGCCAGCTTTTTGACTCACACATCCCGGTTTATGCCGTGGTCATTTTTGACCCTGCATCACAATTTTATTAAATATAATTCTTCCTTATTTTTCTAACCACTTCCTTATTACTCACTTTTTCATCGAGACGATGACAGTTCATAAGTGGGGAGTGGCAACGTAGTTAGTCTAATAAGGAATAATTTCGCCAAACACGCGAGAAACACTTAATTTTGATTACTTTTCGAGCATAATAAGTAGAATAAAATAATTTTGGACACAACATTTAGCTCTACGATTAATAAAATGAATATTTCAAAAAAAAAAAAAGAGCAACCTTAATAAATTAAAGGTACATTTTGTTTTGTAATTCTTTGACAGTAGTGTGAATCAGTGAAACACGTATATTCTAAGTTTTTGTTAAATAAGCAAACTTTTGTGAAATTATACATATATGCCTTAGTAGAAACTAGAACTTAGGTTTGATATCCTTTAGAGGCGAAATAGAAAGGTGTTTGGAATCGAAATTAGGGATGACGGTCCTGGCATTTCTTTTGACAAAGCTATAGCCAAATAGCCTTCCCGAACGTAATTTCCACCTGTCCCCACCTCAGCCTTTGTAGAGTGGTGAGACCCCACTCGAACTAGCCATTCATGATTAAACTCATCCGACCCTTAGCCTAATTTTGGTCTACATTCCCTTGATGTCCCGTAAGCTTAGCAAGTTTCTGTGTATTGTGCGGAGATAACTTTGGAAGTGGAATGTTGGATAACTTTAGTGGCACAAAGATGAGTTGGTATCTATCAAGTTCGGAGACCATTGATGTATATATATTAAATTTTATTTTAATTTCAAAAAAAAAAGGTAAGTTTTAGAAGGCAATTTTGGAGGACGAGTTAGACAAATTCAAGTAATGCGAGTTTGGGTGTTAAATCAAATGAAAAGATACTTCATCTCTTATGTTTATTGTTGAGGAGACGTCTTTGGCAATTATGCGAGAGATTTGGAGTGCTAATTAACTCATTGGAATTGAAGGTACAGATCTTGCTATCTTGCATATGTTCTTTCTGATATATCCTTTTTATCCCTTCGATTAGCCTATACCGAGCCTAACTTTACAAGCTTGCAAGTCCTACATGATCTAACTTCTTGACTCCGAATGCCTCGAATAGTGGAGAATGGTATCACCCTTAAGCTTATGGTTTGCAATTATTAAATTTGTATGCATAAGTTCGTGATCGGTTGCATAATAACAAAATGGAGGAACGTTTGCACACACACCACACTACTCTCTTAGGTAGCTGGATAATACGTAATCTTTAATTTTGATTGGATGGATCATCTTGTTGAACATTCATTTCTTAGCATTGCAAAACTATAAGTTGAAGTTCCAAATTATTTTGTCGCTTTTTTGTTCGAGGACGATCAAGGCTAAGTGGGGAGTGGTTGATGTATATCAACCAGATAATGTATTTTGTTATATTTTAATCCCATTTCTTGAGTTCTTTGTGACGCTTTTATAACAATTTTGGTAAAAATTGTGATAATACGTTTTGTTTCTGTAAATAGTATAAATAATAAATCTCACTATTTTGATTTTATTTTTTAGGCTTATCAACCTAATTTTATTATCAGATTTACCCATGGTTTTTCTCGTTTTGTTTTGTACAGATACCACGCAGTGAAGTCTTGAAGTCGTGACATAAAGCCCGACAAATCAGAATTATAGTTATCAAAATCTTATTATTTCCCTAAAGATGCGGCCAAGATTTAGAATTATTGAAGCTGACTAAGACACGGCGCAGACCGGAAGAATCACGGTCTACGCCGAATGCCAAAGATTTACTCAATCGAACAATTAAACGGACTGATAGGCAGTTACGATTGACAAGACACGGCGCATACCAGATAAAGCCCGGTCTACGCCGGAATATATATCAAAGATTTATTAAGATTGGCAATTTAAGATGCATTTATGGAACCTGACAGCTAGCCACTAGCCAAGATTCCGGCGCGGACCGGTTAGGTACCGGCGCAGACCGGGAATGGGTCCTTCAATTATTCCCCCATCTACTATTCAAATTCAGAGCTTTTTCTATATATATATATATATATATATATATATATATATATATATATATATATCATATAGTTAGTATACTATTAAATTTGCATGTTTGGTCGTCCGGCTTTTTGCGACGCTTTGGTAAATCGGCTTTAGCGACGTTTTGGTCGTCGCTATACCAAAATTTTGTCTTTTCCCTTTTTTTATATATTAGGTAAAACGAAAGTCGTATGATTTGGTACGGTGTTATCACATCAACGTGTTTATCACTAGGGTTTTTATTTGAAGCATTCAATTCTTCGATTCGAGTTTGGAAATTTTAATTGTGTTATTATGTAGTTTCTATTGGTATTTTGAAACTCGGTATGACTTTTGTGCACGAAGGTGCATTTCGATCTTCGTAATTTTTGGTTAAATAAAACAAAGTCGTATGATTTTGATGCGGTGCCACACAAAACTACTAGAAAATAAAATATTGTAAAAATTAGATAAGGAATGAGAATGTTCATTCGATCTATGATACATAAAAATAAAAAACGAGATCCAACTCCCATTTATCTTATTTATCCTTCGGTTAATTTACTTCGATAAAAGATAAGAAAATGAAAATCTTCCGAACCTTTTCTTTTTTATTTTTTTTATTAGTATTAGTTAGGGTTAAGTCTGACATGAATAATATTCTACGACTAACAATTCAATATTCGAGTTTGGGAAATTTTAATTTTGTTATTATGTAGTGTTTATTGGTTCACAAAAACTCTGGTTTGACTTTTTTTGCACGAATGTGCATTTTGATCTTCAGGATTTTTTCCCCACATGTAACCTTTCTTGCTGCAACACGCAGGCATATTGTCACCTCTAAAGGATGGTTTAAATGTTTTTCTAAGCATTGAAGTAGGTTGATATCTTCTTTATTTTTGCTAAAGTAAATTTATTGCAGACATAAAATCTATAATCGGTGCATAAAAAAAGTGAGGGCACACCGTGCATCGCACGGTGGCCCCACTAGTATATATATATATTTGCATAGCACAGGGAAGAAGGGAACTTGGCCATTTTTCTTTTTCCTATCTTGCAGGCAACACCAACAAAGGCTTATATAGCCAAAAATTAGTAACTTCACTTTAGCTATTTTTCATCACAATTAGTACTTAGAATGTTTGACATCATTTTGTGGATAGTTGATAAGGAGAATTTGAGTTTTTGGTGCAAACTCCATTGATGATCACCGGAGACAAAAGCAAGCAGTCATTATGCTAATTCAACGGTTGTAACCGGTAACATTCGAGTATTATTTTGTATTGTTAATCTGATTTTATGAATGCTAAAATGAATATGTTAGTATTCATAGTAATGAGTGGCTAGACTTGTAACTAGCCAAGGCATGTAATTGAACTAATTTGATCTCTTTTGGTTAATCAGACAATGATTATGTAATGTATATTTTAATTTCGATTGTGTTGAAGCTTTTCCTACTTGTATTGATTGTTAGCTTATGTTGGAGTAATTAACCAATATTATCACACACACACACACACACACACACACTTAATTGATACCGAACGGAGATATTAGGTGTGAGAACGAGGTAGAAAAACCGGAAGGTAAAGTTGACCGTTATCGGAGTTCAATTTCTTATCCGGGGAATGAACTAGTTTGTACTCATGATTTTATCATGTCAAATCATCAGGTTTAGGGCTCTTAAACCAAGGATGAGGCATAGAACAATTTCGTACACTCGTATGAGGGGAAATTGTTAGAATAGGAGTGCACCGTTTCACACATTTGGATACCCTAAATAGGTCGTTTGATCACATCCATGAAACTAAAAGAGACTGTTGTTCAATGAAATTACCTTGGTTAGTATCTTTAATATTAATCGTTAATTTTATTGGTGACAGAAAACTATCACTTTTATGTTAAAACTGCGACTTAGATTAAGATAATAATAGCTAATTGGTGTTTAACCACACTTTGAGTTATATCGTGTTCCCCGAGGAGACGACCTTGATTCACTAGACTAGGCTACAATTGATCCGGTACACTGCCGGTTAGATTGGAACCATAGGAAAGTCCACATCAGTCAGCAGACAAGGACCCAAAGGAAAACTTGACCCGAACTGGGAAGGTCCGTACAAGGTGGTCAAGGTGCATGGGAAATGAGCATATCAGCTGGCTGATGCAAGCGGCAGGACCGTACCACGCAGTTGGAATGCAACCAATCTAAGGAAATTATATGTCTAGGACAGGTTATAGACTTCTTATGCTTTATTTATGTTTTAAGTTTTATGTTTCAGTAAGATGTAATCAAACATCGGTTATTATTATGAATTATTATTTTGCACAAGTGCATCGTTCATTTTACAGCTTTGATTAAAGTTTACAAAGAACAAACCTTACAAGTCTGCAGATGACGATCGAATCGAAAGCTACGGGTGATTAGCTCTCGAAAAGTTTGCAAATGACAAACTTTATAAGTCAGCATGACAGACCATACAAACTGAGCTGCATGTCAGACTTAGAAAAGTTTACAAAGAACAAACTTAGTAAGTCTGTAGGACAGACCATACGAACTGAGCCGCAGGCCGGACTCAGAAAAAGTTTGCAAATGACTAACTTTACAAGTCTACAGATGATGACGATCGAGAATCGAAGCCGCAGGTCGAGAGCAGAAAAAGCTTGCAAAGAACAAAATTTACAAGTCTCAGAAGATGATGATCGAATCGAATCGAGTCAGGTCGGACTCGAGAAAAGTTTGCAAAGAACAAACTTAATAATTCTGCAGGACAGACCATACGAGCTGATCTGCAAAGTAGACTCAAAACTTGGTAAAACCACGCTCAGCAAACTGGCAAGCAAGACGACTAGAACTGATGTATGCTAAGAACTGATTATACTCAGAAAGTTTGAAGTATTCCAAACTCTCAAAGTCTGCAGGACAGACGATCAGAGCATTACACTAAAGCACATCATTTGAAAAGCAAAACTTGCAAATGATTTACTTCATGGGGCAAAGGACCCTAAGTTATGTGAAAAATAAGAGCCAAAACAAAGCCAAAAGGAAATAAGATATAAATGGCTAAAATCCAAAGAAAGAACAAATGCCTGAGATGCATGTATTGTCAAGAACAGAAAACAACAAAAAAAATGTTGGAAATTATTATAAGTTTTCAAAAAGAGAAAACAAGTGCCTAAGCCTAAGAATCAGCAGCAGGATCTTTTTGAGAAAGCGATCGTAACGCGCACTGTAAGGTGAAGTGAAGATGCACTGCAAGCTATTCGAGCAAAGATGTCTCATGAGTACTACTTTTGCGCAGATCTTCACCAGCCTAAAACTCCTTAAGTCGAGCATCATAGACTCTGTTGGTGCCAGGTTTGTGAAGTCCCCATGGGGAAGAGCCTCAATGACCAAATCAGGACACTGGGCCTTGGCTTCGTCCACACCCAAAGTGTACCCATGACCTAAGATTGGGGAAAGTAAAACTTTCAGGGCTCCAGTAAAATGAGTGGAGCTCTTATAGTCCTGAATCGATTGGGTGATCCGTGCAGGTATCGCAGCCTCAAGTCCTTCATTATTAGCTCGGATTTTTGCCATGGCTTCCTCCCGCTCAGCACTGGCAGTCCTTAGTTCTTGTAGCTCGGCCTGCTGGGCGAGAATGATCTTATTCAGATCTGCGATCTGCGATCCTTGGACAGAGACTTGTCCCTGTGTTTTTTACGGCTGGCCGAGAGGTCATCGATCCATTTTTCTAGAGAAATCTTCTGGGAAGAGAAGCTGTCAAGTCTGTTCAAGACTTTCTTCCCCGCCTTAACGACCTGGCAGAAGACAACAGGGTCAGTAAGGTAAACAGATGATGACTAAAGGAAGTAACAGATATAAAGGCAAGAAAAAATATGCCATGGTGGCCAAATCTTTGTCTGGCAGCTCTGACAGAAAGTCAGCAGGAGTAGAGCACCCCACGGAGACATCCTGGTCACCTCGACCAGACCTGCTCCTGTCCAGATCGGGAGCGCACTTGAAGTTGTCTCCCCGCCGCGGCAGACTAAGAACCATCCAAGATGATCAGGCTATCGTCTTTGCTGTGCATCAGACTGCGTAGAGAGCAACTGATTCGTCCGTTGAAGACCGTCCTCAGTATGAAGTTCATCAGGTTGGATCTCAGGGTTCACCAAGGGAACCTCCACACCACCATCAGTCCCATAAGCGGTTGGGTTTACAATCTGTTCGTTGTGCTCAGGCACAACTTCCTCCTCGAATGCTTCATCAAAAATAACTGCAAAGTCGGCCACTAAAAAGATAAAGAAGAACAGCGTTATATACGAACAGAGAAAATCGCAAAAGCAAAAAACAATACACAAAGAAAAGTTGAAGAAATTAAAGCAAGGATAAACTCCTACAATTGTCATACTCCGCTTGAGTAAACCTCAGATAAGGCTCAGGCCTAGAGTCGGCCAGACGAGCTGCCTCGATTAGTTCGGGGGGGCACTCTTCGAAGTCCAGATGGACACCGGACCCAGCAATATCGTCCAGCAATCGTTCATTAACCCCAGTGGGGCATACGTCAGCCAAAAGTTGGTGATAATTCCAAAGACTCGGTTCATGGTACCCTTGATGGCGGATGAAGAAGAAGTGGGTCTTCCACTCATGGATAAAAGTTTTCCCCTTAGAAAGTATGGGAATACCCCTTCGGTGGTCTGTTCGGCGTGGAAAGTAATACCACCCGCTATGATTCATAACCTTCTTATTTGGTAAAAAGTCCTAAATAGCTCTACAGAGAACTCAGTATCTATACATCGGCAGAAGATCATAAAACCGATGATCGACATAACCCCATTAGGGGAAATCTAGGCAGATCCTAGATGGTAATGTCTCAGAATGGCCAAGAAGGCCGAACAGAATAGGACCCTAAGGCCACAAGTGAACTGCTCTTTGTACATAGTACAATACCCCTCAGGGGGCTTATGAGCATATAAGTTTACGTCTCCAGGCAGACGGGGAGAGTATTGGTCCATATCAATATTATACTGGTTACAGATCTGCAGGATATCATCCTGTAAGATTGGATCTAACCCCAAAACAACCTAGGGATGACCTAGCAGTCATATATGCCCTAATACTTTGATTCAAATAGGTAAACCCGAAAGAGTCACGGGGCCTAGATTTATTGGCAGGCTGTGGATCTACAGTTAATTGCTCGGTTTCACTACGATCAGAGACCAAATCGGAAACAGGTATTCCTAATTGAGCCCTAGACTGATGAATTTCTACTTCAGACTCAGATTGGGATTCGAATTCCCTTTCAATTGAGCTACTAGATGCAGTCCTATCCCTCATTAATTGGGAGAAGAAGAAGAAACTCAGAAATCAGAGAAGAAAAATGCTTACTTGTATAATGTGGAAAACTCTTGAAGAAATACTTGAATCTATGTTTTAATAGCCAAAGAAAATGAGTGGGAAAGGTTAATCTGAAAAGACATGGGTTATAACCCCCTAGGACGTGTAAACGACGTCAGTTATGGGAAAGAGGGAAAAACGCCTCGATTCCCAAAAAATCAATTATAACCTACTTAATAGACTGCCACCTGGCAGTCAGTGAATTCAAAACGCGAGGTCGGATAAGTCTGGCCGAACCGCCAAATAGTGCAGATCTGACCAACTAAAAGCAAGATCAGATCTGGGGGGCTTATGATGATAGCCGACCCAAACTACGCCACGTGTCATCCTTTTAGGACGTGTAATAAATGAATAACCTCTAAATGAAGGGTAGTAAGGGCCAGGAGCCCCCAAAGATACACTTAAGGGCAGGTCCCTTACCTCAGGTGGGAGATCGGCAGAAACTTCTCCTCCAGCCACCACAGGTCGGTCAAGGCCTGGCGAAGAGGAGCTGCCCAGTTCGGCCATTGTGGCCTTAGGGGCTCAGCGCAGGACGCCTAGAGCTACCTCGACTGTTATTCCATGTAGGGGATAACTAAAGATAAATAAGGAATGAATCCTAAGTCATAAAGACTGTGATCTTGACATTTAATGTGTCCATAACTATCCCTAAATTATAGGGATATAGACGTGTATATCCTTAGGGGAATAATGTTAATAATAATAACTTAATTCATTGCAGGACAAGGAAAGGGATGAGACATCCCCTATATAATAAACCCTAAGAAACTACGAAAGACTTGATTCCAATTAAGCTATTGGATGCGTAGGCAACTCGAGAGAAATAACTCACGAGCTCAGTCTAAACCACACCAAAAACACATCCCCATAAAGCACGATTTAAGGTTCATATGATTTAAGGTCATTGTCACAAAGGAAATCGGCCCGGATTAACTCATGACGAAACCCAAGATCGCCATACGTAAGAGTGTAATGCCGAATTTACAATTACATTATATATATATATATATATATATATATATATATATATATATATATATATATATATATATATATATATATACTAACAAAATGCACGTATGCTGTACATGTTGGTTAATTTGATTTATTGAAATTAAATTTAACAGCGTAATTTAACATTATTGTTACGTACGTGTTTAGCTTATAAAATAATAGTATAATGAATAATGATAACCTTGTATGAGTTGATTGTTTAAATTGTAAGTTCAATTATGGAATAAATATCAATACAAATGAAATCTAAACAACATAACATTATAAACACGTCTATTGTTACAATATAATGAAGCATATAAGAATGGATACTTAAAAATCTCTTGACAAATCTCTAGACATGTATGAGTGTTGGATTCAAAGGCAATCGGAAATCTCCCACAAATTGTTCTTTGTAAACGGTCATAAAATATTCAGGAGGTTTAATTGGCCCTCTTATATGCATCACCTTCAGGAGGTTTAACTGTGCTAGCAAAAAGCACATGCTTTTCACGTGTTAGGCTAATTTTTTTTAATTTCATACATATATTGTTGACCATGCACTTAATTTATAAAATAATTATATGTTAAATAATGACAATTGTTATACACTAACTTTTTGTTTGGTATAGTTATTTTTTTCTCTTACTCATAGGTATTGAATCAAGCTTGCCATGTTACATTTTCATTCTTTTAAATACGATAAGCTTTTTAAGTTATAAAATCATGTATTTTATTGGTATGGAATGAAGATTTGTCTCAAATATCTGTTTCTAAGTTTCTTCTAACCTAAAGAAACATAATCAAAATATAATATGTCCAAAAAATGTGTAATGTTTTAATTATTTATATTGTATACTTACTTTCGATTACAACTGCAAATACTCTTTGTCAAATAATTTATTGTCGGTCAAATTTAATAATCTTAAAGACATAGGATCATTAATTGTGTCACATGAGTATTAATGAATTGTATTTATTCTATGATAAACTAATTGTACAAGCAAAAAATCGTATAAATTTATTTGAAGGATATTTATATTGTTCGTTTAAGTATTATTAATATTTTATTCCACACTTTTGTGATGCTATTTGCCTCTTCTTCTCAAGTGTTATAAGTGGTTGAACTTCGCCAGTCTGTCTACTACTACCATGATGACTTCCTTTCCTTTAGACTTAGGGAATCCATCTATAGAATCCATATTGAGTTGGGACCATGAATGTGAGGGACAAGTAATGGGTGGAGCAATCCTTGAAATTTATCATGTAGACTTTTGCACTGCTGTCTAGTTATACACCTTTGGATCATTTCTTGAACATCCTTCTTAAGCTTGGGCCAATAAAATCTTGAATGACCCCTATTGGACTTGAGTGCAACTTCCCTATCAATTTGGATCTCAAACTTCTCCAAATAAAATGGATCTCAAACCTTCATGGGGTTCCTATGTATATCCTCATTTTGTACTTAAGGAATCTCATGATGCATAGTGTAAATGGGATTTAAGGTTGTACTAATCATCAGTGCCCGAAAATTTTCCTCCACATCTAGGTCACCTTTGTAGTTGGTTGTACTTCTTGCATCCAAGAAGAGGATATTGTCCTCACAACACACGGTGGTCCCTAAACATGAGTTTGTATGTACAAGGCATCAACCACTACATTTCACTTCTCTTTTTGTACACAATAGTGAAATCCAACCCAAGTAATTTGGTCACCCTTTTTTTTGTAGTGCAGTAGTGGCCCTCTGATCCAGAATGAACTTCATACTTGATGATGACGAAAATATCACCAACAAGTTTGAGAGGATTTAATGATGGATATCTGGAGAGAATGAGTGATTTCTATGGTGGTTGCGAGGCGGCGCTCAAGAACAAGATGAGGAAAATATTGTGTTTTGGGGGGATTATAAGCTGAGCCCGAAAAGCTGCCTACGTACCCTTTTTTAGGGATCAATCCATGCGTAGTTCTGGAAAATGAGAGAGAGCCCTTTTTGTAATGGAGGTGAAGGTGATATATATAAAGGCCTGGAGTTGGCCAGCTGGTGAGACCAGGACAACTAGCAGACTACGAGCCTGGAGGGCTAAAAGCCCTTAGCAGGCAGAGAGCCTACGGTGGGCAAAGAGCCTACGGACAGAGAGCGTCGTACATGAACTTTTTTGCTGAGTTGTGTTGTGTCTGTTTGCGTTAAAGGATGGCGAGCTGGAGGGGCGAGCGGGTCGGCCCTTCAATGCTTTGTATCGAGCTAGCTGTTTGCTGCTTCATTCCTGTTGCCCTAGCTAATGATGAGGATCGTGATAGCGTGAGGTGAAGCTGGGCCGAGGACCCTATCCGTTACTGGGCTTATATCTCTTTTCTGGATTTGGCGGGGCTTTGCCGATTTTGGCATATTAGTGTTAGGTTTAGTGCCCGAAAGATAATTTGTGTAATTGTTTTTAATAATGGATGACAGAATTTATCTCATCTTAGTTACTTGCTTTGTGCTTATAAAGTAATACACTGCTGCAAACCCTAAGTATATCTGTATGTAATCACTTAACTCAGTGTATGGATTACACGTGAGGATTGAGTTAGTGGAGATATGCTTAAACTGTTAGTCCGTGGTGAACTTAATCAGAGTTTAGGGTCTCTTGATTAAAACACCAATAATGCGCCCAGAACACCTTTGGGTGTGATAGTCTTATCCGGACTATCGGTAGAGGGTACCTACGTAGGGCATTTATATATGATTTAATCTGTATTTCTTGGTATAATTCCGTAATCGATGAATCTTATTAAATCATTAGATGATCATATATGGATCAACCTTAATCATGAGGTGATCACAGGGTGCTGCTTGTCTCGGGGTAGTGTTTGATGTGTTAGTTACGGTTCACTTAAATATGTGTTCCAAGCCACTTCTCATTGGCACTATCTCTCGATGAGTGAGTAGTTCGATTTTCACAGACATGGAATCAATTCCTTCCTCGGGAAGAAGAGAGAGACGATCCCCTTATTTGTTAGCCCTAAGAAAGTGATCGATCCGGGAGTTCGCATTTGACTAATTAGCTACTAGTCGATATGCATACTAATTGATCATCATGGGGTTAATGGTAAATAAGGATAAGATATTCGAAGTCGGGTTCACGGAGACTTCCCACTCGAGAATGGACGATCTATGGAGGGTTAATCCGTCAGTAGTTATTATATAAATGGACGCTTATTCACTCACATGGGTTGAGTATAAGTATACATCTATAATCGGTAGAGTTCGATTCGGGTTTATGGTGGCGTAATCCCGGAATTAATAATTAATGTAATTATTCTCATTCGATGAATAATTAATTATGGAGCAATGGTTATAGGTCCATGGTCCCCGATGTGGCTTCTATAATTCGGAATGATATTCTTGTTATTTGGGCCTCAGTGATAATTGATTGGCTGGGCTAATTAATTGATATGCATGGATATTATTTAGTTGGGCTAAATAATATAATACACATAAAAGACATTTTATGTGGGCTTGGAAACCCTAAGTGTGGCGCCAATTTTGAGTATTTTTTAGCACAAAAAATAATGTTCTTGTGTTATGGAAAATAAAAGATATTCTTGTTATATGATTGGTTGGATGACTTGTTATTTGATTTCCTATTGGTCAATACATGTCACAATTAGTCATTAAGGAAAATATCTTTTTATTTTGTTTAATTAATTATTTATTTAATTAATTAATACTTGGAGACCAAGGATTTACTCTCCTATAAAAGGAGAGTTATTCCAAGTGTATTGAAACAATGAAAAATTCAACCACCACTTGTAAAAGGAGAGAAAAAATTGTTTTTCTTGTCTAGGGTTTTAGTAGAAGAAAAACTCCAAGTTTTTCTTGGTGTTGCATATCAAAGAGGTTCTTTTATCAAGAAGGGTGTCCACCAACCACCGTTTGGAGAACACATCGGAAGATCAAGGCTTCTCTTCCCGATATTGGTAACATAATCTTAACTCCCTTGTAGGATTTTAGATCCTTTATTTATGTGTTATAATATATGAATCGCGATCCATCCGCTGCGCGTAGATCTAACTCGTTTAGATCTAAGATCCTACATCCTTCAATTAGCCCCCTACTCCTTGAGCTCTTCACTGTATCTGTGAGAGTCATGGAGTAAGTTTGTAGATGACTTGATGTACCATTTGCCGAGATGATTGTTTCAGAGTGATCTGTTGACGTAGCGTAAGGCTCATTTAGTCTGTTGGTGTCGTGCTTAGATGGTGAGCAGACAGACCGAAGATTTGCTCGAGTACGAGCTCCAAATATGATGCCGAGCTGGAGTCGAGCTTATAAAATATTTGCTCGAGGGTGAGCTCCAAGTATGATGCCGAGCTGGAGTCGGTCTTATAGAAGATTCGCTCGATGGCGAGTTCCAAATATGACGCCGGGCTGAAGTCGGTCTTATAGAAGACTCGCTCGAAGGCGATTTCCAAATATGATGCCGAGCTCAAGTCGGTCTTACAAAAGATCCGCTCGAGGGCGAGCTCCAAGAATGATGCCGAGCTGGAGTCGGGCTTATAAAAGATTCGCTCGATGGCAAGTTCCAAATATGATGCCGAACTAGAGACGGGCTTGTAAAAGATTCGCTCGATGGCGAGTTCCAAATATGATGCCAAGATGGAGTCGGGCTTATAGTGCCACGCTATAAAGCGGACGGACCCGGATGCCACTCAATTAAGAGGACGGGCTTATGCGCCGTGCTATGAGCGGACGGGCTTAGGCAGCTTTTATGGCATAAAGTGGCTTGTTGTAGGTGCCGCGCTATGAAGTGGACAGACCCGGATACCGCGCTATTAAGAGGACGGGTTTATGTGCCGCGCTATGAAGCGGACGGCCTTAGGCAGCTTTTATGGCGTAAAACGACTCGTTGCAGGGGCCGCGCTATGAAGTGGACGGACCCGGATGCCGTGCTATTAAGCGCACGGGATTATTGTGCCGTGCTATGAAGCGGACGGACTTATGGTGTCGTGCTATTAAGCGGATGATCTTATGGTTGTTTTAAGTGGCAAATAACCTTAGCCTATAGCTTTCAATGGCGGATCTCCTTAGCCTTTTTTGGGTGGCTTTTGCCTTTGGGTGGGATAATGCCTCTTTGTACCGCGCAATTAAGTGAACAGACTTATTGTTGGTGAAGAGAAAATCGATTTTGATGACGAGTCGATCTTTGGAGAGTTTCGGAAATAAGATAGCTCGTCCAGCCGATTTAGGACGGGAGAGTTCCAAAAATAAGATAGCTCGACCCTCCATGTCCGGTAGGGTGAGTTCCAAAAATAAGATAGCTCGTCCTGCCGCTTTAGGACGGGAGAGTTCCAAAAATAAGATAGCTCATTATTGGAGAGCTCGTAATAAGAGATCTCGTTGATAGAGATCTTATAATAAGAGGGCTCGTGTCTGGAGGCCTCACATCTGGCGGCCTCATATCCGACGAGCTTATGTTGGAAGAGCTTGAGGGCTCGTGCCTGGAGAGCTCATAATTGGAGGGCTCGTAATCTTATCAACTCTTGTGGCCTTGGGCTTTTTCAAATTTCCCTCTGTTTGTAATAATCTTTATTTTTTCCGCACCTTACCTGTGGCCGCTGATTTGGGCTTTAAATGCATGTTTGCTCTATTCCCCATTTCAGAAAGCTCTTTCCGATGTTGACGACATGGCAAACCGCCGGAGGAGGTTCATGGCCATTTTGAAGCCAAAATCAGCTGTTTTCCCTTCCTTTTCAGACATCGAAGACTTTTGCACGTTTTTCACAATTTTCTTATTTTATTTACAAATTCAATAAAGATCCGATTCTAGATTCGTTCGTTTAGCAAAGTCCGTGATTTCAGCATCTTGATTCCGTGCTGATTTATTTCCGTAATAAATTCTGTAATTTTATATTTTCGGAACGTATCGTATTCGGGCAGCTATAAAATCCCGGCTTGTGGGATGATTTTAATCAGACTTGAATAATATATCATAATTTGCCTCTCAGAGCATATTCTGAAACCCTATTTGTGAGTTCATCTATTTTTCGCTTCCCTGTTTGTTTTGCCTAATACGCTTCGGCGTCTTTTTTGCCCCGATTTTGCATTTTACCTTTGCTCGAAATATCTCACCTTCTCCGAGTCCGTTATATGGGTCCGAAGTATCTGTACATATATATACATATGGCCCCCTCGTTTTTGGTGAGGTCGAGGACATTAAAGCATAAAACTTGCTAAAAATAACTGGACTGAAAGTCTTACTTGTTTCTGATGAGCTCGGTGACCGAATCGAAAAATCTGATATGCGGCCCCCTTGTTTCAAGAAAGACTGAGGGTGTTTTGCGGAGAGATTGATTGAAATGGATGTCGAGATCAAAAACTTGGTGCATGTCTTGAAATTTCCAATATGCGGCCCCTTTGTTTGAGATCGCAAGTAACTTGTCTGGAGATCTTGCAATGAGAGAGCTCGTTGTTGGAGAGCTTGATAGCTCATTCTGGCGAGCTCATATTGGTGGCCTCATTCGGGTCGGCCCCATTCTTTGCGGCCTCATTCTGGTAGGCCTCATTCTTGGCGGGCTCATAGCTTGGAGAGCTTGAGACCTCGTAACTCTGAGAGCTTGGGATCTCATTCTTGCAAGCTCATATTGGCGAGCTCATACTGGCAGCCTCGTATCTAGAGAGCTCATTTCTAGAAGCCTCAAATCTGGAGAGCCCATTTCTGTCGGCCTTATACTGGGCGGACTAATTCTGGTCGGCCTCATGGATCTGTCATTGCCACCAACTATATCATACTATCTGACTTGCTTTTGCGCTAAATAACAAATCATGCTCCGACAGCTAATCAAGTATGGCTCTGACAGCCCTTACCAAGTAGTTGGGTGTGTCTCTGGCGAGCCGTTGGCGGTTCCGGCGAGGGTGACGCCGGAAAATCCAATAATCCATAAAGTGTGGTGATAAATCAAATGCAAACTCTACGGATTGTGTGCTTTTGCTTCGCGAAACATACGCAAGCTTAATGAAAAATCTAAAGGACCACTCTATATACTTGTTTTTCGCCGGAAAAGATGAACAGGGGAGTCCCGATTAAGTTTCGAAGAGAACTCAATGGGAGCAGTGGAGATTCAAGCACAGACCCAAGGATTTCGCATAAAGCTAGTAGGTGCTACCACTTACTTGATGCTATGATGAAGATCTTGTTGAAGATTTGAGGATCTAAATGTAGATCTTGTTGAAGATTTAAGGATCTAGATGTAGATCTTGTTGAAGGTTTGAAGGTCTGGGAATTGATCTTGTTGAAAGCTTGAAGATCTGGAAATCCGGATGAACTGGATGAAGATCCCATTGAAGGTTCAACTGAAAAAACAAAAATTGGCGGTTCGGGGCCGCCGGAGCTGGAAAAAAGCCACAATAAAATTCCATATCTGACTAGAAAAAGCTGAAAAAGTCGATTTCCTAGTAACGAAGCCAACTGATGATGTCGAAAATATTACCAACAAGCTTGAAAGGATTTAACGATGGATATCTGGCTAGAATGAGTGATTTCTCTGGCGGTTGCGCGGCGGCGCTCAAGAACAAGATGAGGAAAATATTGTGTTTTGGGGGGATTATGAGCTGAGCCTAAAAGGCTGCCTACGTACCCTTTTTCAGGGATTAATCCATGCATAGTTCTGGAAAATAGGAGAGCCCCTTTTGTAATGGAGGTGAACATAATATATATATAGAGGCCTGGAGTTGGCCAAATTTGGTGAGCAGGACAACCTGGCAGATCATGAGCCTGAAGGGTCAAAGCCCTTAGCGGGGTAGAGAACTACGGCGTGCATGCAGAGTCTTCGGCGGGTATAAAGCCTTTGGCCCGAGAGCGTCGTACAAGAACTTTGTTGCTTAGTTGTGTTGTGTTTGTTTGCGTTGAATGATGGCAAGCTGGAGGGGTGAGCGGGTCGGCCCCCCAATGCTTTGTATCGAGCTAGCTGTGTGCTACTTTATTCCCGTTGCCCTGGATTCGGCGGGGCTTTGCCGATTTTGGCATATCAATACTCCATTGACCAGTTTGATGACAAAAGGCATGCCTTGAATAAATGGCTTCCATTTAGTTATTGCAATGGAGAGTGTCAAGAGTTTCTTCTCGTAGATGAACAATCTCATCTTCTTATAGTTGAAGGCCTTGCTTAGATAAGTCACAAGTTTCTTGTTTTGTAGTAAAACAGCTCCTAAGACTTTTCCACATGCATCTGTTTCAATGCAATAAAGCAAAATGGAATTCCAAAATCTTGGAAGAAAGTGGACCTAGGGGTCGGGAGTAGGGTATTACCAAAAGTACTTATGATTTGCACATGGTCTCATTGTGTTTATAGAATGTTTCTGAGGCACTCTGTGACCAACAAAACCCGTTTTTCTTGATTAGGTCATTCAAGGGCTTAACAATAATCCTACAATAGGGCACAAATTTCCTATAGAAACTGTTAGGCCCAAAAACCCTCTCGGTTCAGCCACATTATAAGGCTGGGTCCAATCCGACATGTCTTAATCTTTCTTGGGTCAGCATGCACTTCACCCTCATGTATGATATGGCCTAAGTATTCCACTTTCGTTTGTCTAAAAGAGCATGTGGACAATTTAGCATAGTATTGGTTCTTCTTTAAAACTTCTAGAACCACTTTAAGATGTATGTCGGAAGCCATGTCAGGGCTGAAAATTAAGGTTACATAAGAAAAATACCATCACAAACTTCCTCAGTCAAGGTCTCAACATCACAATCAGACTTCTTTGGAATGTGGCTGGGGCATTTGTGAGCCCAAATGGCATCACTTTGAATTCTAATCGTCTATGATGAGTTACAAAGGCAGTCTTCTGGACAGAATCTTCCGTCATCGAATCTGATGGAATCCAGACCTCAAGTGTATTCTTGAAAATGCCCTAGCACTCTCTAACTCATCCAACAATTCAGCAATTAGAGGAATACAATAGCTATCTTTGACAGTCAAGTCATTCAACTTTCTGTAATCCACACAACATCTCAAGGTTCTATTTTTCTTTTTCACAATGAGAAAGAGTGATGTAAATGGACTACTATCGTGCTGTATAATCCCCCGTAGTAGTATTTGATCTGCCAACCACTCTATTTTATCCTTTTGACAATGAGCATACCTATGAGGTTTTAGTTTCACAGGTCCAACTCCTTCATTCAAATTTTTGGGATGCTCATAGCCTATTTTCGATGGCAATCCTTGGAAATTTGCAAACACATCATGATACTCTTCTAGAACATGAGTAAGTTCAATACGAACAAGATTCATGGCATGTTTTTATATCAAATTTTAGCACCTGAGGAGTCCATAGTTCCCTTTTCTCAATTCCTTGGTAATGATTTTACAACTAATAATCTTAAGTTAAGCCTCTTATGTGCAGCTTCTCGGCTTAATTTGTTCTCTCTTGTTAGTGAATATGTTTTGTTGAAGTCAAGACCATTGGATTGTACCATTTCATCCAATCCACCATTAATACCATGCCACATCCTCTCAACTTCATCAATCTCACATCTTATTGGAAGTTAACCTCTTGCATGATCCATGGCAAGTTAGGACACTTAAACTCACTCACCATTCTGTTCATATCTACTACTGTGATTATTAACATGTAGTGAGTCGATTATGTCACACTGCACCTCCTTGGCAACCTGTTGGTCTAGGAATGTGTGAGATGCACCACTGTCTATGAGGATGGTAATTGCATCATCTTAATTACCTTAACAATTGATTCCATTATTACACATTGAATAACAATTTAAATTATACTAAGAAAGTGCACTAAATGTGGAGTGTTCCTACTCTAAGTTGCGTGCATGCATGTTGTGATGTAATTAACGTAGAGTATGTGAATGTCCTTGTTGTAACATTGAACTTGAGGTCATCCCCAAAATTGATCTCTACAAATAAGAACCTTGGACCTCCCTGGTTGGTATCTCTCTATCTATCTATTTACTTTTTTGCACAGACCCCATTGGAGTCGAAAAAATTATTTGCCTTTTTATTTGCATTTAAAAAAATTCCAATATAAAATAAAACCCAAGAAACAAACAAACTAAAACAAAAGTTAACACAAATCGGTTTAACGAAATCCACTTGCAAACAATAAATCAAACGATGAAAATTGGAACGAAGCGCACCAGGATTAATAGTATTATATATATGCACACAACATCAAAACCTAATTGGAATATGTTTCGAGTTTGTTACTTGAAGAAATTGCGTTTAATGTCTAGAAAAACTTCACGTCCCTAGCAAAAGTAATACGTATTATTTCTAATGACTATTTTAGATGCTAACCTCTAATCTAAGATGATGACAGACAGCGTCTCCTTTGATCCGAAAGACTGCCAAAAGGAATAAAATATTTACTGGGCCGGCCCTAGTGTGTTTTTGGGCCTAAAGCCAAGTCACCGAATTAGGTATTTTAGTTCGATTTTTTTTTCCCGAAAAACATACTTATAAAATATTACTTCAACGTCGCGTTTTTAACATCCGTAGATACAATAAATTTTTTGGGCCTTTATAAATTCAAATAAAAAAAATTAACACATTATATTATGTTTGCTCGGATTGGATCTACACGGATTTTCTTTTCTTTTAGCGAAACATGTAATGTTGGGCTCCCGGCACCGTTGAGCCTAAGCCCACCGCCTCCTCCGCTTTCAAGGTGGGCCGGCCCTGAATATTTAGAATCTTGTGACAACAAAAAATAAGATGATAATGGTGCAGGATAGGTCATAATTAAACGTGCGAGTATATTTTTATAACAAAGGGGGAGGAAAATCCTATCAATGGTATGAGAAGGAAATATTTAGAATAGGAAAAGAATAGAATAGTAACGAATTGATCATTGGTTTTTTTTTTTTTTTTTTGAAGAACAAATTGATTATTGATCTAGATAGGAAATCCTTCACGTGTGCTGCTCTATCAATATTGATTTATTGTAGTGAGAAAAAGAAAAGAATTGATTAGATAAATTTAATTATATAATACAACAATGAGATAATGACTTAATCAATACTATCAGTTTATGGTTTTGATCTATGATAATCATTGAGTTAGTGTAATGACAAAAATGATAGAATTGAGTAGACAAAATAAACTATACAGTATAATATAATTATGGCGCCTTGTAGACGGTAGACATAGAAATTAGTACACGTGCCCGCAAAAAAAAATTATTACACTTTTTTTTTCTATTGAAATTAGTCACTTACGTTTGAAAATATATTAAGTTGTGGACATAATAAATTATTATTATTGAGATAATGATTATTGCTGAGATAGTGAGATAATAATGATTTAATGTATTCATTTTTTGAGAAACACTTACGTGAATATTCTATGGAATAAAACTGGTTAAAAAAAACATTTACGTGAATAGTACAGTTTTTTAATTATTATTATTGTAATCCTTTTTTTCGCAATGCTAATTCTTTTTTAATCTTAGTGTTTTCAAGTGATTGTTTTTTTATTGAAAATATAACTGTTTTTTTTTTTTTTTTTTTTGCAATGCTTATTAAGGTAATCCTCAATCCTATCTAGTTTTTATTATTATTTATTTTTATTTTAATTTATTTTTATTAACGTATTCTTTTTTGCAATGATAATCTTTTTTTTTTATCATGGTGTTTTCACGTGAATGTCTTTTTTAATGGAATATATTAAATTATTTTATTATGAAAATATATTAAATTATGTAGAAACTCTTTCAGGTAAACACCAGCTTTAAATCATTTTATGAAACATATCGACTTCTTTTAAAAAAATTATTATTATATATTTAATAATGTTAATATTAATATTGTTAATGATATATATATATATATGAATTTTAAAAAGTGGACCCTAAAATGGGACGTCCTTTTAAAACGTAAAGAATATTTTGGTGTCTACTCTATCTACGTGAATTTAACCATGTGATGTGTGTACCGAGTCAATGGACATGAATCACACAATTACTATAAATAGGTATGAAGCTAATAATGAGTTTTCAACATATCTCACTTTAATTTTTCAGAGTAACAAAATTAGTTTCATTTAATACCGATCTTGAAGACATGCATATGGCTACAACGAAAGTAAGATCAATGCTCTTAGGCATCATCATGCTCCTGATGGGGCTTGCTTTACTCACCGAGTCAAAACGCACTGGGAGAAAGCTTTTCGGCCGGTTATCTGGTACGTCCTTTTTATATCTTATTTGCGTTATAATATGGTTGGGTTGGTTTCTGGTTTTTGTTGTATTTACTCCGATACTATTCCATTCCGGAAGCACATAATTAAGGTTGTACTCTGTCTTATTAACAAAAGGGATGTATATGATTATAACGGATTCATTTTCCATAAGCTACAATCTAATTCAAAAGAAGACTTCTAAAAATGATCCATGCAAATTAATGTTGAAAATCTAATGTCAAAGGTTTTAGACTGAAACACCACATAGCTAGCATTCCAGCCATTTCTTTTGGTCCGCAACATTAGACATTTTGTTTGAAGCATTAATTAATCTTTGTGTTTGTACAGATTCAGAATCAGATTCAGATTCAGATGAAGTTGGGAATGAAAATTGCATTCACGATCCATGCTCGCGTGATTATCCATTTTGCCGACCTCCTTGTAGGTGTCCTCATACCCTTGACCCCTGTCATGATAATGAGGGTTGCTACTGCTATATACCAAGGGTATATATACCCATTCCAATTGGGGAAGATTCAGAAAGCGATGATCAAGGTACCGATGCCGATCCTATTTTTGACAGTGATGCCGCCCATGAAACCGATGATAGCGACTAGCTAGAATTCCGAATGAGTGATTGCAGTATTTGCAGTTTGTGGGAAGAGTTGGTTACAAAGGATGATGATCACTTCCATTCCAGTTGGACAAGATCCAGTACTAAGCTACTAGTAGCAGTAATGCCTGCATGCTTCTTTTTTGTCAAGAATAAATGTTTTATATATATATTCATTTCATTAGTTCAATTATGTTATGTGTGAACATTAATTGAATTAAAGGCACATGAATTATATTTAGGTTTTCTTTTCCTTTTGAGTTGTTTCTGAAGAACCATGAAACTTTTGTCTGATGATTGTGTGTGAAATTATTAATATATAATATAAACTTGTGTTTGGATTGGTCTGTTTTTGTTTTTAGTTTTGAGTTTATTTATTGAAATAATCCATGCCAACCATGCATAACCAGATTCGTAGAGTAGCCATTGAATCTCACAAGTGTCATCAGCCATTGACCTATATTCTGCTTCTGATGAGCTCTTGACAATAGTTGTTTGTTTCTTTGCTTTCCAAAAGATTGGTGCATTGCCTAAGAACATGATGTAACCAGAAACAAAAATCATTGTCACTAGGAAACCCTCCCAATTACTGTCAATATAACCTTTCAAACACAGGGAGTTCTCTGACGGGAAGAAAATACCCAATGCTCGACTGCCTTTGAGATACCTGAAGAGTCTTTGACTTGCTTTCAGATGATTGACCGTAGGGGTATCAAGAAACTGACTCAATTGCTGAACAACAAGTGCAATGTCTGGGCGATCTTATGAAGCTCAAATATATGAGTTTCTCAATCAGAGACCTGTAGTGTGTATTATCCTCAAGTAGAGCTGAATCCCCATGTTGTAGGCATTGTTTGGATTCCACAGGTGTTGAAGAAAAATCAGAATACGCAGATGGAAGACTCTGAAACTGTTTTTAATGAATTGATCAAATATAAGAAATACAACTCCTATTTATAATATTGCTATGGTCTTTAATAGATAACCACTAATTAATTGAATAAAAATGATAAAGATAAATAATAATAACCACATTTATTTAATCAACTCTATCTTTTTCAAACATTATCGTTTATCTCTTTGGGATCCATGAATTTATCTTCTGTTACCCTCCCTCAAACATTGCCGGGGTTGGAGGCGACGTTTGCCAGTCAACGAAGAAGATGATACGGCTTTTCGACACTCACGGCTTGTAGCTCCTGGCTCTTGGCTTTTTTGACTCTGGCTCTTGGTTTTTAGCCTGGTTTTTAAAATTAAAAAAAAAAAAAAAAAAAAAAAAAAACAGAAGAAGGATCGGGCGAGGGTTAACCAATGTTAAGGCATTCATATTTATTTATTTTTCAGAATAGTGTGCGTGTGTTTGTGTTTTTCTACATGGTATCAGAGCCATTGGTGATTTGACACCTAGACAACTCTGTCCATTAATGTAGCAAACTTCATAAGTCTCAAATTAAATTCCAAGAACTACCCATTATGGCGTGAACAAGTATTGGCTTTGGCTGAAAGCCAAGATCTAGCAGGACATCTCACCAATGCCACCCCTGCACCTCCAGAATTCATCACCACAACCACCGCTGCAAATCCATCAGCCAGTGAGCAATCCACAACAAATACAGCAAGCACTCAAATCACTGCACCAGAAAAAACCCAGAATACACTTCATGGAAAAAGTCAGACCGGATGCTGAAGGGATGGCTCATAGGATCACTATCTGAGGTATCTTTGGGTCTTGTCATTGGACTAGATACAGCACACACAGTTTGGGAAGCACTGAAGGACTCTTATGCACAAGACTCTCAGGAAGGGGAATTCAACCTTAGACAACAAATCACCTACCTAAGGAAGACAGATGACAAGACTATCAGTGAACATGTAAGAGCATTCAAAGGCCTATGTGACAGCCTGGCTGCAATAGGAAAGCCAATTACAGATCCTGAAAAGGTTTACTATCTCCTGACCAGTCTAGGACCTGAGTATGAAACCTTTACTACTACTATGTTGAAACCTCCAGGACCAACCTATTTTGAGTTAGTTTCTCAACTTCAAAGTTTGGATCAGAGAAGAACCTGGTTCTCCATGAAAAAGGACTCAGAAATTCTCACACATATGGCATTTTATGGTCAACAGGCACATCAACAAGGAAATAACAATCCAAGGTTTAATTCTGCAGGCAGTGCTTTCAAGCACAACAAACCAACCCTAGAAATAATGGAACTACCAATCAAGGACAATGGGGAGGACAAGTTTTCAGAAGGATGTCAAAATCAGAAAGAGAGCAATACAAGGACCAAACCTGACAATGTTGTGGAATCAAGGGTCATGTGGCACAGATCTGCTGGTGGAACTCCAAGCAAAAAGCTCAAATGAAGGTCTTCCACAAACTCTAGCAGCACTCACACTGGATAACACAATAGCAGAAACAGAGTGGATTATGGACACAGGTGCCTCCAACCACTTCAATGGAGGGAACCACACCAAGTTCAGTAATGAACTTATTCATCCAAACTGCTTCCTTTGCCGCCTCTGAGGCTGCTATGTATTCGGCTTCCGTTGTAGAGTCTACAGTAGTCTCCTGCTTGGAACTCTTCCAGCTCACTACTCCACCGTTAAGCGTGAAAACAAATCCAGACTGTGACTTAAAGTCATCCTTGTCAGTTTGGAAATTGGCATCTGTGTAACCTCGTAATACTAAATCATCATTCCTAAAAACCAGGAACATATCCCTAGTACGTCTCATGTACTTGAGGATTGATCGTGTGTAAGTCACTAACGTCGATATTACTAGCAAGAATACTAGGTACATTCGTAGTATAGTAAATGCGAATCAAGGTCGATCCCACAGAGACAATGCAACTTTAAGTATAAACGATTCTAACCTAATTAAGAAGCAACATAGAGGCGGTCATTAACCAATAATAACATAAAAGAAAACAAACTTGGTATTCCTCTCCCTCTCCTCACCGATCTACTAACTTGGATTAGTTAATCGTTATTTTTACTTCTCCACATAATTTCCTTAAATTAATCGTGAGCTTTTGTTTTAATTATCATTATCAGCTACGGGTGCAATTCGTACTCCTATCTACTCCGACAATGGCAGTAGACAATCTATACGCAAGCTACCCTCCTTAATTGGTCTGTAATAGCCCATATGCATAAAGAACTAGAATTGCCGATATCGAGCTCTAACTCATACCGCTAACCCGCTTAGACATCTGTCGACAGTGACCAGCACGTTCCTAGGGTCCATTCTAGACTATGTCCAAACTTAGCACTTCACTATTCGTATTTCATGCTAGTTTACGATTACAATAAACAGATTGGCCAAATCTAACCTACTGTTAATTAAACCTGTCAATCAACGTGTAGACTGTAGTGAATCCCAGGTTTAGTTTTCTAAATATTGCATCGGTAAACCGATATAGACCGCTAGGTTACCGGGGTTAGCTTTTCCTAATTTCTGGATCTACATTACTCTGATACGATTAAAATAAGTAAATAAGTAAATTATGGTTTATGGGATAATATTGAATTTTTTTGTTCCAGCTTCTCGTTTTGCTATGATTCTTAAATTAATGTTTTGTGAAACATGAATGGAAATGATTGGACAAATCCCCTATCCACCATGATGATTAGGAAGTATCCTCCTTAGTGAAAGATAAAGTGCTCATAATTTTCCTACTAGGAGATCCCAGAGTTGTAGTATACTCTGAAGCCATTGTTGGCGATTAACAGAAATCAAGGGTGTATTAAAATTCTCATCTCGAGGGAGAAACTCTTGGAGCTCATGCTGCTTCTTCCTCGGAAACACGTTTTTCATTCGACTTCTTCAAGGATATTGAAGCAATCAATAGAGTCTCTGACTTGTAAAAATCTTTTACCCAGCCGGCACCGGCAATTCTGAAGTTATTTCTAGTTCAAACAATTGTGGTAGCAGTTTTGTTTCCATTTGGTGCTAGCTGGTTTTGGATCTTATTCAATTTTTTTAGGAAGTATGGACTTTAGTTTGCTACTTCAACTTGAGTCATGAAGTTTTGGGTAAGGATACATGGAATCTGACTGCATCATTTGCGCAAGTTCCTTTTGCCATTCATATGGTCATCTATCTGTCTATGGTTCTACGTATTTCACATCCAAGTTGAAGCCGAGTGTCAATTGGCACTCATCTTTCACAAGTTTTCTCAGTGAAGTCTTCTATTTTACTGTTGTTTTTCTATAATCAATGAAACGTTGGAGTTTACGGCTTCATAATGAAACATGCTCATTAAGTAATGCGTGTTTACGGCTTCATAATGCCTGGTAGAATTCCTTGATAGCCTGATAGATCTTCCCCTTTCCTTTCATTGTCGACTAGTGCTACGGTCGTTGGAGTTTGTTGGTTGTTTCCAGTGGCATCTTGTTGCTTTTAGTGTTAATGTGTACTGTCTTTGCTACATTGAAGTTTGGATTATACTTAGTTTAGCAAATTACTTGCAAAAAACAGTTCCTGGTTCATTATTGGTAATGCTATTTATGTCTTTTTTTACCAAGAGGAACTGTCTGCAACAGTGGCAACCTCGCTGCTACTTCAAGTGTTAAGGTAACCATTGCTGCCTCTCATTATTTTGTTTATTATCCATCCTTATATTTGACGGTCTTGTAAGATTGTTTTATTTTGATGCTTAAACAGATTGATGACGGCCCATGTCTCGTTGAACAAAATAAAGCTAATGATGGGGACTCAGTTGAACGAAATGACAGTAAAAAAATCCCTGAACTCCTACAAGCAAAAGAAACTATATACTTGTCGAAGTCAAAATCCCTCCTATTTGTAGTTGACATGAAAGGTGTGTGATGAATAAGATGTGAAGTATTTTTATGAGTGATTTCTGTTGTGGGGACTCATTTCGATTGATCATTAAGACTATGTTATCATGTTTATTTTGCCATCCCTGGTTTGAAAAATTAGCATTCAGATTTTGCATCTGCCTTTGCTCCCGACAGTCATAAGTATGAGATATTGAAGGCGAAAATCAATGACGAAGAAGACCGACTACGTGAATTGAAAGCTAACAGGCATGAAAATGGGAGGGACAATTGTAAACTCCTAAAAGTGAACACACTTTAACATGTTTTTTTGATTCGTTCATTTTGCAAAAATGGTCCAGTGAACTAGAAATAGTGAACTACAACAACGATTAAAATAGAGGAAAGAAAACTTGTAATTATAATCAAAATGTTAAATTCAACAACAAGGAACACTTCATTTTTAAAAAGTGAACTAACAATGGTAAAATTCAAATAGAGAACCACAATCCGTAAACTACGATTATAAACTACTAAAAGTGATCTTTTGTTTGAAGTGAATTAGTAATGTGAAGTAGATGTGAAATAGTGAACCAGAGTGTTTTGAACTCAAATAATGAATCATAAACAGAGAACTACAATTGTAAATTCTTAAAAGTGGACTAACAATAGTAAAGTTCAAATAGTGAAGCACAAACGGTGAACTAAAATTGTAAACTTATAAAAGTGAACTTGGACTAACAATAGTGAAACACAAACAGTGAACTACAATTATAAACTCCTAAAAGTGAACTCACAAAAATGAACTTAAAAAGTGAACTAACAATAGTGAACCACAAACAGTGAATTACAAAAATGAACTCGCAAAAAAGAACCTAAAAGGTGAACTAACAATAGTAAACTTCCAACGGTTAACTATAATATTGAACTACAATTATAAACTGCTAATAGTGAACTTTGGTTTGAAGTGAATTAGTAATGTGAAGTATGGGTGAAACAGTGAATCAGAGTGTTTTGCAGTGTTTTTAAACTCAAATAGTGAACTTAGGATTTAACGTTTTCAGAATGACATCTTTTTTTGCGTGTGTGTTAGATTCGAGTACAATTATAATAAACTCCCATAAATAGTGAACTACGACATCCAATTATAAGAGTGAACTGAGAGTTTAAGTAAGATCATAATGAACTACCATAAACAGTGAACTACAATTTTAAATTTCTAAAAGTAAACTCACAAAAATGAACTCAAAAGTGAACTAACAATAGTAAACTTCCAATATTGAACCACAAACACTGAACTTCAACAGTTAGCTACAACGAAAAACAACAGCGAAAAGAGAACTTGCAATTAAAATAGTGAATCGATGTTTGTGGTTCACTGTTATTGTAATTCAAATAGTGAATTACAAACAATGAACTACAAATAGTGAAGTACATAAGTGAACTCGCAAAAAAAAAAAAAAAAAAAAAAAAAAAAAAAACTAACAATAGTAAACTTCCAACGGTTAAGTACAATAGTGAACTTATACAATTATAAACTCCTAAAGTGAACTTTGGTTTGAAGTGAATTAGTAATGTGAAATAGATGTAAAACAGTGAACCGGAGTGTTTTGAACTCAATAAAAAAACAGTGAACCAGAGTATTTTGCTAAATCTAAGTCACAACCTTTGTTGCAGTTGCAATGGATTGGGAAGAATAGAGTTGAGATCATTGTTGAGATGAACTAAAATAGTGAACTACAAAAGTGAACTCGCAAAAGTGAACTAACAATAGTAAACTTCCAATGGTTAACTACAGTAGTGAACTACAATTATAAACTCCTAAAAGTGAACTTTGGTTTGTAGTGAATTATTAATGTGAAGTAGGTGTGAAACTGTGAACCATAGTGTTTTGAACTCAATGAAAAAAAGTAAACCAGAGTATTTTGGCTAGCTAATAATGAATCTGTCGGCAAAACAAGTATTATCACACGTTTATGTATGATAGTTCGATAATACCTATCAGGTGATTTTCAATCGACTCATTTGATTCAATTTACTGTTTTTAATCCAATTTTGACAATGCATTGTGCTTCTATTGTAACAACTGATTCATTAGATTGAATTAGCTAATTTTGTGTATGTGGTTTGGAGAAGGCTTATTTTTGTTGTAGCTGCTTATTTGCATTGATTATAGCTTGATTTTTTTTGCGTTTTTGTGCTACTATATATTTCTGATTTGTTTGGAATATGTTATTTGTCACTGATATGATATTTGACACTGTGCTAAATGTATGCAATCACTTGTTTGGAAGCTTTGTACATGGGAAATGCTACCAGGAGAACATTTGTGCCAGAACGAATAACACAAGACACTTTCCACCATTGATAATGATGTATGTCGCATTGATCATGTTAGGCCCAACATAATCAAAGGAGCAACTTTGTGTTGTGACACAACCGTTGTAGTAGTAGTAATAGTATCTCTCTTTGAACACTTTCTTTTATCCAAACTCTATGGTAATCATGTAGTTTTCCTAAATACTAATTACTGTAGTAATTACTCATAGTTCTTAATAAGATGGACTTGTTCTTGGGTGAACAAATATTTTATTAGTTAGCAATCGTCAATGAGTTGGACAGGTTGAACATAATTGGAGTAAACGAGGAAGCTTTAATTTTTGCTTTATTTTGTCATTTTTACATCATTCTGAAAACCTGTGTATCTGTTCAAGTAACTTCCTTTGCTTTCTTTGTATTTGGACTGGTGGATGTTTCTGAACATACCATATTGCTGGACAATGTAGTGCAAGTTTTAATACATTATATGCCCTTTTTGGTGATTATTTATCCAATATGTTCTACTTTGGCTGCCAGCAAATAGATAGGAAAGCTGCAGACTAAATAAACCAAAGCAAAAAACAGCCCATAAAGCTACATAAGTTAACTTGTCAATGTTAAACTACATATCTGAATTGCTCATCATTAGGATCTCAATAGTCCGGTTAGAGCATTGATAGGGAAATAAGCATACACAAACCGCATCTTATATCGATACCCCATAGTGACACCATTAATCAGATTATCAACATGGCTCAACGTTGTAAGAATAGCAGCAATCGTCTTCCTGGATCCAAACCAAGCATCAACCTTCAGGCTTCAGCTTCTTCTTACCGGTTTTCAGCTTCGGTGATGAGCTGAAAATCCAAATCCAAATTCAAATTCTTGAAATTGCGAGTGAGCTTTCCACGTGGACCTTCAACCTCGATGCCATTAAAAACGCTGTAAATATCTTATAGTGAAAATCTAACTTCATTATCACTAACAGCTGTACTTATCATCAGCTTTTGTAACACAACTAATCTTTTCACCGGTTAAGTACTCAACTAAACCATCAACATAATTCCTACAATCATGATACCCTATTCTCAAATCACAATCCTGTTCCCCATTGAATTTCTCCACACCTTTCATAGCATCATCGAATTTGGAATATCCCACAAACCAACAATTCCTATCGTGAACTTTTTTGATCTTCTTCTCAAGTATAACTCCATGTACTTTCCATCTAGATAGAGCTGCAATTGCTGTGTAAAGACCTTCTGGATCTTGTGGTTGAAAATCATAAAATAATGGCTCATGATCATGAGAATTTGAAGAAGATAATGATGAAGCAGGCTGCAAAATCATCATCAACACAAATGCCTATAACTGATACACTCAAACATAATGTCATCAACTGCTTAATAGATTACGAATTTGCAAGTGGAGAAAGAACTAGAAAAGCATGAGTATACCTCATCATAAACTAAGACATTATGCCAACTATTATTACTGTACCAATGCCCTTAAGCTTTCCACAGCTTGTTTGTTGACAATTCACACCTGCACATCTTGCAATTAACAACTCCCTACATCCAACAACTAATCTCCAAAGTTAAGACATATCTCGAGGGCTACAAACAAGTCCGTTTTCAAGAACAACGTCTAAGTTGACAGTGATCAGGTTGCAAAAGAATTAACTCATTGGATAAATAAAACTATAATGCTTTACTAGCCTCTAAATAATGACGTATAAAGAGATAAATGCCAAGGAATAGGTACGGCATTTTACAACTGCGTGCTGCCCTAGGGTACACGAAGCTATATCCATATGACAACCTGTCAACCTTCTTCACAGTCTACACAAATTCTACCTGACATGACTCTGAAAAAACATCATAGTAGTCAGTCAAACCTTTAATCAAACAGATGGTATACAAAATGACTGGAATGACTTGAATTCTCATTAACTGCGAAGTAAAAATCAAAATAACAGCTTACTATTGAAGAGAATCCTTCAGATTGTTAGTACATATATTATTTGATATTAAGTTTTTATTATTTTTGTAAGTGGGACATTATAACCTTTTTTTATCTCTTTTATTTTTAGCAGTATAAATAGATGTAATGACAATATTTCCTTTTCCAAGTTTAATAGAAAATCTGGGCAAATTACGGCCCCCTTTTCTCTCCCCGTTCCTTTATTGAATAAACCCTAGTTTTCTTCCCAAATTAGCAGATCTGTTAGAAAAGTGAATTGAGATTCACTTCTTCATGGTATCAGAGACTGGTACGAAGATTTAATCAACAATTTTTTCATCGCTGTTAGCTGATTATTGAAACTCAGAATAGATTCAGATCGAGATGGCAAACGCTGGAGCAAATCGAAATCTAGTTGAAGCAGATGGAGCGAATCCTTACTACCTTCATCCGAACGAGAATCCGACTCTTGTTCTCGTCGATACGGTCTTAGATGGAAGGAATTACCATGCCTGGAGCAGAGCAATGAGGATGGGGCTACGGATGAAGAACAAGTTAGGGTTTGTAGATGGTACGATTCCGAAGCCAGTGGGAGATGAAAGATTAATAGACCGATGGGAGCAATGCGATTCGACTGTGATGTCCTGGATCATGAAGTCGATCTCACCATCTATTAGACCAAGTGTGATGTGGATGAACACTTCTCATGAAATCTGGAAAGACCTTCAAACTAGGTATGCGAACATGGATTCATTCCGTCTTTCTGATTTATTAGAGGATATTAGTCGTATCACTCAAGGAACTGAGTCAGTTACTGATTACTTTGCGAAATTGAAGTCAGTATGGGATGAAATTATGATATTGAAACCTATACCTAGCTGTGAATGTGCAGTGAAGTGCACCTGTACACTAATTCCAACCTTCATAGGATATATAGAATCCGAATATGTGATAAGATTTGCAAAAGGATTGAATGAGAAGTTTGGACCAGTAAGGTCACAAATACTGTTGATGAGGCCTTTACCAAATATCACAGATGCCTTTGCCATGAGTGTCCAATTTGAAAGGCAAATGGAATATAGTGAAAGTCATCCACAACATTCACAAGCTGTTGTGTTTGCAGCCAAGTATGGTTCAGAGTTTAATAGTGGAAGGAACTTTAATGGTTCTGGAAATGAAAGAAATCAGTCAAGATGGGATAATGGTCAAAAGTTTGGGATCGCCAAGAAGGTGCAAAGTGTTCTTCGTGGTTATCTTTGGGCACACTATAGAAGATTGTTACAAGAAGAATGGATTCCTCCAGGTTGGAAGCCAAAGAGAAGAGTTAATCACATTGAGTCCGAAGGTGGAGCAGGGTGAAGCAATCACAAAAGCAGCAGAAGTACAAAAGTCATCGGGGAATGGCCTTGGCCTCACCAACCAAAGCTGACTTGAGAAGCTCACAAAATTGTTGGATAGGATGAACCTTGATGATAAAATGGGACATGCAGTCAACCAGGCCAGTGTTATGACTGCTCATTTCAAACAAAGTGATCAAGAATTGCAAGGTAAGGACACATATACTTGGATTCTCGACTCTGGTGCAACAGATCATGTTGCCTGTTCAGTAGAATGTTTTGACACAATCAGTGAGGTAAAGGGTATTACAGTTACATTACCTAATGGGGAAGTTGTCACGGTATCACATATTGGCACAGTAAAGTTAAATGAGAAACTGACCTTGTACAAAGTATTATGTGTGCCTAGCTTTCATTGTAATTTGATCTCTTTGGGAAGATTAACCACTAATGACACAATTTGCGTTGTGTTTTTGGATGGAGTTTGTTCCATACAGGACAAGAGGCATGGGCAGATGATTGATTGGTACAATTTGAAAAAGAAGAATGGTTTATACGATGAAGTCTCAAGCAATTGGTAGCTCAAGAGATTATGAAGGCAGAATAAAATGGTCTACAATAGTTCTAGCGACTTGTACATAGCACCAAATAAAGATCTTCTATGGCATTTAAGACTAGGCCATATGTCCCATCTGTATGAGCATTGTCAAAGGATGTACAAAGTGACATAGAATTTGCCGGAAAGTATACATTTTGTATGTCCTCAACAAAACTAAAAGGCTACCCTTTCCCTTAGTAGTACTTACGTGAAGTGTTGTTTTGAATTAATACACATGGATATATGGGGTCCCTATAGACACCCAACCGTGTATGGACAAAGGTATTTCTTGACTATTGTAGAGCGATTACGAATGTTTTACTTGAGTTTTCATCTTTGAATAATAAAGGGAGGTTAGACCTTTAATAAAGAGTTTTTGTACATTTGTGAACACACAATTTGAGAAAAAGTGAAGGTTCTAAGGATGAGATAATGGTGAAGAGTTTAGATGGACGAGAGTTTTTCCAGAGCATGGGATTGTGCATCAAGAGAGTTGTGTGTCGACACCACAACAAAATGGTGTGGTGGAGAGGAAGCACCAACACATCTTAACCACTGCTAGGGCACTTAGAATCCAAGCAAATTTACCAATCCTTTATTGGGGCCATTGTATCCAACAGGCTGTCAAACTTATCAATTTCACACCTACACCCCTTTTGAACAATGTCATCCTTTCAATGACTTTATGATAAGCCTCCGGACCTAAAGCAACTCAGGGTTTTTGGGTGTTTGACATTTGCTTCCACATTAACCAGAGATAGAAGTAAGTTTGATAGTAGGGCACACACCTGTGTCAATTTGGGAATGTCAGATACTACAAAGGGGTATATACTCCTTGACTTAGCCACTAGAGACATTTTTATGTCTAGAGATGTAGTGTTTCATGAGATGGTGTTTCCTTTCCATGAGAACTTTATCACCCACAGCTCTAACTCTAAACTTCCTCTAGCTGTCCCATATGATGATGTAGACACAGATTTTTCTCTTGATTACACTAATCCCACAACACCTCCCTCCAATTCAGAACCTGTTGCTACACCTTCTTCCTCAACAGAAATACCTACTGATCCAGTTGTAGTTCAGAGACCTGCTAGGGTCAGAAAGCAACCTGTACACTTGCAGGATTATGTATGTGCTCACATCAAAAAACGTTCCTCTCCATACACACTTGAGTCAGTGTTGGATCCTGGTCACACAACAGATTCACAATCCGCTTTCATAGCAGCCATTGACAAAGTTCCTGAACCACAGACCTACAATAAAGCAGTGGTTGATCCAAAGTGGCAAGCTGCCATGAAACAAGAGATAGAGGCTTTAGAGCAAAACCAGACTTGGGATGTAGTAGATCTACCCATTGGGAAGAAGCCCATAGGGTGTAAATGGGTGTATAAAGTGAAATATAATTCGGATGGATCCATTGAAAGATACAAAGCTCGCCTCGTAGCTAAGGGATACACCCAAACACGAAGCATAAACTTTGAGGAAACGTTTTCTCCAGTAGCAAAAGTGACTACTATTCGAAGTTTATTGGCTATAGCAGCAGCTAAAGGCTGGTATTTACATCAACTCGATGTAAATAACGCCTTTCTTCATGGGGATCTATACGAGGAGGTGTACATGAAGCCTCCACCAGGATTTCAAACCTCACATCCTCAACAGGTCTGCAAATTAAAAAAGTCCCTTTACGGGTTAAAACAGGCGAGTCGTCAATGGAATTTTAAACTTACAGCAGCTCTTCAAAAACTGGGTTATAATCAATCGTGTCATGACCATAGCCTTTTTGTTAAGACAGATGGTGAAGATTTTGTTTTGGCATTAGTTTACGTAGATGACATTGTGTTGGCTGGGAACAATATGAACCTAATTACAGAGATCAAAACATATCTTCATGGTTTGTTCAAAATAAAAGATTTGGGTGAGTTGAAGTTCTTCCTTGGGCTGGAAATTTCTCGGACTCCGTCAGGTTTGCACATTTCTCAACGTAAATATGCACTTAATATTCTAGAGGAATTTGATATGCTAGATTGCAAGCCTGCACACACACCCATGAAATCGAAGACTGTTTTGTTTAATGGAGATTCTGAAATGTTGTCTGATAATACATTATACCGCAGCTTAGTGGGAAAATTACTTTATCTTACTATCACACGTCCAGACATTAGCTTCGCTGTACAACAGTTGAGCCAATTTCTGGATGCACCTACGGTACATCAGTATCATGCGGCCCAGCAAGTTTTAAGATACATCAAAGGTGCTCCAAACAAAGGGCTTTATTACTCGGTTGATAATCCTATTGTTCTCTCTGCTTTCGCTGATTCCGATTGGGCTACTTGCAAAGATACCCGTAGAAGCATTACAGGCTACTGTATGTTTATTGGTGACGCTTTGGTTTCCTGGAAATCAAAAAAACAAACGACTGTTTCTCGAAGTTCTACGGAGGCTGAATATAGATCATTAGCTTTAGCTACTTGTGAGATCCAATGGTTGTGCTACTTAGCCCAAGATTTTAAATGCCCGTTTCCTGCTCCTGTTTTACTGCATTGTGATAATCTAAGTGCAATCCATCTGGCCCGGAATCCGGTTTTCCACGAGCGCACGAAGCATATCGAGATCGATTGCCATGTCATACGCGAGAAGATTCAAGCTGGACTTGTGAAGCTTGTCCCTGTTTCTACGGTGCATCAACTAGCCGACATCTTCACCAAACCGTTGGATGGACCCATCTTTCACTCCTTGTTAGATCAGCTTCAATTGCAGCACTCTTCTTCGCCTCCCAAGTCCATCTTGAGGGGGGGTGTTAGTACATATATTATTTGATATTAAGTTTTTATTATTTTTGTAAGTGGGACATTATAACCTTTTTTTATCTCTTTTATTTTTAGCAGTATAAATAGATGTAATGACAATATTTCCTTTTCCAAGTTTAATAGAAAATCTGGGCAAATTACGGCCCCCTTTTCTCTCCCCGTTCCTTTATTGAATAAACCCTAGTTTTCTTCCCAAATTAGCAGATCTGTTAGAAAAGTGAATTGAGATTCACTTCTTCACAGATCGTAGGCATTTCTTCTGAAGATAAAAATCAACCTGATTAAAACTTAAGGTTTCTTGGATATAGCATAAGGTGCTGAAGCTGAATGAAACCCAAAACGCCATTTGGAGAAAATATGGAACCCTGATATTATATAAACCAATTGTCTTAAAAGCCAATCTTCACAACGATCCACAACGGATATTCCACATCTTTTGCAGTAACTAAATCCATAATCAATCCGTATAAATCTATTTACACAAATTTTACAATGGTCCTGGACCAAATCCTACATGGTGTGCCAAACCAATAGGATTTTAATGTTTTGTGGTGGTCCCAATGTTTAAAAATCAACACTCAATCATGTTTCTTCAAATTGATGACATGGTGGTTCACCAATAGGCAGAAAACAGAGCATTACAACCATTGTCGATGCCCTAAAACTCCAAATCCAATCTCTTCTACCATATCGTCCTCACCGTTCAGTAAGGTGGAACAATTCTCTTCTCACCGTTGAATCACAACCATATATGTCGTCATTGCCGCCATATAACCTGCTTCGAATTTCCATCATCGCCGATCAAAGCACTAGAGCATCGTATCCCTTTTGTTGTTACTATTTTGTCTTTAAATGCGGTGTGAAATTGATTCGTCGAAAAAGAAGGTGGACGTCGCCCGAGACCATAGGAAGGAAATTGGGTCCCGAAATTAGGAGACACGCGCAATATTCTGCTGGGTATATTCGGTCTGTTTTTTTTTTAGAAGGGTAAAATTGTCCAACTACTTTAATTTTTGTCTTTATTGCCTTATGTAAATATTTTAGTCCTTAATGACTGTTGAAATTGTAATAGTGTCCTTATTGGAGTTTCTTCCTTTTTTTAAACCCTTTCATTTTTACTCTCTTTCACATAATACTCTTTTGTTGTGATAAGTCAACCCAAGTTACATGAGCTGAATGACTTCTCAGACAAGATTAGCGGTTACTCTGGCATAGAATATTCCCGAATATTCCTTCTACTGACTAGGATATTCCTCAGAATATTCTCAATTGACTGAATATTCCCCGGGAATATTCAGTGATCACAAGAGCTAGTATATAGGAACACAAATGTATAAATAAGGGAACAAATCTGTAAATGTACAGAGGAAATAATAAGCAATATACTTTTACCCTTTTTGCCCGCTTTACTTTTCTTCTTCATGGTATCGGAGCTGGTACACTGATTTTAAGCTTCTAAATCCATGGAAGATCCAAATCAGCAGCATATTGTTCCTCTTAGCCCCTATTACCTACATCGAAATGAAAATCCATCGTTAGTATTGGTACAGCTACCACTAAATGGAAGCAACTATCATGCCTGGGCGCGTTCGATGCGCATGGCACTTATGTCAAAGAATAAGTTGGGGTTTATCAATGGAAACCTGGAAGCCCCACCAGTTAATAAAGCTGATCACCATGCTTGGGAACAATGCAACAGTATGGTCCTATCCTGGCTTCTGAATTCAGTTTCTGCTTCGATTGCTCAATGTGTAATGTGGTTGAACTCTGCCAAAGAAGTCTGGAATGACTTGCAAGAGAGGTTTTCCCATGGAGACCACTTCAGGCTCTCAGATCTGCTTGAAGAGGTAAACTCTGTTAGACAAAATGATCTCAGTGTCACTGATTATTATACTAAACTGAAGATTCTGTGGGAAGAACTATTGATCATAAGGCATCTGATCATATAATATGTACTCTTAATCTTTTCTCTTCCTACACACCTATTCTACACACCAATGTATCCCTTCCTAATGGAAATCAAACTGCTACCACACATGAAGGTATAGTAGAAATCTCACCTGATTTGATACATTCTGATGTTCTTTAAATACCATCCTTTAAACACAACTTACTTTCATTAAGTAAACTATTACATGACACACAATTAACTGTTACTTTCACACCTGGTTTATGTTTAATCCAGGAACATATGACCAAGAGGATGATTGGATCAGTCAGACATCACCATGGACTCTATTACCTAAATCTGCATGGTATTCAGCATCACTCCAATCCTATAGTTGCACTCAGCCAATCCAAGCCTAGTATGCTCTCTAGTAGTCCAGATGCATATACTTGGCATCTTAGACTAGGACATATGTCAAATAAAGTGATCAATGATGTAAAGCTCATAGAGCAATCTGTTGTCATATTGAAATCAATAAATGTACTGTATGCCATCTTGCTAAACAAAGAAAACTCTCTTTTCCCTTAAGTAATTCTATGGCTAATTCTGCTTTTGATCTTGTCCACATGGACATTTGGGGTCCCTACAAAAAGGCCACTATCTATAATGAACATTACTTCCTAACTATTGTAGATGGCCATACAAGATATACATGGCTGTTTTTGCTCAAAACTAAATCTCAAACAAGTCTAATAATCAAACAGTTGTGCTTTCGTCAAAACTCAATTTGATAGGCAAATCAAAGTCATCAGATCAGATAATGGCTTAGAATTCAAACTAACAGATTTTTATGGAACCAATGGCATCACACACCAAACCTCTTATGTCCACACTCCTGAACAAAATGGGATAGCTGAGGTAGTGTTGTATGTGTGGTTGATTGTTTAATAACAAGATAGTGTTGTATTTATGGGTCGAAGAAGATTGTGGTCTTGCAATATCGATTATTATGGGACATAAAATAATCAATATCTTATACACAATATAATCAACGGTGTAGATTTATTTGTCATTTTTGTTTTTTTGGTCCTTAACGGGTTTCGAACACTGGACTTCATACCAGATTATAGTCTAACTCATCATTAAACCGATGCACCTTGTTTTGATCATAGAAATTCTATTTTATAATTGACGGTTATATCTAGCAGTTTTTTTTTTAGTTTTTTTTTTAAATCCATGACTACACGGTACAGTTTTGTTCACATGGGTGTGGAGGACACCTAATTTTATCAGTTATTTTTATTTTTTCTTTGACATTGAACGGACATTCATTAATTAGCATCTGCCAAAACGACAGAGAGAATAGAAGATGGGGGGTTGGATCCCCAATTACAATACCCAGATTTGACTGAGGGAAGATCAAAGCCTAGGGATGCTAATCTATCAGCCACCCCATTACAATTTCTGGACACAAATTTGAAGCTACAGCTATCAAAGAACCGGCTAGCACGATTGATTCTTGAGGTAAGAGCACCCAAGGGAGATATATCCTCTTCATCTAAGTTAAGCCTTGTGACATTAAGCGAAGAATCAGATTCAATAACGGTCATGCCGCTCCAGATCCTTGCAGATTCAAGGGTTCCATGGAGGATGGCAAAGCATTCTGCAAATTCAACCGATGCAACACGCCCAAGATTGATGGAGAGAGCGGAAAGGAGCAAGCCATTGTGACAGCGAATAGCAATTCCGACCGTTCCAATGCCATTCTTGAACCCAGTATCAACATTGGTTTTAATGTAGCCAAAAGGGGGTTTCGCCCACCAAGTGGGTAAAGGTTCCAGATTTGGGAAATAGCAGCAATCAGAAAACACCTTCTGAAATTCAGAAAGGAGAGAACTTGCATGATACCAAATTCGAGTTGAAGAAGGTACACAAGTCTTGAAAATGGTGTTGTTTCGTTCCAGCCAAATAAACCACATGATGGTGAAGAAAATCTCAACATCAGGAACAGCTCCAGAAGAAAGAAAATGGGAGAAGTCAATGAAGGATCCATGTTGCAATTGAGCCATAGAGGAGAAGGAAGGGTACTCTCTCCAAAAAAATTTAATCCAATGGCATTCAAAAAAGCAGTGGGCCCACGTTTCCACAGATCTATGGCAAATCGAGCAAATACCGTCGGTGAGTCTCCGTTTTAGTAGATTGGCCCCAGTAGGAAGTGAGTTCGAAGCAATTCTCCAAACGAAAGATTTGATTTTTGGTGGAATCTTCATAGACCACAGGTAATTTCATGCCTTCCTATTGTTTATATCTGAAGATGATTCCCCAACTGAGCTCCCAATTGATCTAGAGTGAGATTTTTTGTTCTTCAGAGCTTGCTTGTAACCAGATTTAATAGAGTAAACACCACGGTTAGAAAAATGCCAAATTAACCTATCATTGTAGTAATTCCTGCATATAGGTGTAGAAAGGATAGCCTCTATTTCATGAGGAAGGAAGAGCTGCTGCAAAATCGTAGTATCCCATTGCCCATTAGTGATTAATTGGCTAACGGTACGATAGTCATCCGTATTACCCAATCCTGTAGCTTTGAAGTTTGGTTCTAAATTAATCCAAGGATCATTCCAAATATTAATAGCATCTCCTTTCCCAACAGCCCATCTTAGTCCAGAACTAAGAAGATCCTTGCCCACAATAATGCTCCTCCAAATGAATGAGGGTATGTTGCCCACTCTTGCTTCAATGAGTGAAGAATGCCTATAGTATTTAAACTTGAGAATGGAACTGACAAGAGAGTGAGGGTTAGCCAACAATCTCCAACTTTGTTTAGCAAGCATGGCTTTGTTAAACAAGTTTAAATATTTAAAGCCCATACCTCCCTGATCTTTAGGGGTGCAGATTTGATCCCAAGAAATCCAGGAAATTGATTGTTTCCCATGCTCCTTATCCCACCAGAACCTTCTGATCATCACCAATAATTCATTAAGTAGCTTTTTGGGTAGATAGAAGCATTGCATGACATAGGTTGGAATGGCTTGAATCACAGCTTTTATGAGAACTTCTTTCTCAGCATGAGAGAGGTATTGAGCTTTCCAACCATTGAGTTTTCTCCAAACCTTATCTTTCAGAAACCTAAAAACTTCATATCTAGATTTCCCAATCAAGAATGGGAGCCCAAGATATCTCCCTTTAGACTGACCAACAGGAACACCCAGGATGTGTGTAATCTCTTCCTTAATATCAGCTCCTAAATGCCTGTTAAAGTATAAATGGGACTTAGAGAGGTTTACCTGCTGCCCGGAGAGACCTTCAAAAGTACTAAGGATTTTCTGTATCTCCAAAGCATTAGAAAGATCTGCTTTTGCAAACAAAATACTGTCATCAGCAAAAAGGAGATGGGATAAGCAGGGCCCATTAGAACCAAATCTAAATGGAATTAAGTCTCCAAGCATAATGGATTGTTTAATAAGGGCCGTGAGTCCCTCAAAACAAATAATAAAAAGGAAGGGAGATAGAGGGTCTCATTGCCTTATACCTCTAGTAGGGGTAAAATGCTGGGAGGGTTTTCCATTAACAAGGACATTGAAGGAGGCAGTAGTTACACATTTCATAATAAGCTTGACAAAAGAGTCAGGATAGTTCATCTTCACCAATATCCTCTCCAAGTATCCCTATTCTATTCTGTCAAAGGCTTTGTCCATATCCAGCTTTAGAGCCATCTGTTGTTTGCTTATTTTCCCCCACCATTAAAAGTATGGAAAGCCTCAAAAGCTGCAATAGCATTGTTAGTGATGAGTCTGCCTTTCTGGAAGGCACTTTGAGTTTAATCAATAACTGAATCAAGAGTCGTTTTCAACCTATTAGCAATAGTCTTAGCGATAATCTTATAAACAGTGTTGCTAAGGCTTATAGGCCTGAAATCTTTAAGGACAGAAGCTTGAGGGGTTTTGGGTACCAAAGTGATATAAGTGTCATTAAAACCTGCAATATCAGCTCCATTGTTTAGAACATTTAGGAATAAGGGCATCAAATCATCCTTGTAAAGTTGCGGTGCTTACGAATGAAAATGGCTTGCATGCCATCGGACAGTGGCTTTTCCTCCTGGTAGTCGTTTGATAGCCCAAACACACGCTCGCCTCAGTAAAAGGTATTTGCAAATCTGTGACCTGTTGATTAGTGATTTGATTGATAGGTAAGCAGTTTAAGACATCCAGATTGCTTGTACCTGCATTAGAAGAAAATAGTGATTTATAGAAGGTCCCTGCATATTCTCTTAGCTCATCAGGATCAGTGAGAATAGTGCCCTCCTCGGTAGTGAGTTGATCTATATTGTTTTTTGCCTTCCTTTGTGATGCTTTCATATGGAAATAGGAGGTGTTCCTATCCCCAGATTTTAACCATTCACATCTGCCCCTTTGCTTCCAATAGTCCTCCTGCATATTAAGAAGAAGATCCAACTCATGCATCAAGTCCTTTTCTAGAATTACATTAGGAACTGCATGCTGCTGTAGGTGAAGAAGCTTATCCTGCAGCTTTTTGATCTTCTTATCCAGCTTCCCATATTTCAGTGAGCTCCAGTGTCTGAGAGAGTCTTTGACCTGCCTTATACCAAGGGCACAATCCGAAGCATTTGAGTGAGACACACCTTTCCAAGTATTTTCAGAGATGGTAACACATTCCTCATCCTGCAGCCAAAAGGGATCAAACCTTGCCACTCTACAGTTATTATTTGGTTTCCTTCTAATATAGGCCTGGCTAGAAATTAGAATAGGTATATGGTCACTTCTAGCAGCAGATAAGTGGGTTACACTATAATTAGGAAAAAGAGTAATCCAATCCATATTGGAGACAGCTCTATCTAATCTTGCCTTCACATTACCATTCGGCCAGCCGTTATTCCAAGTAAACTTAGCCCCTGAGAAACCAAGGTCCAAGAGATTACTATCTTCAAGAGCTCGCCTAAAGTTATCGATTGGATACCTAGGCCTAGAGACAGCCCATGTCTTCTCACTCATATGTAGAACTTCATTGAAATCTCCTGCACAGAGCCATGGCAAGTTTGAAGCAACAGAGAGCCTTCTTAGTAAGTCCCAAGAAAAGTGCCTCAGAGAGTGTTTTGGGTTCCCATCAAACCCAGTGAACCAGAAGACCTTGCTGTCAACAGTGATAACATAGTCAATGTGGCCTTTTGAACTACTTAGAATATTGACACTAGCAGAAATATTCCACATAAGAGAGAGTCCTCCTCTGGTCCCTGTACTACTCTCATGATGACCAGAGGCAAACCCAAGAGTGTTCATAAGTTGTTTCATTGCTGTTGAAGAGAGTTTAGTTTCAGAAAGAAGAATGAGAGAAGGAGAAGAGTCTTTGATCAGGCATTTGAGACTAGGAACTGCCCTGGGGTTGCCCAAGCCCCTGCAGTTCCAGCATAAGAGATTCATTGTTGTAGGTGGAGCTGCTGAGCAGTCTCCACCTTTTCAAAAGTTGGTTCCAGTTTTGGTTTCTTTGGTGAGGAGGTAATCTCCCCATCAGCTTTCCTTTTCCCAATAAGAGGTTCCAGATTGGTTATATCAGACATAGGTCTATATGTGCTCTTATGATGTCTTTTAAAGGCACTTCTGAGAGCAATAGGAGGGGTGGTTGTGGCTTGGCTAATTGCTTGAACAAGTGTGATTTGGTTTTCCAAGATTGCTTGTTGCTGAAGGGATCTGGGAGAGACAGGTAGAGCCTGTAGGAAGGATTGGTTAGAGATAGTTTCATGGGTGTGAATTTGTTTCTTGGCATTTTCTGGTTCAAGGAGTTGCAGGTTTGCTAGCTGAAGGTTCACATGGCTAGTCAGAATAGTCCGAGGCTCGAAATGAGGACAGAGGGTCAGTTTGTCATTTAGTTGATTGCTAGGTTGAAGAACATGGATAGGGGTAGATGATAGTTCCAAGGATTGATGTGACAGAGTATGGTGTTGAGATCTTGGACAGCTGGATGAGAAAGTTTTATTTAGAGAATGGGTCGATGGTTCGGGTTCAGGAGGGTAGGAGGTAGTTGAGATAGGGACAGAAGCCTTTTCTGCTGTATTTTTGTTTCTTGTGGGTGGTTGGGCAGTGTGTGTGACCAGGTTAGAGGTATTGTCATTTTCAGAAAGGGACAGGTAAGTAACTTTTTCTGAGCTATCTGAGGTTGAATTTTGACTTTTGTTTGTTTGACCAGGGATTTGACAGTTTTTTGGCGGGAAATCTGGAAAATTTTGGGCTGGAAAGAGATTTGCAGAATGCACAATAGAGATTGAAGAAGCAAGGCAAGTGTATGATTGAGTATCCATATCCAGAATTCTGAATTCTTGTACCAATTTATTGTGTTTTGTGGCATTTAACCAGGAACCAAACCTGAATTCTTTTTCATCTTCCAGATTGAACTCCTCAGTGGTGAGAGGGCAATTTGTTGCAGTATGGCCAAGAGTACCACAGTAATAACAAAATGTTGGCAACCTTTCATATTGAAGGAGGGCTGTGAAGGACTCAGAAGTATTGCTATCTTCATCAAAAGTAATGGATAAGAGCTGTGGTAAGGGTTTGTGCAGGTGTATTTTGGCTCTGAATCTAAAGGAGAGATGGTTTGTGCCAACTTCTTCTCTGATTTGAGCGAAGGAACAATCAGAAAGACCAAGAGCGATTTTCTTACCAACATTTTCTGTGTGCAGGTGCATTGGCAGACCCTGCACTTGTATCCAGAAATGGGATTAAGAAAATTCCTCATTATCAGCAGAAAGAGATGGTTTCCACTGATGCAAAACTAGAAGTATGTTGTCAAAGCACCAAGGCCCCTCTGTCAGCACCCTCTTATGATCTTCAACAAGCTCAAAGATGAACTGGTAGAAATTTTTCTGTAATTTCACCGCCTTGAATTTAGATGTCCCCCAAGATTCTCCATAGCTATTCTTAGGTTTTTGACTGGTATATCTTTGCTAGTGATGAATTTCCCAAGAAAGGCTTAGTTTGTTTTTATTAAGACCTTCAGAGATGTCAATGGGTTTAATCTTTGTGGTAGAAGAAGGGGTTTCGTGAATTTTTAGATTGGAGATGAGTTTGTGTATATCTTTGATATCCATGGTTCGGGCACAAGCCAAGAATGGCTATGGGAAGACTCAAAAGAGTTGGAGAAGTTCTAGAGAGAAGGGGGAGCTCTCAACAAGAGAGAAGTTCTATTTCTTTTTTTGAACTTAATGAAAAGTATTTTTATCAGTTATTTTGAAACTTTGAATATCAGCAACTTCACAAAACACGACAAAACCAATTTTGGATTTTAAAAAAGTGACCCCCAAACTTTGGTAAGTTATTTATGAAGGATATATAACAACTCATTTTTTTTCTTTTTTTCTTCTTTTCTTTTTTGTGGGAGGAACATTATTTTTTTCATTCTTCGGAAAAACAATAAGTACCTAGAAGGCCGGTACCATATCATTTCAAGTACCTGTTCTATAACGTATCAAATAATGTAGAGGTATTTTTCAAAAGTGTTCTGCAATGTTTTTTTTTTTTTTTTTTACTATTGTTTAGAATTATTTTTTACTTTATTGATAAATTGCTGAATATAAAATACAAAACACGAACTAAGCCGTCAATAAATATTCTACAATCTCAGCATATAACCCTACCTAGTTAAAATCTTTCAGAAAATAAAATCCAATGGGAAAATCCACTAAAAGAAAAGAGTACGGATGCTCAGAGCTCAGTAACAACAGCCCGCAAAGAAAAAAACAATAAAATCAAACCATATTGCCTTTTTTTTATCCCCCAACATCAAACTTTTTTTTTCTTAATATCTTGTATCAATTCACGAAGAGCTGGAAATTCCTCGCGACACTTGAAGGCACTTGGTGGACTTGCACTGCATTTGGGATATGCATTGGTGTAGCCACCATATCCGATTGAAGACTTCCTTATACATCCACCATCTTTAATGAATCGTTAACGACGAGTGAAAAATCTGCGAATTCACCATCTAAACCTCCATACGTATAAAGTGATTCATTGCTCTCATCTTCAACCATGTCATAATCTAATCTTGTCCTGACTACAAGAGTTCTATCTATGCTAGCAGAGCCGGATGCACATTATCTTAAATTGGGTCCGCAAACCTCCTTAAAAAATAAGAAACTCTATAGTTTATCTATAGAAATATATTTTAGACCCGTGAAAAAAATTAATATTTACTTTGAAAAAGAATTACGGATCCCACTGAACAAAATTTCTGGATACGCCATTGTATGCTAGCACATTTTCCATCAAAAGATAGTGTGCGTGTCATAAAAGTTTGGGGTTTACAAAATTATATAAAATGATGTGTATTATAGTTAAATAATTCTCCTCTTTTTTGACCGGTATGAGTGTAGGGTAAAATAAATTAGATATACGTGATCATAATAAATCACAATTTTACAACAGTTGTTTCATAAAATTTTCTTTTTATATCCGTATTTTTCTCATACATCCATGAATATATTCCTTTTCTAGAATGCATTTGTTATAGCAATGTTGTACTAAATAACCTCCGTCATATACTTTCATTTCATTCTCATTCATATACTAGTTTATGGGTGGACCTACATTCACAAGGTGGGGGCCGATGTCCCCACTGTTTTTTAATTAAAACAAATATAATTTAATTGCTAAAAGTGTTTTTAATAACTAAAAAATCTATTAATCTCAATGGAGTTTTGAATTTGTTTTGGTGTCCCTGATAAATTTTTCCGATTCCACACCATGATAGTAAAGGTGTTGATACATGTCACTTGGTATAATACAACACCATGTAACATAAATTTTTCTAAAATCATTTTTTTTTAGAAACGAAAGATACACACACATCATATTTTGCCTCACACAGTACTCGAACCTTGATCGTTGTCGTATTATATTTATTGCCGTTCGTCACCCGTGACACCGGATTATATTTATTACCATTCCTCACCCATGGCACCTTATCTACAATGTACCATATTCCATCCGTTCCGAAATAATTGAGACAGTTGCTAAAAAGATTTGTTCTAAAATGAGTGAGACAATTAAATTTTCAATGCAATATTTATTGTGTTTTTCCTACATCTACTCTTATTTATTAAAGAGTGAGATTATGATAGGAGCATATTTGATTGGGATTTTATCGTTTTTTCGATGTCATTTCTAGGGAGATATGCGCTTTTCCGGGGTGTTTGGTGTTGTTTTGCATGATTGACAATGATAATGACTTAGATGAGTGTTTGTGTCGTGAAATGCGAAAAAGCTAGGCTCTATTATTTTTGATGGGAGGGTATTTTATTTTAGGGAAACTTTAGATTGTATGCCTTAAAAGTAATATATTTGATTACTATGCCCCGTATACAATATTTTGGAAAATATGCCTACGGCCCACTTGCTTCACATATGCGTGGGAGTTATTTTTTTTATTTATTATTTTATTTTTGCGTGGGAGTTATTGAGAGAACCCAAAAGAATTTGCGAAAAAAAAAAAAATTCTATAGGAGAATGATCTTTCAGCGCTATGTATATACATATGTATTTTGCAAACCAAAAATAAAATAAATAATGAACAAATGTTAAAAAAGATAAAATTCATTTTTAAATAACATTTAGTTCAGTGGATTGAATATAACGGCAAAAAACACAAATTGTCATTCAACTGGAAGATTATGTCTTTTTTATGTTTTTTGCTTTTGTTTTTGTTTTAATGGAGTTGTTTGATATTAAAAAAATTTAGTGGATTATTTTAAATGAATTTGTTTAGGAATTGAAATCGTTAAATGTGACAACAGTAATTTTATCGTTTTAGATGTCTTTTGTCATTTTCACCATTTTTCAATCCATTTTATTTTTTACAATTTCTTCTCCAATCTTTCCTTTCAGGTGTAATCATCCAGGCTATGTTGATACTGAATTGTTTGTTCCGCGTTGAGGGTTCGGTGATTTTGTTGTCCTAGCTGGATGATTATTGTTGCCACATATATAATATATCGACGGTTGTTTATTGGCTTACATAAAAAAAAAAAAAAGACGAAAAATTCGGAAATAATGTTTTATCCTGATGAAAACTTATTCAACATAAACGTAACTAGCCAAAAACCCGTGCATAATCCACGAGTGATGTAAAACTAAGAATACACGCATTATTTAGGACGAAAATTTGTATCAAATTTAATAAGTACAATATTCGTGACATGTGGAATTCCTTAAGTAAAATAATGGAATGGTATAACATAAAACACCATTGCTCATCGAAAATACATATGAATGTAAAATGACTTTTTTTAAGAAAACACTAACACATCGTGGATGATGATAATTTAAGACAATATAAATTATACAAAATTATACAAAACGTGAAAACCGTATTCAAATAAATATTTTGCATTAACGTAATACAGTTCCTTTTTTATATCAAGATACAACGGAGATGGAAATGCATTTTTTTTATAAATTGTTTTACTAAGAAAAGACTGTCCGACTGAGAAAAATAGGCATTCCATGTATAAAAGTGATCAAATAGTTACCAGCTCGCACAAATGTTGATATCGGTCGTACAATAATGCTCAAGAGTAAAAAATAAGAAAATACTTAATGTCTCCGTCCCTAAATAATAGTCACTTATTTATTGACTTACATAAAAAATAAGACGAAAATTTGGGAAAAATTGTTTTATCATGATGGATTTTTTTTTTTGATTCATATCCTGATGAAAACTTATTCAATATAAATGTAATAAATGACATGATCCTATTTTCCTATTTTATTTTATTTTATGGGCTAATGGTTATTAAAGACAATAGTGGTGAAAAAATTGTCAAAAAGCAAAAGTGAATTGAAAAATTGTGAAACATGACAAAAGACATCTGAAATGACGATATTATCGTTGTCACATTTAACGACTTTAATTCCACTATCAAACAAATCCATTAAAACTTTTTAATATCAAACAAATCCATTAAAACAAAAGCAAAAACAAAGAACATAAAAAATGACACAATCGTCCTGTGAAATGACAATTTGTGTTTTCTCCTATTATATTCGATCCACTAAAATAATGTCAATTAATACATGAATTTTATCATTTTTAATATTTGTTTATTAATTTATTTTATTTTTTGGTTTGCAAAATATATAGGTATATACATAGAGTTGCAGACCATTCTCCTATATAGAACTTTTTTTTTTGCAAATTCTTTTGGGTTCTCTCAATAATTCCCACGCATATGCGAAGCAAGTGGGCCGTATGCATATTTTCCAAAACATTGTATACGGGGCATAGTAATCAAATAGATTACTTTTAAGGCATACAATCTCAAGTTTCCCTTTATTTTATTTCTAATATAAGGGCATCCACAATTATACCTTGATTCAGCCTCCAAAATGTATTTAGGGTGCCTTTAAGCCATAATGGAACCTTGATTCACCCCCGAAAATGAAAATCCCTCTACCCTCCCTTGAGTTATCAAGTGAAGCCTAAAGGAAGATTTTGCAGAAAAAGGGGAAAAGATTATTAAAAAAAAAAGGGAAATATATTGCAAGTGGGGTATATTTTCTTTTTTGTCAATTGATTGGAAAGTGAAAAGTTGTTTTTAAGGGGTGTATAGAGGTTGCTTACTGGAGTGAATTATTTTTTAGGTGTTGAAAAAGTATAACTGAAACGAAAAACGATGTGTTTGAAAGATATAATTGGTTGTTATCATTGTGGTCGCTCTAAGAGTGACCCCAGTGATACACCCTATTCCACTCCTAACTTATTTTATTTTAGATTCAGATTCACCTTTTAACACCCTATAAAACAACATACTCCAATAAGCACTCCCTATATTATTCCTTAAAAGCCACTTTTCTCTCTATTAAATATCAATATACTTTCTTTTTTTTAACATCCAAATATATAAACAAACAACATTCGTTCAGCAACCGGAGAAAATCCAAAAAAAAACAGAGCAGAAGTGCAGATCAACAAAGACCCAAAGTTGCAAAGCAAATTTCTCTCCTTTTTTATTTTACTATAACACTAAACATTTCCTTTCTTCTTTGAATCCCCCCAGCCAACATTTTCAAATTAAACTCCTAGGGAAAGTGTTTTTTATTGTAGGAGCTAAAATCAAGTGTTTTTTGTTTTGTATTTTTACTGTTGTTTTTCTAGTCCTGATTTATACGATAACAAAGAAAATTTATTCTTCACTTTGATTCCCCTAAAAAAGAATCAAGGTTTTTTTCGGTTGCTGAAATTGATTTTTATTTAATTTTTGGTGATTTTTCTGGCATGATTTGGTAGGATGTAAAGGAAAATATGAAAAAGATGGAAGAAAAAGAGGGGAAGATGGTGGAGTCTTTAAGACATGCTGTTTATTTATATTAGAAATTTTTATTTATGGCAAAAGGGCATATGAAAATTTGGGGATAAAGGGTGGTTAAAGAAGAACTATCAGAAGTTAAGAGGTTGATCAATCCTCCCTAAAGTGATTTTTAAAGGATACAAAAGTGTACCATTGGGGTCACTCTAACATCTTAGAAACTTTGGGGACCCACCAACAAAAGTTAAAAGAAAAAAAGTGGCGTGAATCACCAGGCAGCTAGACTACATATGTGGCTTATTAGAATTTTGGAACATATCAACACTTAGGGTACGGCATCAGGAACAAAAAAACAAAGGAGGAATGGCTGAGATTTTATTTCCATCCGTTTTGCACAGATTAAACTACCGAATGAATTATTTTGTATTTTTTACGACAATGGTTAATTTCTAATTTTTTCATTCCAGTTGAAGAATTATTGAAACCTCAATTTAATTGACTGTGAGATCAAATTGTGTTTCTTTCTCGTTGATTTATTAGTATATGTTCATCTTCTGCTAATATTTCTTAACGATTATTAGTTGGGTTAATTATTTTTACAGGGTAATTGTTATAACTAATTAATCGATTGTCAATTGAAACGATAAGTCCGTAATTGCTTATTAGTTTTAATAAGGTGATGAGTGGTATGATTGTACTTGTTCGCAGCTGGTTAATCCGCTACCACGAAGGTAAATAATCTGGATTAAAATTAACCCTCGTGTGTGTTAATATTCAGAATCGGGTCTCTTAAATATTATTGCTGCCGGAACACCAAACTCTTATGACCGTGTCTAGAAGTGTCTTTCGGTTAGAGTATAATTAACAACCGTGTCTTAATTATCGAATTTAGAAGAAGATTTCAGTTTCTTTTTCACGCTTCAGAATCAGAATCTGGTTTATTAATAAATCAATGAGTATTTTTGCATCTATGATCAGTTGAGGAAATCGAGATGGAAATAATCAACTTCAGTTGGAGTCTTCCTATTACTGATTTTCTTCACTACTCTATATCACACTTTCTCGATTATTAGAATTGTTTATTTTAGTGATCGCACGTTTAGTTAATTCACCACAAATTGGATTTTTATATTTTTGTTCTAAAAGAAATAATCTTCCGTTCCCTGAGGATTCGATCACTGCTTCCACTATACTAGTTATAGAGGTTGGAGTGTTTATTTTGATGGTTAACGACACACCAAATTATAAATACAACATTACGTTAATTATAACTCAAGGTTTTTTTTTAGCCATTTTAACATTCAACTTAAAACATTAACTCACGTCCCATCCCATCCCTTAATATGCTTCTTTTTTTATAATTATTTTGAAACACAGGGAGTATAATTTGTAGGTTTGGGTTCAAGGCCCTCATTTGTCTGGAGGAGTATTTTGGCAGGAAGAGAGGTTCTTAGTAAAGGCCTAAGATGGGTTGTTGGGGATGGAAAGTCCATAAACATATGGCAGCAACCTTGGGTCCCCATTGAACCAATGTTTAAAGTCCATCCTAGACTTTCTGAAGGAGCATTCCAAACTGTTGATCAATTAATTAAACATGGAAGATGGGATATATCTGCCCTAACAGCACTCTTCTTACCACACGAGATAGACAGCATTCAGGCCATTCCTATTTGTCAGAATTATACTCATGATTATTTGGGGTGGCATTTCAACAACAAAGGTGTGTATACAATGAAATCGGGCTACAACATTGCCTTGAAGCATAAAACCATTGAGAAAACACCTAAAGAATCTTCTGATTCGAAATCAATGGGGAAAACCTGGAATTACCTGTGGTCTTCTTGCATCCCTCCAAAAATCAGAGCTTTTCTTTGGCGAATTGCTTCTAACTCCCTTCCTTGTGCTTTCAATCTTCAAAAGCGTCGACTTTCTGATGGTATTTGCTCCATTTGTAGAAACTCCACTGAAAATTGGGTTCACTGTTTCTTCGATTGCCCTTGGATCCGGAAATTCTGGAAAGAATCCATTGACTTCAATTTTTTTGCGACGATGCACCTCAATTCCTTCTTGGATCTTTGTTTTTATCTTGCAAATCACCGCCACCACTCTGCTGATCTTCTCTTCACAATTTTCTGGTTCATCTGGCTTGAACGAAACAAAGCGATCTTCAAGGTGGCTCGCCCTTCAAGTTCCAAGATCTACAATCTCTCTGTCTCTTTACTATCGGAATACCAAAAGGCCAACTCGATTGAATCTACCATGACTTTCACTCCACCGCTCCCTCCTTGCTGGATCAAGCCCTGTGATGGAACAATTAAAGCGAATGTAGACGCATGCGTTCGGAATGGTCAAGGTACAGCTGGTGTGGCTATTAGAGATCATAATGGGTCTCTCATTTGTGCTCTCTCAATTAATCTAGGAATTGTCCCTTCAGTTGAGTTTGCTAAATGCTATGACATACTCTGTGGAACATTAGAAGCAGCCAGAATTTGGAACGGTAAGATAATCGTTGAATCGGACTCCTCAATCTGTATTGCAAGAATCAACTCAGAGGATGAGGATATATCACCGGTTGGATCTATCATTGTTCGAATTAGGAGGGCTTGTAGACTAGCAAATTGTTGTACTTTTGCATTTATTGGAAGATCTAGCAACATTCCAGCGGATTTTTTAGCTAATCTAGGGTTTTTTATCCCTAGTAATCTCTCTGATTATTGTAACTGGGGCACCAACCCCCCAAATTCTGTAATCTCTGTAATTTTAGCAGACTCCAATTAATTAATGAAATTTAAATTTCAAAATAAAAATAAAAATAAAAATAATAATAATTTGTACAATGTTTTATCCAATGTTCTTACCTCGTTTCTTATCTTCTCAGGTGCCGCCTCCCTCCCTAAAACAAAATAAACCAAAAGCGGCGCCTCTGTGATTCTCCGCTACTTCTTCACCGTCTTCCACGTTTGCCGCGACTTCTTCACCGTCTGCCGCGACTTCTTCACCGTCTGCCGCCACCTCTTCTTCCACGCTTGCCGCCGCTTATTCGTGTTTTTTACCTTGAACAGAGCTATCATTACATGGTCTATATCTTTTATCGGCACTGATATATTGGAGGTAAACTAAAAGACACAGGCTTTTTTGCTTTTAGTTAAGCACTTATTATTATTATTACCATATAGCTTAGATCTGCACTCTATTATTTTCTCTGATGGCAAATAACTTGATTCATAGCTGAGATGAATGCAAACAAACATTTGTTGGAATCTGTTGCTGCAAATTTTGGCTCAAATTGATGTATGTGAAGTTGGCTTTTTGAACTTTTCTTTCGACGCCACATTTGAATGTTTTTTTTTTAAAAATCAACATTTGAATGTTTTGGTTGTCAAAATTCTCTGTGTTAGAACAGGGTTGACTTTGAGCAATTTTGACACAATCTATAGAGGTTTTGTTTTCCTAGAAGGCAAGTTGAGCTCTTAATTTCCGTTGTTGTGTGGTTGATTGTTTATTAACACATAGATTGTGGTCTTGCAATGGGCGACAAGATCGCTCAAACACAGTGATTGTGATCTTATGATATTTATATCATTGTTGTTATTATTATTCTTATATTGTTATTATCATTAGTATTAGTCTATTGTTGTTATTTTGCAGAACTCATTTGAATCCAAGAACACAAGAAGCATTATTGAAAATAAGTCTGATATGATTATAAAGGTATTATAGCAAGCCTAAAATCGAAAAAACCCTCCCGAGGAAGATCCCATGTTCTCCTTCAACCTCTGCCTCAACAGTCTCCAACTACCCACATTTTCCCAGCGATTCCTTCACCGTCCTCCACGTCCGGCGGCTGCACCTCCAAATCAAACCCTTTTCCGCTACATGAAACTCCATCAAACCATCACTCGAGCAACCAGGAACCATAGATCCAAAAAGGAAACCCATCCAGACAAATTCGTTGACACCAGTGACGATGAACAAGACCATGAACAAGATTACAATGATTTTTTCAGAAAAAGTAAGTTTGAAGAGGGTGATAACGACAAGGATTATGACAGAGACCCAGAGTTTGCTGAGATACTCGGGAGTTCCCTTGATGACCCAGAGAAAGCTAGGTCCAAAGTGGAGGAGAGATTGAGAAAGAAAAGGAACAAGATTCTACATACGAAATCCGGTTCAGCAACACCCATGAAAGTGACCTTCAACAAATTTGACTTCTCAAATTCATACATTTGGTTTGAATTCTACAACACGCCTCTGGAAAAAGATATTGCTTTACTCTGTGATACAATACGGTCATGGCATATCGTTGGACGCTTAGGAGGATGCAATTCCATGAACATGCAACTGTCACAATCTCCTCTGGAAAAAAGGCCGAGCTACGATGCTATTCAAGGAGCAAATGTGAATCCAACTACCTTTTACAACATAGGGGACCTTGAGATCCAACACAATTTAGCTCGAATATGGGTGGATATAGGGACCGGGGAGTATCTGCTTTTGGATGTTCTAGTTAATGCACTGACTCAGATAAGCTCAGACTATGTTGGAATTAAGCAAGTGACCTTTGGTGGAACTGAATTCGACAATTGGATAGAAAACTTGACATCAGAGGATCCTGGTTATGCAATCCGCAAAATTTGAGCGTCATGAATTCTACATATTCCTAATGCGTAGCAGCACATATGAAGCAACACGACAGATATATAATTTAAAAAAAAAGGAACTCTGTTACTTTAGACATTTACATTTTTTTGCTTGTGTTTTGAGGTTGGCAATATTGAAATGCTTGTTTGTTGCGAACATGGTCGGTCTAGTTTAGATAGGGAAAAAAAAAAAGATTCTAAGAATATTACTTTTTCGTTGTAACAACATTGTTATAAGATGCGGTAAGGTTTTATTGGAAAAAAATGGTATTATAGCAAGCCTCAATTTTATTTTTATTATTATTATTATTATTATTATTATTATTTAATCGATTGGTTTGTTATTTGAAAGAACGGATGTGATATCAAAGATTTTCTTCAAGATAACTCTGATGTATTTTGAAGGTATTCGTAAGATTGTTGAGCACATTGGAGGCTCTAGCCCGAGCGGGTGAGTTGTAGTGTAAAAGATTGGTCGAGCGCTCCTCTGTGGAACGAGAAGCTTGTAACTGGCAATTTGTAGTATTATGACATGGTAGCCTTTTGTTATATTACTGTAGGGAGGGTCCTCTGCAGGTCTTTTTCACCTGTGTCTCGTGATTTGTGGAACGAGAAGCTTGTCACTGGCCATTAGTAGTTTAATTCCAACTAAAGCATTGTGACCTGGTAGCCTTTTTGTGATATTACCCGTGACTCGTGATTTGCGGTGTGAAATATTGGTTGAGCGCTCCTCGTACGAGAAGTTTGTGACTGGCCATTAGTAGTTTAGTTCCAATTAAAGTATTGTGACCTGGTAGCGTTTTGTTGATATTACTCTAGGGATGGTTAGGGCAGGCCATCTGCTGGCTTCTGTAGGTCTTTTTCACCACTGACTCGTCTTCTTTTATGAGTATTGTAATTAACCCAGTAATGTTTTTTTCCAGTTACATTCTTTTTCCAGTTGCGTTTTTAGTAGCAGTTGTTGAGCTTGGAATTTCTCGTATTTCATTTTCTTTTCTTTTTTTGGCCCACGATTTTCATATATAACTTAATTTTCTTTTTTGGCCCATGATTTTCATAAATAACTCAGCTTTTGACTTAATAATTATAAATATATTATAAAAAATTACAGATGATTGAAAATTAACTAAGAGAGAAAAACAATATTCTTTTTTATGATATTACATAACATTTCCTTTTTTTAATTATGCGTCGTGCTCTTCTTCTCTTTTTATTTTTTATTTTCTCATCTTTAATTGAGGTTTTGTAATCCCGTGGTTCACAAGACTGTCGTGCTCTTTTATTTTTGATTGAGATTAACTTTGTCCATCTACTAATTTTTGCCCCGACAAACATTGAAAAGTTGAAGCTTTTATATTTGCTTATTTAAGTTGATTTGTGTCCATTTGGCCCTTACTGAAGGAAAAAAAATCAGTGAGGACAACAGAACAATTTTTCAGATCTATCAGAGCAGTAGTTGTGATTTTATATTTTTTACAACAAAATTAAATCATTTTTATAGAGAAAAAACTATTTATGGATCTTAGTGGGGCATTGCCCCTTCCCCATTCCATATGCATCCGCCAATGGTTACGAGATAGAATTAGAAGACGGAAACAAACTTTTGAAGTATTACTATCCACCCCCATTTGTACTAACTAGTGCGTGAATTGATCCTACAAATAAATTAACATATTGTTAGAATGATTTCTCAAATTCAATCATGTAAGTCCAGCAGCATATCAGAATAACAAAATTCGTCGAGAAATTTCGGGATAATGACACTTTTGGATCCTTATATATAATAAATTTTCACTTATGTCCTAAGGTTTCATTTTAACATTTTACCTCTTTTTAAATATATGTGTCAATTTCTCAACCATAAAGATAAAATATTGAGTTTGATAATCAATAAGAAAGACGTGTTTTAAAAAGGTTGGAATAAACCCTCAAAAAAAAAAAGTTGGAATATGTGGAGCCCAATTTCTTTTTATTTATATAATTTTTATTTTGTTTTGTTTATTTTTTTGGGATACAGGCTATGAAAGAGATCCCTAAGACACCCACAGACATTGTGGATCTTGCGGGTGATGGGCAACCCCTCCGAAAGCGGTGAATGTGTTCACGAATTACATCCGCAATAGGGATGGTAGGCGCTGGGGTTTGGGGTTGCACCTGCTAAGATCTAGTAGTGGGCTGTATTTGCGGCGGTCGAGAGTTTGATTTTTATGAGGTGAAGACAATATCCTACGTACTGGATTTTATGATACTGACGCCGATGATACTGACGCAGCCAATGGTATTGAACACCATGCTATGGTTCTCATAGGATAGGATATGGATGGTATTGAACACCATGCTATGGTTCTCATAGGATATGGCACCAATCGCGGTATTCCTTATTGGCTTATTCGAACTCATATGGTCTCGATCGAGCAGACGTGGATAGAGAGATCTATGCACAGGCCCTCTCGGAGGAAGCCTTGGAGATGTGTGATTGGCCTTAGGTAATCAAGTAACAAAACTAGTGTGTAGTGCTTGCAAAAACTTGTTTGTTTGTTTTTGTTTTTTTGTGCAAACTTTTTTATCAAAGTTAAAAAGAAGATCGAGCAGACGTTTGGGAGGATAGAGAGATATATGCACATGGCCAAAATTTGCTTAAGCGCTCGGGACGTTCGAGATCTATGCACATGGCCAAAAATTTACTTAAGCGCTCTCCGGAGGAAGCCTTGGAGACGTGTGAGGTGTGTGACTGGCCTTAGGTAATCAAGTATGATTAAAACAAAACTAGTGTGTAGTGCTTGCAAAAACTTGTTTGTTTTTTTTTGTTTGTTGTTAGTTACCAAAGTTTACCTGAAATGGATGTTGAGTGTGTGGAATTAAGTAATTCGAAATGTTCAAGTGCTGAATGCTCCATGGTTTAACAATCACTAATGCAACATTCATTTTTTGTGTGTTAAAAAGGTCCTAATGCGACTTTTGTTTCTTCAATAATAATTGTTGAGAGATGAAAAAGAGTGTGTTTCTGGACCAAAATTACTTGCTACAACTAATATGGAAGATGCAGTCATGATATCCGTCTCATTTGAGTCATATAAAAGTCCTTTGTAGTATCTTCCCTTTAATTTGAGTCATATAAAAGTCCTTTGTAGTATTTTTTTTCCCTTTAATTTGTTTGAATTGTCATGAAGAGGAGGAAAATGTTTATCCAAGTTGAGGGTATAGGTTTGTTCTGGGTGCAAAGCTTTCTGCTTAGCTAGAGGTCTGTGTGGAGTGTCCAGAATTTGGGTGGGGCAGCACCTTAAGAGCTTTTTGGTTCACTTTTGTACTGGTTTTGGGAGTGACAAACTTTGAGTTGGGTCCAAAAACCGTATGTGTCAAGAGGCTCAACATGGTCCACCTCATGGCTCATCCAAAGTCATGCAGCAAATCAAATCTTGATCCCCCTTAAGTGGAACTGATTTCTTTTCTGTCGTATCATTTCTTTTTTGAATCCTGCAAATTGTATGATTTGCTGTAAGTTGAACCAGAGACTTCTTGTGGCTTGTTGTTCTGTTCCATTTTCTTGGCTTTCCCTCATTGGGAAGCATCCATGCATGTCCCATAGCTTGTGTCATCAGTAGCTTTAGAAAGACTGTGAACTTGGCCCAAAATACCAAGTTTAGAGACTAGAGGCTTTTAGCAAGTCAACTTCTACACAAATGCGTGCAAAGCGACCGAAGAAGTGGTGTCAATCTTAATAACGTACTCGGCCTATATCGATCACTTCCAATGGTGAGCAAATCGAGTTCATTCCCAAGAACTCTAGCCCAGACTAATGTAGCTGCAAAATCTCATATCAGACGAGGGCTTGAAATTCTCATAGACGAGGGCTTGAAATTCGGTTTCCATTATTTAGTAACCGTGAGGTAATGAACCCAATACGAATCCATGGTCCAATATTGTTAAGGACATGTAGATAATCTTCCTAAGAGTAGAAAGTAGAAATGCGCAACAAAGTATCCGTTTTCAGTGTCAATTAACTCACAACCAAACTTGAGTTTCCATAGTCTTACCACACGCTGTTCAAAGGATTCAGAGACTAACAAATTTGCCAGGAGGTTACAGATATCAACTTGTCTGTAATTTTGATTTTGATTTTGATTTTTCACATCAATATCAATTTAAACTTATAATGATCAACAGTGCTGAGATAATCGTCAGATTATTCGTTAATGACAAATGATGGTTTGTCTCGTGATCATTACTCATTTTATTTTTATGATTCCATTGTTATATATGGCAGATTCCTTTTTATTTATAATATTTTGTATTTTGTTTTGTTTAATTTTTTGGGATACAACCGCCAAAGACACCCAAAGACATCCCTAAGCAATCTGAGGATTCGTTTAGAGATTTTGTGGATCGTGCCGGTGATGCAACTCTTCTGAACACGCGGAATGTTTTTATGAATTATAAATCCGCAATTCGGATCGTAAACGGTGTGGTTTGTTGGGGAAGATTGAGGAGTCGGTGGATGGAGCGAGAGTTTTATGCACAGGGCCAGGCCAACAATTGCTTAAGCGCTCTCATGAGGAACGAGCGTTGGAGGACTATGATTGGCCTTAGATAATCAATTAAGATTAAAACAGCTAGAGTTATAACTTTTGTTGTTGTTGATATCATCTGCAGCATGCATGTCCTTTTCACCCGTGACTTTTTTTTTGGTTGATATCACCTGAAGCATGCATGTACTTTCATCTGTGATGGGTCACTGCTTGTTCGCTTCAGATGCGGTTAATGGCAGAATCAAAACCGAACCAAATATTTCGGTTACTAAAAAATTAAAAACGAAACCGAACCGATTTATAAAGGTAACCAACCAAAAAAACGGTTCAATTCGGTCGGTTTACCGAAAACAGAAATTATCGGTCCAATTAACCGAAAAACCGAAACTATCAGTCCCATTCCGCGGTTAACCGAAAATTGGGGCCTGCTAGCTTTGGAAATATTTTGAGGAATTAATTATTAAAAATTAAAAATATATATAATTCGGTTCGGGCAATGGTTTCACGGTTCGGTTATATATGTTCGGTTAACGGTTCGGTTTCGGTTCGGATAAGGTTAATTTTTAGTATTAACCGTAACCGAACCTAATTTTACGGTTTCTATATTACATGAACCGAAACCAAACCGGAGGTATACAATAACCGAATCGAATTGCTACAATTCGGTTCGGTTTTGGATAATCCATATCCATGAACATCCCTACCCGTGACTCGTCTTTTTTTGAGTATTATAATTAACCCGGTAAGCATTTTTAGTTTCCAATTGCATTTTTGGAGTAGTTGTTGAGTCTGAGGATTTCTCGTTTTTTGTTTTCTTTTATGGCTCATGATTTTTATATAACTTTTTTTTGAGTTATATATATATACTAGAGCCGGCAACGTGCGATGCACGTTTTTGCCCTCGTTTTTGTGGTTTTTTGTGTGCGTAAATTATACATGTAAGTTCTGAGGCTTTTGTTAGATGCGTGTAAGCGTAATTATATAGACAACGTAAGTCTTTTTGCAATTGGTATTACATAGGCGAGATGAATTTACATTCTAGGACAAAATATTTACAGAAGGTGCCCATTGGTGTTGTAGGTTACTGGGTGGGTGCATATTCTCTAAATAACAGAAGAACTGCAGATGGGCAAAAGCATGACATTCTGTCAAATTTAGTTATCAAAGTAAAGGCCTGGTTATAAACCTAAAAAGAAATGAAACAAGACGAAAGTTGTTGGCTAAAGGGGCATTGTGACATAGGAAACAAATAATCAGACTTGAATAGATCATATATAGGGAAACATTACCAACGTCAACCTGACAGATCTTAACTAACCTTCTGCACAACACTTTTTATGCTTTTTGTACTTGTTTATCAAATTATAAGAAGAATTTAGAACCCAATCAATCTTCAAAGCATAACCCTCCAATAGACGTGCATCAACTGGTATAATATCACCAAGTTTGATACTAATGATATCACCCGGCACCAAAATGGCAGCATCTTCTTTATTCCATTTGCCATGACATGATACCTGAAAGATTCAATCAAAACAATTACATCTAACTATTATAATTGCTTCGAACAATTGTATTTGATTAAAGCAGAGGTTTATTTGATTCGAGAAATTAGGCACACCTTGGCTTTCGGGGCTAAACGTGCCATTAGAGCAGCATCGGCATTTCGAGCATTGTTTTCTTCAATAAAACTGATGTGGGAGTTGATGATAAACAAGAGCATGATGCACCTTATACTCTTAATCCACAAACCAACAAAAAAAATCAACCTCATTCTTCTTCCAACTTTCGCTTACGTCCTACGCCAATTTACGGGTCGTTGCTGAATTCGACTGAATTGCCGTGGCTCTGAACTTCTACTTGTATATCCCCCACTTAACTTGGCAGTAGTACTTTCCTCTCTAACTTCCCTTTTAAAAGGTTGCTTTCGTAAACCGCACGGATGGTTTAGGAGAATTCGATTCTTGAGGCTATCTGCAGTGTCAAATGACAGTGGTTGAAGCCCTTCTAAGTCAGGTTCAGGAACATATCCATTAGGCTTTTTTTGACTCGTCCATTCTCCTAAACGTGATCGATATCCTGGTAGGTTAAATACAAAATTTATATTAGTGAATCACCCATAATAAACAGCATAGAAAATAATTTATGAAGTTACAGTTTTGCACCTCTTTGTAGGAACTGCAGGCACGCAATGCTTCGCCACATCAGCTCCGTTTCCATTCAAGAGAAGAACCGACCTGCAAGAAACATATATCCTCACTTCAGTTGTGACATAGGAAAGGGAAACTGTAAAAAAGAAGTAAAGCTTTCAACTTACCCTACAGGTAGTGGAATGGCGTATGCACCAGCAAATTCCCCGGGGCCAATGATTTTCAAGTTTGACCCAAAAACGATATTGCATTCACTGAGGAAGGACACGGTACAGAATGGCCTAACAAACTCATGATTGTCGATATGAGGTGGAATGCAGTCCCCCTCATCGTAAATATTGATAATACAGCTATCTGGAATGCAAGTTGGAGGGAGGACGTGCCAACTGACCATCCGTTTAATCATGACCTTAAGAAGATCTGGTATAGGATCAACGAGCTCATTCTTAAAAATTCCAGGAGGGTTTCCGTTTCTGTCCTGCAAGCATAAAAGATATTAAAAAAACGTTAAAGTAGCAAAGAATGCAAAATTAGTTCTAGAAGGACATCCAAGAAACTAACCATTGCATAATTGTAGCAACAAAAGAACTGTATTGTCATGCGTCCTTTTCCTTTCATCCATTTTTGTGGGGCGGTATAAGTACGTTCTGGAAAGATTTAGCAAAATCAGTTACTGCATAACTTTTAGTCCAGTTAAGACACTGCAATCTTCGTCATTAAATAACACAAGTACCCTCTATCTTACAATATACCATCCAATGAAATGGCAATTACATTCATTAACAAATCTTTTATACAACAACATAGCAGTACTATTGTCGTCGGAAAAAATCATTAAATAGCAGCATAAAAAGGGATATTAGCAGCTACCCTTCCATATGTGAGAACGAGAAAAAAATAACAGAAAAACAGACAACTAATACTTCATCCAAAATACTGTGCATCAATAGCCAGATGTCTAGAATGGACATTGTTAGATCAACCTGGGAAGAAGACTATAACACAATATGATACGATTTGCTTACCTACTAACAGTATTGTAAATTTCAAATTCAAGGCTACGACAAAGGTCCTGCAAGACACACATGCGTGGTTGAGAACCCAGAAAATAATAACAGAGATAAGGGCCACGCAAAAGAAGAATGAGTCGAAAAGAGGACTGGTGATACCACTACTATTGTAAAGAGAAAAAACGAATCAACAGCGGAAGCTGTAATCAGAGAACCATCTGGCAACCTGAGAAAAACTTTACTCAATACCGAAACCAGCGAACAAGCCACAATCGTTTCATTGCAATGGAAATGGTAAAGAAAATAAGGTAGAAAGGCTTACACCCGTGATTCGTCAAATTTACCACGCCGTAAACTGGTTTCAAAGATATTCAGGGCCTGAAAGCGGATTCACTAATTAGGAGGAGATTTGATGCAAAATGAGAAGGTAACTAAATAAATAAAACTAAACAATGACAACAACATGATGCATGAGGATCACAGGTCTACACTCACAGCAACCCAGGTTCCAAGAAGAACTTCAGCACCAGCAGCAGCCAAGGATTTTGCAATAGGCCAGCGATATTCATTGTCATCAGCCACTCCAGCTATAAATGCTCTTTCGCCTGCTAGTGCAAACACTGAGGATTTTATCAATGGAAGTAAATGCATCTGTGAGATGGTAATTCGCAAAAGGCCAAAGACAAAGACTCCAATAAATTGAAAAGAATTCACACAAGCGAGAGAGTACAAGATTTACAAATGATGATCCATTTTAATTTGCAGATGCAAACATGAAACAAATAAAGGCACAATAGAAAGGCTGTAAAATTTCAGTTACAACAATGCTTTAGCTAACATCAACTAAGTACCTTTTTCCTAAGGGCATTGCGCAATTTGAAAGCTTTATGAGTACGTATTTCGAAGTCGGTTACCACAAGATGACTAAGCTACTTACCAAGACCACTTTAAAACTCTATATAATCAAATGTTCTTGAATATAACTATTTCGTCTAAAATGCATTTATAAATATACACTTTACTTTAAGGTGGATGAACACCATGAGATAGTCAAGTTCCTTACCTAGAACTACTCCCCAATTAGGTAGCCAAAACCTCCGGAGCAATTTGCATTAAAGCAATGCAAGCCTTCAAAAGCTTCCAACCTAGACACAGTTACAGTGAATTAACATGACTTTCTTATTTTACTATTTTAATCATAATCCACTGAGTCCTCTTATTAATCAAAACATAAAGCCAAGGCATAAGCCTTCCAAAACAATCATACCACTAATACTGAATTCCCCCAAATCAGCTCATGACACTAACAAAGAGGAGATGATTTCATACCATAAATAATCTTCAGAACTTCTTCAAGTGCTTGCTGATTGCCTCTTCTTCCAAGCTCTCCCTTAAGCACTTGAGGAAATTAGTCACAAGAGAAACCATTCAAGACGAGATTTCCAAATCCCATCTCAAACCTGACCCAAACCGACTCAACACCGAACTGTATATAAGAAGATTTTCATTGCTGCTGAATGATGATTTACTGTAATTAATTGGGGTATATGAATTCACTCTTTACCAAAATGAAGATGAAGATTCAAATTGCTCACACAGATTTTCAACCATGATAGTTGCACTTCACCAGCGAGAGTTGCATTTCTTCTTTTAATCTATTTCTGGTATAATGAAGCCGGATGTGAGAATTCGACAGGGATTGAGGGGAAGAAGAAGCGAGGTGGTGAGGCGGTGAGGCGGTGAGGTGGTGAGGCGGTGAGGCGGTGAGGCGGCGAGCAGTGTGGATTGTTCTAGGGGCGTGTATATTTATGCCTGAAGGTAGAAGGATCGGGAATTCACAGGTATTCGGGAGTAGAAGCCGACGGAGTTTCACATGGATTGTTTGAAGAAATACATTAGGAAATAAGGGGAAAAAAAGCTTACCTGATTGGAGACGACATCCCGCTGAATGATGGTTGGTGACAGACAGGAGAAAAGAGAAGACGGGAGACAGAAGCTTCGTCTCTTGGAGATGGAGATGAAGAGGCAAGGCAGGAGGAGAAAATTGAGGGGGTGGAGGGGAAAAGAAGGAAACAGAGAGGGGTTTAAGAAAAAACAGAACCAAAAAAAAAAGGGGGGGCGGGGGGGAGGAAAAGACAAAAATTTTGGTCGTCCATGGATGCAGATTTAATTAGTATACTAACATATATGATACACTTGTGTTTCCAAACTATGCAAGGCACAGTGTTTGCCATTGCAGGTATGTATTGATTTATTTGTGAGTATTATATATATATAAATTTAGATGATGAGAACATTTCTGAATGGACAGCCAAATACATTTGATTATTATGTAAACATACTGTAAAAGTGGAGACAAAAGTAAAAAAGTAGTACAAAGCAAACGATAATTTACAATAGAAATCCACGATGAATTGTTTCTTACAAGAAACATTACATAATATAAAACATGCAACAAAAGATCATGCACGCCACGGTTATACCAGAGACAGATGATACATATTCTAAGTAGACCATACGATAGTTTAATTTATTATTTCTCATCAGAAAGAAAAAAGAAACAACATATTATCAATCATTAATTTTCAGTACTGAGAGAAAATTAATAATGTAACATGTTGATGTTAGTTAGTAGCACACAGATTATTCATAGGATTTCTGCAAAAGGATAAGCTAGGCAAACTTGAGTGGAACAGATCTTAGGACTGTTCATCCTTTCTTTTAGGCTTTTTTGATGGGGTGGTTTGTAATTGAGTTTCAGATGGTAAGACGGCTTCAGCAGTACTACCATGTACAGGGGATAAGCAAGCGGAAGTTTGGTCAATGACTGGATTCATTGTTCCACTTGGTGGAATTTCTTGGAAGGATAACATTCTCTTAGTAGCAGAAGTCCGATTAGGTTCAAGTTGTTTAAGGGAAGGATGATCGATATCTCTTCCGGGATGCTTTTGTGGAAGGAGTAAAGAGTTGTTTCTCAGGTTGTTCTGTGTAGCAGGCGATGAAGATCCGATGTGTTCCAAAGTGGTTGTCTTGCCTAAATCGGGATCGATTCATCGCAACTTCTTGGGTAGTTTGAGAATATGCTTCAACTTCATTGCAGTGTAGACCTTAAGCACTGGTAATGACGAACTATGATACTTCCGGGATCGATCATAGTACTTTAGAAAACAAATAACATGCTTGTTTTCAATAGCGACCTCAACTTCTTTTGTCGGCGGAGTATTACATTTATTTAAATGTAAAGCATATCGGTCATTGATTCTATAAGTTCTAAGCGATAGAATTAAATGGTTTAATAATTGGGAACTCCAAACCTTTTCAACAAAGAAGTCCGATTTCACTTTGTCGTGAAAGGGATAATCTTTTCAAAGTCGAGGAGATTTAATGGTTGCCTCAACAATCGTGAGGTCCATCAACGAGAAAAACATCTATAGTTCCTTTGAATTTGTGCGGCATAATGTATAAGTGAAATAATTAGTATGATTGTGGCAAAAGGTAAGTGAAATAAGCTAAGGTATAATAAAGTATAATCATTACCGGACAATCACATTAGTTAGTTTCGACAAAGTGAGCACCAAATTTTCCATTCTCGTATCCACGTCAAAGGCGATTAAACACTCTTCACATGCTTGAACCAAATTTTTTCTTGAGCGAGGCAAATAAGTTAATTTCCCTTCATCCAAACAACCTTAACTCAGAATGTATAGCTTGTAAGAAGGCATGACTAACTTTCAAGAAGACATAATTAGAAGATCATGAGTGTGATTACATTTTCAATTGTTGCAAGTGCATGGTCGAGATGTATGATTTCAGCAATAGTTGGTGGGTGGAAAAGCTTGCATGCATTCCGGTAAGCACGATTGTCAAGTAGCCTCTTTGATTTCGCATTGCATGAGCGAGAATACCTAGAAGGAAGCATGATACAACTTAATATGGCTAAGTGGTATAGTAATTTTAATGAATATGATGATATGGTTATACCACTCTCTTAAAGGGTGTTTCTCTCTGAAGCGGGCGGCGGGTTGTCTTGAGAATATAAGCAAGTGGTTTTTGTAGCAAGTGAGATACTGTGTTTCAATTACATTGTTAGTATAAAAGGTTCATAAATAGGTGATTTTTCGAGCAATAGATATGTACATGATCTAAGGTATGAAAGTAAACATCCCGAACAAAATATTGTAGATGGCAAGTTTGAAAGGTGTTGCATACATCGTAATGATAGCATTGAGGTTGTTATTTATAAAGGGAAAGCACCATAAATTGAGATTAATTTTGAAAAAGTTCCCGAGATAGAACCTGGCAGGAAGGTATAAGCTAGTGTGTCTTTACTTTATCAATGGAAGTGTTTATAAGAAAGCCGATATTGGTTATCATGTATTATAGGTGTAGCAAATGCTAAGGAAAAGCATACCATTATGTGTAGTAACTTTCAAGCCATAAGCAATTATTAGAGTGGCATGTTGTATCTTGCGTTGATATTCACATCGATTGTCAACTAAAGGTCATCCCAAACTCTCATCAACATATGAACCATTTCATGGAAACATTCAAGTAGTAAACATTGGGATGAAAAGAAGAGAGCTATGGAGAATCACATAAAGAAACTAATAAAAACAAACACAAAAAGATAACGCACTCTTCGCGTTTATCACAACGAAGTCCCTAATCGATGTAGATTCATCGGTGTCTCTAATTGGTAAAGCATGGATAACCAACGCTTTGATACCTAGTGGATTAGGAGACTCGATGTTAGTTATACACATATTTTTGAAGTGTATAATATGTGTATAAACAATTTTTGATAGTAAGGTAATAAATGCTTACACACAGGACGGTCTTGGTCGACCAAAGCGGTGGAAATCTGAAAAAGCATCAAATGGAAATGTGCATGGCAAAGGAGGGGAATGGTTTCATGGTGTGGGTCGACAAGATTTCTGCGATGAAGAGTCCAAGTGTATGGGTATTCAACAATCCTGAATCTTTGCTTGTGTTTGTCTCACAATTGCGTTCGATATGTAGTACCTCTTGAACGGTGCAAGTGTAGATGAAAAAGCTAACATTCCCATCAAACATGACCAGAGGAACTTTTGTACCCTATTTAATTCGAGGAACATACAAGCGAACGTGTTAAGACAAAAAAATAGTCAAAAGGGATATTGAAGGAAAAGTAAGAATAAGTAAACAAAGAGTAGTAAAGTATATGTTACCTCCATATCCGTAATCATGTAGTTTCTATAGAGAGGTCCACTGTCTTTTTCTTCGGTTTATGACGTTCAAAAACTTGAACCAAGATGGTCCATTTAGTTTTCGAAAGTGTGATTTGATTCGCGCAGGATAAAGTGGTGCATCCATTTTGTGTAAAACAACGGTGTAATCTCGAGAGAAAATGGTGTAAGTTGTAAAGTGATTGGTGATGATTGATGTATCTTTGTGATTAGTATATATGTTCTTTGGTAAAGCAGAAAGTATAATATGTTCAAGAAGACATATTAATTAGTAAAGTGTTTCAGTAGTAGGTATCTTTCACATTTTACAAGGTGAACAATAGTAAGACAGACGAGAATAATAGGCAAAGATAATTAATTAACCTTCAAGAATAAGTTATTTTGTTGGCTCAAAAGGCAAAAGAATTTGTAAATACCCAAAAATACATACACCGTAAAAGAAGCTGCGGTTATGTGTGATTATAATTGTAAGACTTCTTTATAAACAACATTGCGCGTGTGTTAGTATTTGCGGAGTTCATCGGAAGAGGTGTTGTTAATAAAACCTTAACATGTGAAGAAGTTCTGTATGCGGGATAAGGCTACGTATAGCTGACCGTGTGAGAACACATGTTCTTTTAGATAAATGCCAACAAAGTCTAAGGTCTGTTCTTGGGACTTATTGATCGTCATCGCAAAGCATAGACGAATCGGGAACTACACTCTTTTGTAAGGAACTGGACAAAACTCACCTTTGATTGGTTGCAAAGGGATTCTAGGTATGAACACTTGTTTACCTGCAAAATCTTCAATCATAATTTGAGCACGTATAACATTTTTGGAAAAAGATTTGCATAGTAAATGTGTGCCATTGCACAACCCTTCGCCTGGATCAATGTTCCTTAACAGAATTATTGGTGCATTCTGTTTTAGAACAAGCCTGTGTGGAGGGAGGCCATTTGGTGACAAACTATGTAACATGTCCTCGTATATTCCTTGGTCGGATGGATTAACAGTTTCATCAGATCCAATGTATTCAACCTCCCTCTTTTTCTCCAGATTCTGCTGCGTTCTGCTGCTGACTGCTTTCTGATTCTTCCTGGACAGTTGGTATAACTGGTCCAGGCAGTTCCTTTCCACTTCTAGTCATGATTGCATTCACGTCCTTCGGATTCTTCTCAGTATTACTTGGCAATCCTCCCGGAGGACGGGCTGACACTTGTTTTGCAATCTGTCCCACTTGGTGCGACAGATTCTGCACTAAGGCTTCTTGATTGGCCAGTTTGGTATCATTATTCTGACAATATGTGGTGAAGTTTGTATTCAGCTCAGTCATGGATTTTGTAAGTTGATTGACCGTGTCGGTCATAGTTGAGCTCATTTTATCCATGGATGCTTCCCAACCACCGGACTTATTGAATTGAGGCATGAATCCACCAGTTTGTCTCGGTCTCTCTCCACCATTTGAATCACTTTGTTGAAAACCCCCAGCAGGGTCACCTAGTCTAAAACCAGGGTGGTCATGAGAACCTGGGTGATATCCGCCCCCATAAGGATTTCCTTGCCTCCCTATATAGTTCACATCCTCAGTGTTGGTTATTTCAATCTCTTGAACTTTCTCAACCTTGGCTATGCGGTCTTGCATGCCATATATCTTTTCATTTATTGCCATTAGCTGGTATAAGATCTTTTGAGAAGTGTCTTCTCCAAATACGCCTTCAGCTACTTTGGCGGTTTCCACTTGATGTGTTTCCCATTGACTTGTAAGCGCAATTTGCTCTAATTTCTCTTCAGCTTCTTCAGGTGATAGCAATGCAAAACATCCGTTGCTTGATGCATCAACTCTCATTTGTTCACTTGGCCGCAATCCGTGATAAAACTATGCATTCGTGACGGGCAAAGTGATGTCATGATGAGGCATCTTCTCTGTGCTTTCTTGAATCTTTCCCAAGCTTCTTCAAAGGTTTGGTGGGTTTCGCTTGAAGTTCATAATGTCTTGTCTCATCTGTAGTGACTTCCCAGGTGGGCAGTACTTATTCATAAATTTCTGCAATAGATCGGTCCAAGTTTGGATCGATCCCGGTGGTAGAGACAATAACCATATTTTTGCTTTGTCTTTCAGAGTGAATGAAAACAATTTCAACTTGATATTGTCTCCTGGTACTCCGCTTTGGCTTAACCGCGGTTTGACTATTTCGAGGAAAATTGGTGACGCGTACACTAGGATCTTCGTTCATTACTCCATGAAAGGTAGTGTAATTGGTCACCATTTGTATAACATTCGGTTTAGGGTGAAATACCTCAGCTGCATCCTCAGGCTGAACAATTGCTGGCACGAATTGCTCAATTGTAGTCATTGCATAACTCTATAGAGTTCTCCTATTTGCTTGTACCACAACTCCTGCTCCATTCTATCCGTTCTGTCCGTTCTGCGCCATGTTGTTTTCCTTATATTTCAAAGGTGGAATCTCTTCTTCCCTCTCGCTGTGATCTCCTTCGTTTGAAACCACGTCGTCCGCCAGCCTAATAGATCTCTCTCGAGTTTCCTTTCTCTTTTGTCTAGCAAACTTTTCAATCTCTCAGGTATGAATCTCTCGAGTTTGGCTGTTGAACTACGTGTAACGTACTACAAGACACAAAAAGAAAATAAAAAGGTTAGTAACTTGCCTCGGCGGCTGTTACACTCGCCTGGCAGACTAAAAAATATAGATTATGACTACTGACCTGACACTGAATGAACAGAAACGATTCTGGCAAAATTGGGACCCTCGGTTTCTCGGAAGTAACCCTCGGTAAACCGGTTGAACATTTTTTCCAGATTTTAACAGGACTGACTCTATATCACTCTAGTATTAAAAGACTATAAAACAGACTCGATTAAACAGACTCAAATATCTACAGCAAGCTCAATCTTAAATAAAAAGTATTTTTGACACGAGTCCCCGACAACGGCGCCAAAAAATCTTGATCGCGTGCAAAACACTTACTAGCAATAGGACTAGGTCTATCATAGTAGAGTACTGGCAAATCAAGGTCGATCCCACAGAGACTCGTAAGAACGTCTAATTATCAAGATTGAGTTGTCATGGTAACGGTCTACGACCAACTATAATATATAAGCAGTAGTATTGGTGCCTCAAACTAACAAGATTATGCAAGTTCAACAAAGCAAACTAGAGTTTCTAAGGTATTAGTTCAATTATGAGTAATTAGTTATTCCCTCCACACATGCAACAGTCTTCCCCATTGGTGAATTTATTCATTGTTCAGCTACGGGTACAACTCCTAACCCTATCTACTCCGACAATGGCAGTAGACAATCTATACGCAAGCTACCCTCCTTAATTGGTCCACAATAGTCCATACGCATAAAGAACTAGAGCTGTCGATATTGAGTGTTACCTCATACCGCAAACCCGCCTGGACAGCTGTCGACATTGACCAGCACGTTCCTAGGGTCCATTCTAGATAATGTCCTAATTAACACTTCACTTGCGGTCCTTCATGTTAATTTACGATAATATGCAAATAGTTGATCAGACTAAAGACATGTAAATTAAATCTATCGATCAACGTAGCTGGCGCCGATTATCATGAATTAGTAATTTACTAGGTATTCAGATCTAGCAATATAGACCGTCGCAGATCTGAAGAACGCATCTACTATCTCATGATTTCTTCACCAACGAATTAGATCTATAACACATGGGGTAAAATAAACTAACTACTACATTATTAAACTAAATAAGCAATTAAAACATACTAGTCGAATAGGACAATGATAGATCTACATCTTGGAAAAGACAGAAAATTACCCTCGAAGACGAGCGTAGATCTCCTTCGGATCTCTCCCTAGGCGGCGACTCCGTCGTCTCTTCGACCAGAACTTATAAAATAAATAAAATAAAGAACAAAGAACTTTTATTGCATAATTTCCTTGAATAATTTGAGTACATTTTGTTCTGAGGCGAAGCCTCTTATTTATAGCTATCCAAACCGACTTAGGAACAACTAGTTCGGCCCATTGTCCAAGAAAATGCGTTTCGGAAGATTCTGGACCCTCGGTAAGTCGGCGGCCATCCTCGGGTTACCGAGGGTATTTTCGTCCTTTTTCTACAACCGACTTAACTTGGATGCTTCTAGAATACCCTAGGCCCATTCTTTTCGTTCAGTCCACTCCAGATTCGTCCATCATGCTCAGCCCAATATTCCGTATCCTGAAAATCATCAAATAACGCACGAAATAATATTGAAACAGGGAAAATAAACTCTAAGTGCAGATTTCTCGACTCACGAACCCGACATATGATATTCAACGTAAATGGTTCATATTTATAGGTCAAAACAACTATTTTAGCTCATAATGGATAGAATATTGATGCCGTAGGATAGACTATTTTAACCGTCATCAGTGGGTTACACAATCACAAGTTCCCAATGTGGGATACTTTAATACGCTCCCTCAAGCGTGGGCCTCGACACTCTCAAGGCCAGCAAAGAGGCCCGACACTTGCACAATAAAGAGGTGGCTCTGATACCATATGGAAATCTGGGCCCAAACCCATATAAGAGGAGGGCCTCATCCCTAAAACCTAGGTTATGAGGTGAGGGAAGTCCATCTCTTAATATGGTGGGTGAAACAACCACAAGTTCCCAATGTGGGACACTTTAACACGCCCCCTCAAGTGTGGGCCGGGCACACAAGGCCAACAAAGTGGCTCAACACTTGCACAATAAAGGGTGGCTCCGATACCATGTAGGAATCTAGGCCCAAACCCATATAAGAGGAGGAGCCTCATCCCCAAAACCTAGGTTTTGGGGATGAGGCCCCTCCTCTTATTTGGGTTTGGGTCAATGTTTTCCACATTGTATCGGAGCCACCCCTTTATTATTCAAGTGTTGGGCCTCTTTGTTGGCCTTGAGAGTGCCCAGGCCCACACTTGAGGGTGCGTGTTAAAGTATTCCACATTGGGAACTTTTGATTGTATAACCCACCATATTAAGATATGGACTTCCCTCACCTCATAACCTAGGTTTTGGGGATGAGGCCCCCTCCTCTTATATGAGTTTGGGCCAACGTTTTCCACATTGTATCGGAGCCACCCCTTTATTGTTCAAGTGTTGGGCCTCTTTGTTGGCCTCTTGAGAATGCCCAGCCCATGGCTGAGGGTGCATGTTAAAGTATCCCACATTGGGAACTTGTGATTGTATAACCCACCATATTAAGATATGGACTTCCCTCACCTCATAACCTAGGTTTTGGGGGTGAGGCCCCTCCTCTTATATGGGTTTGGGCCAATGTTTTCCACAAAGGATCGAGGGGCCTCATCCCAAAACATAGGTTATGAGGTGAGGGAAATTCATCTCTTAATATGGTGGGTGATACAATAGCAAGTGCCCAATGTGGGACAACTTTAACATAATGGGCAAAATAGATCTAAGTATGCGTTTAACTAACACGCTTACGTTGCGAAAATTAGATTTTAAGGCCCATATTATGAGTAAAAATGTAACCAGATTAAGTATACTTTTTATTTTAACACACTTACGTAGCCAAAATTCATAGTTGGAAAATTATTTACAATGTGAGAAATACACTAATTCATAGTTGGGAGTACACTAATTCATATGTGGACGGCGAGTATTATAGTTTTATCGCGAAGAATGTTTCATTAAACGATTATTCTATTCCATTGATAGAGAGTTGCGCCCCCCCGATCCAAAATCCTGCCTCCTCCACTGGTCAAGTCCGGTCAGCTTTTCATATTTTTTTTTTGAGGGTAGCTTTTCATAATTTTTCGAACCGAAATGTTTTAACGGCTTTTGAAATTTCAAAATCAAATTTATTGGAATCAACACTGGATCCGACCCAACAGTCCAACCCACTTTGGTCAAGTTTCGGTTTTTAAACTGTGTTTTTTATCTTAATTTTTTTGTTGCCAATATGGCATTAACCCAGTGGAGACAAAAATGTATGTTTCTTTCGTATCAGTGAGGGAAAAAAGATTTTAAAAAGACCAGATGGTTTTTAAAATCATAAAACAACAAAGCAAACAAACCAAATTTTACAAAGAAAGGTTGTTTATCATTTCGTTTTTAATTGAAATACTTATGCAACAGGAAATTAAAAAAGGTATGGGTTATAGGTTGGGTTGTTTTATAAGAGGAATAAAAGAGAATTTATATAGATATTAGGAAATACTACAGTTCAGTCAATACAAAAGAACTGGACGGTCCAGTTTACTATTGATTGAGGTCAAGTTAAATTACTAACTCGATGCCTAAATAACCACTAGCAAGTGAACTAGGTTCAATCGCAGTATAGCTAGATAGAGTCGAGGTCGATCCCACAGAGAATCAATTTGTGGATCCTAACTTAAATAGCCAACCAGTTATTTCGTTTGACAAATACGGTCTATGACCAACATAAAGTACGAGAAAAGAAAGACACACTCAAACATATAAATAACACATAAACAAATAACGTAATCAACTGCCCAATTATAACCGTGATCCTCTGGATCTAGATAATTTATATAACAGCAAGACTTATCAACTATTAATCCGTCCATATTCATTTATAGTGGCTACGGGAGTCATCCTCTTTTACTTGACTTAGCACCGGTTAGGTCACTAGATCACTGTGATGTTGTTACGTGACTTCGCCTTTTGGTGCCTCCATCTCATATAACTCACACGCATTTACTCTAAGGATGCCGATATTAACCGTACACCTCGTCCAGGCAACATTCCTTTGGTTAGGCGTACTTCCTAGACGATCACTCAAACTCTCGTCCAACTAACAATTACCGAATTATAGTCTCATGCTAGTTTACGATCTACGTATAAGAAGGTGCGCAATTCCTAATATAACCCTACCTAGAATAACGCTGAAAGTCCGAAGATCAATTCATGAGCCTACCTAAGAGTTTTATACCGGTATTTCCTTTTTACACGTTTTAATTAAATCAAGTGAGTGGCGTAGCCATAGCCATACCTACCGAGATAATGATTCAATTAAGCTAACCTAATCATAAAGACGTGGATCGATTAACGGATGAAAGCAAGCAGCGGCTCTCGGTCGACCGAATAGGTGCTCTCGGTCGAAGTGACACCTCTCGGTCACCCGAGAGTCGACTCCCGCATTTACATCCCCGAACATATTTCTCAGCGTTTCATATACGAATCGGATTATACAGCGAATCATCAGGACATCATATAGACTAATCTAGATACACGTAAATTAAACACACAGATTCATCCGTAGATGTTAGGTAGAGGACGTAGGGTTTGGGATCCTTATAGACAAGGTATCACCATTGCCCTAACGTCATATCCTAGATCTACATCATCTAGATATGAATACCTACTCAAACAATCAAAGCATAATTGGGAAATTGATTACTTAAAAGAAAACAAAAAGATAAACTAGGGCTTACATGTTTGCAACCCTAGCAACCTCCATAAGCCTAAAGAATCCTTATTAGCTTATTTGTAAATATGAAATAGTATTGGTGAATGCATAATAAAAATACAAAGGGCTTGTGTTTATATAGAGCCTCACCGTCATAGAAAACCGACTTAAAATACCGACACTCTGAACCCTAGCCGACTCAAATAATGTGCCGAACTTCTTCGATCAGAGGCCCACTCGGTCGATCGAATGCACAAAGGCTCGGTCGACCGAGCCTTACATGCTCCTGGGCTCTTTCCTCTCTTCTGTCTGGGGCCTCCGAACTTGTCTCGTGATCCATCAAAGCTTTTCCGAAGTCCATCCTTGTGCTCCCAAATGAGTTACTACATATATCACATGAAATACAGTCTGTAATATCAAATAATATAATAAAACATCATAATACATAATAATGAATCGTAACTCTCGGCATATGCAAATTAGGCGTATTACGACTTATTATTACTCTATTATAGCTCCTTTAAACTAGAATCGGGGATAAAGGTCATAGAATAACGGGCACAAAATGACCGTTATCAACTACCCCCCACTTAGCCTTTGATCGTCCCGATCAAAATATCAACAAGTTATTTCCCATGAACTACTTTCCAGTGGTCACAGTATACTGACACAAGAAACTCGAATCAACTCATATCCTCTATGCTCATCAGTTATCCATTATCCACTATTCATCATGAATCGATGTGTTGTGTGCATGTGCATTGAGTTTTAAACATTCGTAGCAAGATTAGAGCTTATGCGAACTTCGTAGTCTTAACCTACCAACTTCAGTATTCCCATTTCTCAAGCCTTTTAATTTTTCAAGCACCGGAATAATAAGCAAGAGCGTATCTATAGGGTTTTTGGACTTGGAGACCGAGTACTACTCAAAGCCTCTTAAAGAGTTGAATATTTTTTTCATATCTTCATATTTTTTGAGATACTATCAATCTCAAGAAGGACAACTTTCTAGAGCATCCTCTATCTTAGATCAAATATTAGCATCGAATATTACCACAAGCGAGGCTACTTTGGTAATTTACTACAAGCCCAAGTGTTTTAACATTGTCAAACACAGGTACGTCTCAAGCTTATTACTCAGCTTTTGTGGCTAGAAGTTTTAGGAACACATCCGACGATAAATTTGACACTAGGTAAGCATAATCAATCATCTATGCAATGTACACATTATAATTTTACCTTTTATAACAAGCGTAGTACATCTCGATTCAATTATTGAATAAGTGAATAATAAACAACTATTTGCAACGGACAATATGAATATCATTAAGTTTACTAATCAAGAAATCGCGAAGTATAAAGTGATCACGCACTCATGAAATATGGTTTACTTCTTATTAGATATAATTATCGAGGACTTCACAAAAGTAAATGTGATTCTAAGTTTAAAATTAAAAGTTAAAAATTTTCATCATTTTATTTATTATTTGATATATGGAATTACTCATTTGAGCTAAGTGACTTGTACCCCCCACTTAAACCATGCATTGTCCTCAATGTAAAAAAAACGAAAGAACAAACTCAAAAAAGGAACTTAGCTCTCGGATAAGCGTGGAAGTTTGAACAAGTCGTAGGACTTGGCGCAGATTCAACGAGCAGCATGAGCATTGGCTCCATAGCAGGCGGAAAAATAATCATCGCAACACATATCTTAAACAAAGCTCGCGAACTCGTTAGGTGATTAGTCCAAACCGTAATAATCGTAAAAATGGGACCGTAAAAGGTATAACAATTTCCTTAAACATTTTTAAGTCCATTAATTAATTATTACTTTTCAATACATTTCAACAAGTCCAAAACATTACATAAGTTCGAATTTAGGAAACAGAGAAACTTGCTCTATATAACACGACATACTAGTAGAAATTAATCAAAATAAAAACTCGTTAACTATAGGAAATGCCAACACCCATATTAAAATACTTAATCCCATCCTGGATTGAATGGTGCTAGTTGCAAATTGTTCGGTCGGCTAAGCACAAGATCATTCTCGGGTTCCCCTTCTTGATCGTGGCCGTGAACGACAAAGCGGTGGGACAGAACTCAAAGATAGGATAGGCATTGGTTCCACATAGGAATCGCCTTTAACACCGGGCACTCGGCTCCCTCGCAGAATGTAGTGATTAGTGAACCAAAAGGCAAGGTATGCCGAGGCTTGAGAGCATCGTCTGTCATCTCTTGCGTATCAATGCCCCCACATTCACAGGCCATCCCATGTACAACCAATAAATCAAAGTGGCATGAGTGTAGTAAACCGTAGATACATGCTTAGCCGGGAAGATATTAGAACGGATAAGCCGATTAAGGCACTTATCCTCCCATCTCCTAAAATCTGTTTCGCAAATGTGCGGGCAACCTCCCCTATAGTCCATTCTATTCCTAGATAGGCTCCAACTTCCTCCAACCAAGCATCGGACCCATCAAACGTCGCCATATACTCTGGCCCGTCCTCCGAGATATCCAACCCAAAATAATCATTAATCGTGCCCGGAGAAATGATAATTGGTCGATCCACGAATAATAACGACATTGGTGTCGGGTGTATACGCAAATAAGCATAAAATTCTCTTACCCAATTGACGCGTTGACTCGCCCGGAAGTGCGGCGACATCACGCCATTGATAACTTTCCACCAACTCCAAAAGCTCATCCCCACAATTGTCCAAATCTAGACCCCGAGCTCGATGTACGGGGGCATTAACGAAATGATTAGTAAACGAAGAATATACCTCCCGACTCGCGAATTGTGGGACCCCGTTGATCATTGGAATATCGCCTTCCACAGCCACAAACTGAGCGGCTCTGCGTCTTCTCGGTGGCATCCTGGCAGATAAACAGCGCAGCAGCAGACGAAAGGGCCGGCCCGACTCTCGGTCGACCGAGAGCAATCACTCGGTTGACCGAGTGTGGAGAACCGCCAGAAACACCTCTGGTCCTCTACCCTTACCGTGACTGAATCTATTGATCAGAAAAAATTCCGATAGGCTTTTCAAGGTGAGTGAAAATGGTGAAATGGATGAAGATTTTCAGAACATTTCCATTTGATTTCTACAGGGGTTTGAGAAAACAAGGTGGATGGAGAATTTGGGATGAAGGAATTGGGGAATAGGAATGAGGAGAATGAAAGAGAGGATGTTGGGTTAAATAGAAAAATGGAGGTTGAAGAAATGGAATGTGATTGGTGTAGAAAAGTTGTTGGGGATTGAGGAGGTGGAAAGGTGGAGTTTGAAAATTTGAATTGGGATAATAAAGAAGTTGGGAAGAGAAAAAAGGTGAATGGTTGGGAAGAGGGAAAGGTGAATGGGGATGTGTAGAAATTAATGGTGTTGACCATTTTAATAAATTTGACACATACCGTAAAATAACTACAATATACTTGATTGCCAAAATGTATTATTTCACTCTTACCGCAAAGAATTTTCTAACCAATAGGTCGCTCTCAAGCATAAAAGCCACCTCATTTTTATCATAAATAAATCAAACAACTGTCTAAGCATTTGTAAGATAACGCATTATCATTTCCTTAATCAACAATTTTTACAAAGATTCAATTTCGCTTCACTTCACATTAAAACGATTCGAATAAAAAAATTTATTTTGCACATCCTTAACTCAACAAATCGTCGGAACATGGCAAAATAGAAAAAAAAACTTCTCATCGTTTCATGCTACTTTTATTTAGAAAAAGAAAAAATAAAAATAGAGATAAAAATAATGAAGGATAGAATTAGTTCTACTGATTTTAAGTCGGTAGCTCGACTTCCCAAAATATCACTCTTTAAGAATTGTTCTTGACTTGCCAGTGTCTTCACCCGACTAACCTTCACCGAAAACGTCTTGCCATTCCTTTGCACGAGTGCCTTCCGTGGATGTACGTCGATTTAAAAGACAATCAAATTGTCCATCTAAGCAGGCACCGACTTCATGGGATCGTTTGATTTCGATGAGCTTTCTTGATTTCGAACTCTACGAGTTCGCCGCTTAACTCTCCTCCTCCTATCCTTAGGTTTCAAAACGAGGCTTCAAAGATCATCCTTATTAACTACAGTGCAGGTGAGCTCTATCTCGGCTTAGGATTGTAAGGACCTCTTTCTCATCTCGATCGTCAACATTGTCATCATCACACTCCTCTGAACTTGGAATCACATCCGGTTTAGAACCAACGACTTCTATAATGTTTAAACTTACCGGAATAGGGAACTCAGGGTTCTTTATCCCAAAAGTCTCAGAACCTTTAGCATCAAACAATGTGATCTCATGTCTAGTCATACGAATAAGAGCTCTAGAGGTATTAATAAAGGGCCTACCCAAGATAATTGGGCTATACGGATGCTCCTCTATGTCCATTACGACCAAGTCTATCTTAAACCGAAGTTGTCCGATACCAATGATCATATTATTCATCTGTCCAGACATGATGGTTCTAGTACTATCCGCGAATCTCACTTTTAGCGGGGTGTTTGTGGGAGTCAGAATCATATTCCTATCGCAAAGGCTTTTAGGGAAAATGTTTAAGCTCGATCCAGAGTCAATTAAAGCCAATCCCAAGTGTGCTTGTTCTAGGGTAACATCTACAAGGAATGCCCCAGGTCATCTAGCTTGGGCATTAACCGAGATTCATCTTCAACATATTTTGCCTCCTTAGCACAGGTGACTATAGGTCGTTCCATATCTACGCTTACTCTCGGAACTGCACTCTATCTCCGACATGTAATCCATATAATCAATATAACGAATCGAATCCGAATCCGAATCCGAAGAAATCACTTCGGATTTAAAGCACACATACCTCTTTTACATACGCTTCACTTGCTTCCCTTGACTTCTTCGGCTTCTCGAATTTGTTCTTTCATTTTGCTATTCTCTCCTTCGACTTTTGCGTCATCGGCTTCATTGGTGTTGTCTTGGTTTCAGAAACGTTAACATCCTCTTCCTTAACCTTGGAAAATTGTTTTGATGACATATTGTTTATCACGAACAATCTTACTCGAGTGATTTAGTTACGATTATCTCGCAACATGAGAAAAACAACAAACGGTCAATAAACTAACGATCGAAGACGATTGCTCATACTGCCGCTAGGCTTACAACCTACTAACGTGAAAAAACGAAGCGAAGGAAAACAATGCCGTCGGATGATATAGAACAATGAAAGGGCTCGGTCGATCGAAAGCGGCATTGTTCGATCGACCGAACATCTGAACATATATATATAAATATTTTTTTTTTTTTTTTTTTTTTAATTTATTTTACTCACTTGTAAAAGAAAACAGAAACAAAAAACGAAATAAGCAAGTAGATCATTTAAGCAGTTGGACCATTGATTCCCCGGCAACGGCGCCAAAAACTTGATTGAGGTCAAGTTAAATTACTAACTCGATGCCTAAATAACCACTAGCAAGTGAACTAGGTTCAATCGCAAAGATAGCTAGATAAGTCGAGGTCGATCCCACAGAGAATCAATTTGTGGATCCTAACTTAAATAGCCAACCCGAGTTATTTCGTTTGACAAATACGGTCTATGACCAACATAAAGTACGAGAAAAGAAAGACACACTCAAACATATAAATAACACATAAACAAATAACGTAATCAATCGCCTAATTATAACCGTGATCCTCTGGATCTAGATAATTTATATAACAAAGCAAGACTTATCAACTATTAATCCGTCCATATTCATTTATAGTGGCTCACGGGAGTCATCCTCTTTTACTTGACTTAGCAGCCACCGGTTAGGTCACTAGATCACCGTGATGTTGTTACGTGACTTCGCCTTTTGGTGCCTCCATCTCATATAACTCACACGCTTACGACTCTAAGGATGCCGATATTAACCGCACACCTCGCCCAGGCAACATTCCTTTGGTTAGGCGTATTTCCTGACGATCACTCAAACTCTCGCCCAACTAACAATTACCGAATTATAGTCTCATGCTAGTTTACGATCTACGATAAGAAGTGTGCGCAATTCCCTAATATAACCCTACCTAGATAATTTGAAAGTCCGAAGATCAATTCATGAGCCTACTAAGAGTTTTATACCGGTATTTCCTTTTACACGTTTTAATTAAATCAAGTGAGTGACGTAGCCATAGCCATACCCACCGAGATAAATGATTCAATTAAGCTAACCTAATCATAAAGACGTGATCGATTAACGGATGAAAGCAGGCTTGATGCTCTCGGTCGACCGAATAGGTGCTCTCGTCGATCGAGTGACACCTCTCGGTCACCCGAGTCCGACTCCCATTTACATCCCGAACATATTTCTCGGCGTTTCATATACGAATCGGATTATACAAATGAATCATCGAGGACATCATATAGACTAATCTAGATACACGTAAATTAAACACACAGATTCATCCGTAGATGTTAGGTAGAGGACGTAGGGTTTGGGATCCTTATAGACAAGGTATCACCATTGCCCTAACGTCATATCCTAGATCTACATCATCTAGATATGAATACCTACTCAAACAATCAAAGCATAATTGGGAAATTGATTACTTAAAAGAAAACAAGAAGATAAACTAGGGCTTACATGTTTGCAACCCTAGCAACCTCCATAAGCCTAAAGAATCCTTATTAGCTTATTTGTAAATATGAAATAGTATTGGTGAATGCATAATAAAAATACAAAGGGCTTGTGTTTATATAGAGCCTCGGCCGTCATAGAAAACCGACTTAAAATACCGACACTCAACCCTAGCCGACTCAATAATGTGCCGAACTTTTTCTGGATTTGTAGGCCCACTCGGTCGATCGAATGCACAGAGCTCGGTCGACCGAGCCTTACATGCTCCTGGCTCTTTCCTCTTTCTGCCTTGGGCCTCCCGAACTTATCGTGATCCATCAAAGCTTTTCCGAAGTCCATCCTTGTGCTCCCAAATGAGTTACTACAAATATCACATGAAATACAAATCTGTAATATCAAATAATATAATAAAACATCATAATACATAATAATGAATCGTAACTCTCGGCATATGCAAATTAGGCGTATTACGACTTATTATTACTCTATTATAGCTCCTTTAAACTAGAATCGGGGATAAAGGTCATAGAATAACGGGCACAAAATGACCGTTATCAACTATTAGATCAATATTAAAATAATAACAACCGTTGGATTAATTTGACGCACCATAGCTTATTGCGTACCATAAAAAATACTTTAACATGTCAAACAGGTAACCGGTCACCCATTAAAAAAAAAAAGCAAAAGCAAAACTACATTCAAATTTTCACAACAATCCTGTTAGAATTTTATTTTTCCATCACAATTATTTTTTTGTCCTAGTTTCTTCACCATAGCTTTTTTTCCTTCCAATTTCCACACTTCGTGTACTTTCCTCGCCCTCTTCTTCTTGTACCCTCTTTTTTTTTCCCTTCAAAATTCTTGTTCTTCCATGTATATTTCGATGTGCTTTACTTTCGTTTAGGATGATTCCGCACAACGAATTGGTATCAAAAGCGATGGCAAACAAACTTTCTCATTTTTATCTCGCCATTTGTGTCGCATGGAAAACATCTTCCTTTCTTATAGAAAACTTAACACACCTAGCGTATAGGTTATAAAATAGTTCAAGCGTCTTCAATTGAATTGAATTGCATCTCAAGGACTTTATCAACATCCACATCATCAACACAAAAACCGTCTAATTCTGATACTTTAAAGTTTCATATTCGTCTACCTCCATCACTTTGTATTCCATCATGTCACGAGATACTGTATAATAATTTGAAAAAAAAAGGAGCACTTAAAAAACACAACACGCGTTCCTTACTTCACTGGTTTAAACTACATAAAGTCACAAAAAGAAGCTTAAACTGGTGAAAAGAATTTGGATACACAGAGATCATTCACTACATACAACCATTACATCATGTTTTAGGGCTTTAACTCAACAATTTTTGTAGAGTCGACTTTTGAAGCAACTTTTTTAGCACATCTTTTTTTTTTTTTATATTTAAAACGTATGATGGGTTCCGGCACATTCTGGGATCAAAATTTATTATCGGCATAATCATCGGTACATTCTGGGATCAAAATTAATTATCGGCACTTTTTTTTTAAACGTGAACTATTCCGGCAATATACCTAGGGTTTCGGCAGGAAAAAAACAAAACAAACAAACTAACTAACCTACTTTGATGAAAGGCAAGAAATCCTAAAGCTGTATGATGGTGACGATAAGGCGCCCCAATAAGTGTTGATTGGTGACCGGAGTGTAGGATCAGGAGAATTCACAGAGCAACCTTGAAGAGCTCTTTTTTTTTCGATAGGAGCATGAACTCTTCGACAAAGGTGTTTCTTTTTCTTCGACACAGATGTTTTTCTAAGGAAAAAAATTATTGCCGTATAGTTAATTTGTTTTTTTTTTGGGTAAATTTTTCACCGGTTTAGGAGGTTAAATGATTGATTAGGTGTGTTATTGTACATATTAACTATGATGTATTAAAAAAATGATCCAACGTACATAATTATTTATATTTTTTCAACGATAAAGATTAAAATCTGGACAATTAGAAACCTGATCAGAAATGCGCTCATCATATATATATATATATATATATATATATATATATATATATATATATATATATCTCATACTATCTTAGAAGAAGGAAGGCTTTCAACCCCCTCCTTCCACGTGCCAAAAGATATACACCAAAAGATGGACAAGTGTATTTTTTTTATTGGCTCGTTTTTTTTTTTCTTTGTTCATCCGCCTCGGCCCAATCCAGTTTTCTCAATCCCCTTCGTCAGTAAAATCGCCACTCCTGTCCCCCTCATTCTTCCTCGACCACTCCATCTCCTCCTTCATCACCCAGCCACCTCATCTCCTCCCCTGCTGCAAATCAACCCTAAAAACCCTCCCCCACCTGAATTTCACTGCACCATCTGTTGCGACGATGAATTAAATATTTTTTTGCTGCTGGATGGTGGTTGTAGGTTTCGGGCGGGTGTGGATGAATGGGTGGAGATGGTGGTTTCGATTGGGGTAGCGGAAAAGACGATTTCGGCTTGGTTTACGCTAAGGTGAAAGAGGAGCGGGGTTTGATGGTTGGAAGAGATGAAGCGGCAAAGCATGGCGGTAGGGGGCGGTTTTGGGAAGGAGGAGGTGGAAGAAAATTCTTTGGTAGAAGGTGAGGAGAAGGTGGAGGAGATGATAGCTTTTGGGTGAAAGAGAAGAATAAACGATATCGCACTCCAAGAGTCAGTGTTCATTTTCACCTACCAAACAATCTCTCAGTTCAAGTACCAAAGAGTCGAGATGGTGGTTTTTGATTGGGGTAGCGGAAAAAGACGATTGCGGCTTGGTTTCTGGCTAAGGTGAAAGAGGAGCGGGTTTGATGGTTGGAAGAGATGAAGCCGGCGGCGTGTTAAGGCCATAGTTATATGATTATTAATGGTGTATTTCATTATTATTTTCCCCACATTTGCATAATTTATATAGGAATTAAGGGTTTAAGTGCAATTATTTAGTAAGGATGATTTTAGTATGGTTATTTGCAAATTGGTTATTTTAAGTATTGAATTGATTGATTTATTATGATTTGGACTTTATTACATTTTTGCAATGTTTATTTATCCTTTAGGAGGCTTAATTTGAGTGCTAAAGAGGATAAATGAAGCTCAAGTCGAATTATTCAAGATAGAGTTGGAATTGGCTTGAAGAAAATGGATAAAGATGATGAAATCCGACCTCAAAGCGATCCGGCCCTGAAGGCGTCGCATCCCGTCCACTGGACGGGGCGTCGATTGCATGGACGAGCGTCTCTAGAGAGGAAATCACATACAGAGAGTTTGGACGCTTGCGGCATGGACGGACGTCAGAGCAAAGTCAAGATCCATCGACGGGCGCCCACAAGACCAGACGGGCGTTCAAGGCCGACTTAACCCTAACCGACTTAGAGCTCTATAAATACAGCAGCAGCCCCAACCCTAAGGATACACTTTTTACCCATCATTGAGATCGCACTTTCACACAAAAAAGTCTGCGGCGTAACCCTAATTCCATAGAGATGAGTTTCTCCAACCCAACAATCATATTCAACATGATTGTTGGCTAGAAACCTTGCAGTGAGTCGGCGGAGGAAGCCCATCATCAACACAACCAACTAGAGAATTCGATGCTTAAGTTTAGTGAGTTTAATTCATAGTTTTTCATTACTTTGGATCTGTTCTACATTGTTTATGTTTTGTTGAATTAAGATTCTATGAAACGACTTATTTATCTTTATGCTTGAATGATTATATGAAAGTATATTATTTAAGTTCTATTTCGTTCAAAGTAATGCATCTAATCATGTTGTAAGAAATTAAGCATGTTTAGTTGAGTAAAAAGTTTGGAAACGATCTTGTGATTGAGTTTTGATTGCATGTTTAGTTTGTTTGAAAAGATAAACGAACCCTTAGAAATTTGATTGAAGATATTTAATTGAATTCATGAATAGATCACTACTAAAAACTACATCTTTAGATCACCATCTAGTTGGGGGTTGTTTGTTGATGGGTGGATTCGTTGCCTCACTGTGTTTTCCTTTAATTGTTTGAATCGAATTGTTTAGATCAAGTTTAGTTTAAGTTCTAGTTTTATAAACCCTAACTACCATGCAAAACTAACTCCTAACCGGCCGAATACCGGGTAATTGATAGTAGAGCGAAGTGAGGGGTCGATCCACAGGGAATTGGGATGTTGAATCTAATCTTATTAATCCTCTCAATTGTTACTCAAGAAAACAAATAAACGAAAGATTAAACATAAAAACTCAAAGAACAACTAAAATAAATCTAAGCTAGAACAAATAATAAAAACCTAAAGTAAGGATACATGGGATCAAACATCATACAAACCAAGTGATCTCAATCCTAGTTCATCTCATGATTTTAATTCAAATTGTGGTTTCACCTTTACACGAGACACAAACCCCTAATCTCTTAGTGAATCTGTTTTCTCAAGCTATGAATCCCTAATCTCTTAGTGAATTCAATTATCGATCTCTCCTCTTTCGAATGTTGAGATCAATATTCATATAAAACGAAGGTGTAGATTCAAGTTAACTCTCGTATTTTAGAATCTAGCAACCTAGATAATTAACCAATTAATTTGTCACGGATTAACGGCTAAAGATCCTATCTTTCTATGGTGATCTAGTTTACGCAACTTCCATATGTTGTAAACGTATCAATAGCAAACTGATCTCTCGATCTAATTCACATCATAACATCAAAATCATAGAACGATACAAAATAAATTAAAGATCATAAAAAACGAATAAGGACTGAATAAATTAAATAAATAAACTCACGTAGTTTGGTACATGATTGAATCCATGAATCGAAAAACGGAAGAAAAACTACATCCTAATCTAACCCGGATCACCCGAGCACAAGGCTCGGGTGATCGGCCTTGGAACCAGTAAAGCTGCCGCCCTGTTTGTGTATAACGCGGCTGGAATAATTGTATTGATATTAGGGTTTGGAAATAGCTGTATATATAAGGGAGTAAGTCGGCTGCTTAAGTCGGCTGGGTAATCCTCTTCCAATTAGGATAAAACTTCTAAAATTCATATTTTGAGTTGTAGACCTCCAAAAATTATGATCCGAATGTCATAAAAAAGCTCTCGGAAAACTCTACAACTTTCATTAAGGACTCTTCTTCAGAAAACGCCTTTTTGATTAGCCCGTCGTATTCCGAGTATATTTCGGGATTTTCCACTAGTTTCAGCAACAACATCCAAACTTGTAACGCTCATATCTCGGGCCTCATAAGTCGGAATGAAGTGATTCAAAATCCTGTAGAATCCTCTCTTCAATCCCTACAAGTCTTCTCTTGAGGTCTAGAGTCAAATCAGTGTATATCATATCAAGAACTGCATCGGAAGTTCGGCTGCTTGAAAGCTTCATTCCAAGCTTTATCTCCATCTTCCTTCCATTTCACTTCTCTTCCATGCAAAACCTCATCATTTAATCCTCTTGCATGCCAAAATATGTATCTATAACATAGGAAAATATACCAAAGCGTAACACAATCCCAAACTAACATAAAATCCCAATTTAAGCACATAAATCGTTACATTTTGCAATTAACCTATTAAAAACACTATTTACTCAATTAATCGATTATAAGCTCGATTTCTATGAAAAACATCCATATACGGGGGAAATTGATGTAAAATATATCATTAAAAACACTATAATTTGACCCCGAACAACACCCCACACTTAAACTTTTGCTCGTCCTCGAGTAAAACAAAACAAGAACATACCATCAAGAATCCACATAACCTGACACGAGATATAGTCAAAATCATGACAAGCTAGTATTCAGAAAATCGACCTCACTCGGTGATGTGTGTGCAGAACCTACTAAACTTCCACCGATCCTCTCTTGATATAATACATCAAGCACTAACAGTTATCCGGTCAACTAAACGAAAACTTCATTCTATCTACAGCACTTACCTAACAAAAACTAATTACCAAGAACATAGTAACCAACTCACAACTAAATTCCTTAACTTAGTACCAAGAAAATACCTTTCGGGTCTCTACTGGGTTTAGATCAACTTGACTTAGAATTCCAAAAGAAACGTATATTTTATATTTCCTATCGTCGCGCCTCAAAAGTATAACACACTCCCTACATTAGAGGCGAGTCACCCCGAGATCACTCAATCCTCATTGTCCAAGGTAAACCACACTCCCCAATTGGGGCAGGATCCAAATGGACTCGAGGTGATAGTTACAAACAAAATTCCCGCAAAGAAATTCTATTCATTTATTATTTATAGATATATATATTTTTATATTTTTCAAACTCTTTGGAAACTCTCGGTCAAATATATTTCTAACACATTCAAGACTCTCAAAGTTCTCAAGAACACTAAGGTACTGAGATTCTAAGCGTGAGTATAGCACAAGTTCTTAACTTTCATTAATGCTAAATAAGTGTTATCTCAGATCAAGAATTAACTTTCCTTTAACTAACCGGAAACTATTCTATATTTGGCTCTTCATCTAATAGGTTCGTGAAATGAAATTCAAGTGAGTATCGACTTACTAAACCTATTCTCAGAACATGATATGACTACTGATAACAACCAAAGGTGCCAGATTATAAAACTAGCATGCCAGTGAAATGTTACTCAGGACTAAACAAAAATTTTTGAAAATTTAGCACTTTTTATAGAAGTATAATGAAATTGAGCAAACGAATCATAGATACATATAAACCATCCTCTCCCCACACTTAGATTGCAACTTGTCCTCAAGTTGTGAAGAATTAAAGAAAAGATAAAGTACTTATCGATTGGATTTGGCAATTCCGGAAAAATCGGTAAAACCAAAATTGCTTTGATAGCTCAAGAGATCGTGGAGCATCACGGGACAAATTGAATTCATCGTGAAAGTGCACAATAGCTATCAAAATATCCTGCAGACTTGATCGGTGCAAAAAGAGTCTACGGGGAAAAGGATTATACATGTAAAACACATGGAAAAGAAGTTATAGAGATTCTTTGATTAAGCTCATAGAAAGATGGAACATATACATGGAACATTACAAAATAGTAGGCTAGGTGCAACTACATGAAAATATACTACAATGCAGCCTACATGATATGCAATCCTAAAAATAAAAATAAATAAAAATAAATTCCAGGCAGCTCAAGTGGCGAGTTGGGAGGACAACCTACGTTGACTACGGCCTATGCGAAACTAAAAACAAAGAAAACGAGGTAGTATTACGGAAACCGACAGTTAACTACGCTCAAGAAAAATAAAAGAAAAATAGAAAAACAATGCAACTAGATGACATGCAACTAAATGATATGCATCTAAATGATATGCAAAAATAAAAGAAAATAAAAGAAAGAAAACTAGCCCACTCATTTGCAAACACGACATATATAAAATAAACGCGTCACCAAATAATGACAAAGTTACGATAAACGCAAAGATCGTTTATTCATTACATGCGATTGCAGACGCGCTTTAAGACTCGTCAAAGGTGATAGCATTATGGAAAACCAACAGTTAGCGATACTAAACAGATATAACTCATAAGGTTTCCATCGTAGCAACGGAAAACCAACAGTTACTACCCAAATGAGTTATAAAAATAACAAGGAAGCACATAAGTCTCAAAGCTTAAAAGATTCATCATAACGATATGTAGCATACGGAAACCGACATTAGCCACTAACAATGATAAGAACAGTTATAGCATACGAGAACCGACAGTAACTATAACATGCCTAGATGAATCATATATATAAAAGTTAAGTAGTTATTTAACATGGATTCGTAGATGGAAAGATATGAATATGCAAGCTCAGAACATCTACGTAAAATAAATTAGCCACAGAAGCTCGTATGAAAGAAATCCATATTAAATAAAGCATTAAAAATTCAAAGCAAGAAAAATTCAGAACCTGGACGTGCGTTTAAAATTTCAAACGGGTGTTCCACACTTATGCAGGCCGGACGGGCGTTCAACAAGTCAGACGCCCGTCTGGTTCTTGTCATCAGATCAGAGTTGAACTTTTTGCACCGGACGGCCGTTCCACCCCTCAAACGCTCGGTTACCTGCATTGTTAGGGACTGGACGGGCGTTCACTTACTTGAACGCTCGTTCGATCATCAAAATACATACAGAACGCAGAACAACACAAAGACACCCTATATATTCGTGATACTTTTCATACACAACCTCATCAAAGCGCCACGGACAAATTTAAGCACTGAGAGGTTAGATCGTAAAACACATAAACATGTAATTCACGTTTCATACATTGAGTAAAAAACTTTTGCACATTCTTAACCTAACGGTCATCGAAACACGGCAAAAATAAAAACAAGCAGAAAATACGAAAACAGAAAGACGGACGAGCGTTCACTAAAGTGAACGAGCGTCTGAAAGTATAAACTAGTGGACGACCGTTCAATATTTCGGACTGGCGTCTGGCTACGATTTGAAGCAGAAAAGTGCAGAAAAACAGCAAGAAATTAGGGTTTATAAAACTAGAACTTAAACTAAACTTAATCTAAACAATTCGATTCAAACAATTAAAGGAAAACACAGCGAGGCAACGAATCCACCCATCAACAAACAACCCCCAACTAGATGGTGATCTAAAGATGTAGTTTTTAGTAGTGATCTATTCACGAATTCAATTAAATATCTTCAATCAAATTTCTAAGGGTTCGTTTATCTTTTCAAACAAACTAAACATGCAATCAAAACTCAATCACAAGATCGTTTCCAAACTTTTTACTCAACTAAACATGCTTAATTTCTTACAACATGATTAGATGCATTACTTTGAACGAAATAGAACTTAAATAATATACTTTCATATAATCATTCAAGAATAAAGATAAATAAGTCGTTTCATAGAATCTTAATTCAACAAAACATAACAATGTAGAACAGATCCAAAGTAATGAAAAACTATGAATTAAACTCACTAAACTTAAGCATCGAATTCTCTAGTTGGTTGTGTTGATGATGGGCTTCCTCCGCCGACTCACTGCAAGGTTTCTAGCCAACAATCATGTTGAATATGATTGTTGGGTTGGGGAAACTCATCTCTATGGAATTAGGGTTCTGGCCGCAGCTTTTTTGTGTGAAAGTGCGATCTCAATGATGTGTAAAAAGTGTATCCTTAGGGTTGGGGCTGCTGCTGTATTTATAGAGCTCTAAGTCGGTTAGGGTTAAGTCGGCCTTGAACGCCCGTCTGGTCTTGTGGACGCCCGTCTGATGGATCTTGACTTTGCTCTAGACGTCCGTCCATGCTGCGTCCAAACTCTCTGTATGTGATTTCCTCTCCTGGACGCTCGTCCATGCAATCAGACGCCCGTCCAGTGGACGGGATGCAGACGCTCGGCTGGACTGCTTTGAGGTCGGATTTCATCATCTTTATCCATTTTCTTCAAGCCAATTCCAACTCTATCTTGAATAATTCGACTTGAGCTTCATTTATCCTCTTTAGCACTCGAAATTAAGCCTCCTAAAGGATAAATAAACATTGCAAAAATGTAATAAAGTCCAAATCATAATAAATCAATCAATTCAATACTTAAAATAACCAATTTTGCAAATAACCATACTAAAATCATCCTTACTAAATAATTGCACTTAAACCCTTAATTCCTATATAAATTATGCAAATGTGGGGAAAATAATAATGAAATACACCATTAATAATCATATAACTATGGCCTTAACAACACCCCCACACTTAGCTTTTGTACGCCCTCGGACAAAACAATCAAAACTATAGCTCAACTTTCATGCAATCCACATAGATCTCTAACTCACGTAACAAAAGATACAACAACTATAGCAAACAATACCATCACGAGAGATAGATTCGATTGTATGTGTGACAAGCCCTTTTCAAATTTAACAAGCCTTTCAAAGAAATATCCTCTCAAAAATCCAATGATTATCCTAGACATAGGCAGTAATGGCTCCACTCAAAGCCTTCCCACGCACTCAGTAGGATAATCCCTACAAAGATATCATGCGGTTCTACTGGGTATAAGATCCATGATAACAAAGACTTCACTTTATTTTTACTCATCATTTCCAAAATTTCCAAATTTGACGCATATCGAGAATGAGCTTTTACCCATCATAGTAGAATAGGACATTTCGAGATAATCCTACCTACTCAAATCATAAGGTAGCTTCTCTAACTGGCCGTGAGCTTTTGGTCATCATAGTGGTATAGGACATACGTGGTATACCCTATCGCACTCAAATCATCGACCAGCTTCCGACAAACGTATTTATTATGATTGCTTATTCATTCTTTTCTTCAAGACATAAGTTACATCTCACTTATCACATTCGAACTTTATGATATTCACAGCACACGGTCTAACTAAGGTGTTACTATACTGACCTTCCTAAGATGAATCACTAAAACAATGAAAGGATATAGTTCAAAAATCTTGCTTCAACATCAAAGGCTTCCGTGAACGTGAAAAATGAATACTAGCTCCATGAAAGTAAAGACATGCTATAATTATCTCACTAAGTCACATACTATCATCGTTAGAAAACTACAACTAGCAAGCATTTAGTTTCAATCATATGCTCGAGATTCACAAAAATTTAAATTTCGTTGAAATTTAACATTCACTCATATTTCAAAGGATATAGCATAAAAACATACCCAATTTACCCCCCCACACTTAAATCACATTATGTCCTCAGAATGTGCAGAATGAAAGAAAAAGAAAACTTAGCTGGTTTCAATAAAGTTGGTTGTCGGATGAAAGTTGGCGGAGGTCGGGCCGGAGCATGAACGATATCGCTACAACTCGAATAGACAACATGGACATAAAAGCTTGTGAACCTGCTCAAAAGTATACGCCACACTCGACATACCATATAATCTCGGGTACACGGGTATATGAGCAACACATAACACAAAACACTTACAACAAGAGTAAAAGGAATAACCGGCAACGGCGCCACTTTTGTTGGAGGGATTTTGCATCATTAAACAAAAGAAAATTTATAAACCCTAACTACCATGCAAAACTAACTCCTAACCGGCCGAAGGATTCAGGAAGGGAACGCTCGTTGAGCAGCGAATCGGCGTTCGAGAGAAGGCAGAGATGGGGCAAACGGGCGTTCAGTATGGGTGAACGCTCGTTCAGAAGGCTTTTAGTATTTTTTTTAATTTTTTTATTTTAGAAAATATATAGAAACCGAAACTGGAAAAGAAACCTACCTACGAAAATTTTAAAAACAAGAAAAACACTAAGACGGTAAAAAAAACGTGTTGAAATCTTCTAGGGCCAAAATGGAGGGGAAAACAGTGGATTTTGACCTCGAAAACGCACTGAACGGCCTACGGCCTTTCACCACGTCGTCGGCGTCGGAATGAGCTTTCCGAATTGGGGTCCTGCGTTCCAAACGGACACTCGAGCCGAAAGTTATGGTCAAATTACTACTGCGTGCCCTAACGACCCCTTTTGACACAGAAAATTGTCCTAAATAGAATCCGACAACCGTTACCGACTCCCCGGCAACGGCGCCAAAAACTTGTAACGCTCATATCTCGGGCCTCATAAGTCGGAATGAAGTGATTCAAAATCCTGTAGAATCCTCTCTTCAAGCCCTACAAATCTTCTCTTGAGGTCGAGAGTCAAATCAGTGTATATCATATCAAGAACTGCATCGGAAGTTCGGCTGCTTGAAAGCTTCATTCCAAGCTTTATCTCCATCTTCCTTCCATTTCACTTCTCTTCCATGCAAAACCTCATCATTTAATCCTCTTGCATGCCAAAATATGTATCTATAACATAGGAAAATATACCAAAGCGTAACACAATCCCAAAATAACATAAAATCCCAATTTAAGCACATAAATCGTTACATTTTGCAATTAACCTATTAAAAACACTATTTACTCAATTAATCGATTATAAGCTCGATTTCTATGAAAAACATCCATATATGGGGAAATTGATGTAAAATATATCATTAAAAACACTACAAATTGACCCTGAACACGGCAAGGGGCGTTTTGGGAAGGAGGAGGTGGAAGAAAATTCTTTGGTAGAAGGTGAGGAGAAGGTGGAGAGATGATAGCTTTTGGGTGAAAGAGAAGAAGAAAGCGATATCGGACCCAAGAGCTATTCATTTTCACCTACCAAACAATCTCTCGGTTCAAGTACCTATCGATTCTAAAGTCGTTAATTGTTGGGCTTGTGACTAAATTTCCCACCACGACAAGGAAGGATCGTCAATTTCTATGGAGAATCTTTGGAAGGTTTGCACATGTTTGAATTATCCGACTCATTGATGGCCGTTTCTGAAGAAGCCAACTCTAACCGGCGAGGTACCGAGTCGGTTATACTATAAATGGCGAGCAAGGTCGTATCCCACGGGGAACTGAAATATCAAAGCCGGTATCGTTCTTAGTTTGGTAAACATGATCTTTGAAAAGGGTGATTTGTCGGATCACCGGTTGTAACAACTAAGTATACACAAAAGAAAAGAGTTTAAACTATATAAAAGAGATAGCCGAGCTATGATCCAATCTAATACTCACAAACCCTAGCTAGATCACGAAGTGTTCTTGACTTACCTAAGCGTTCTCGATGTCACTCGGCGGTGTCATTTCTAATTCGAGAATAGACATTATTTCAATAATCTACCCTCCTATGTCGGGTTCAACGATTACCGACCGGATTTAAGCCGACCTAACACGGTCTACGATCAATGAAACGCTCAACAAGTTGATATTAACCTCGCGCACGAAACCGAATCGAACAACTCGATCGGTTTCTGGTGGTGATCCTAGAATGCCGGTTCCCGTATCCTCTCGCAAAATACATATATAAAGACGATACGTGAAATACGATTATCGAGTCGCGAATTCAACAACCGTGGTTAAGAATAAGTTCTAGAACAACTATAACATCGAGAATATGCAAATCAAATATCAAGAACACCAAAAGAACAAGCTAGGGTTCGATTTCGAAGATTATCGCATAACTCGACTACCGGGAAATTAGCTACTCATTATACTAATCAAAGTGCAAGAAATCAAACAAGCATCAAGATTAAAAGCTAGAAATCGAAATTACCGAAAAACGAGACGAAGAACACTGGAAATGAAAACGAAATCCAAACTGAAATAGCAATAGTCTAGTAGCATCAATCTTCAAATTACACAAAATAAACCTAATTTAAGCTAAATATTTACATAATCTAAATTAAACTAAAAAAGGTGAAAAGCTGTGGAAAAATATAAATGAGATGGAGCTATATATATTTTTGGAAATTTGCTGCTGATATATATATATATATATATATATATATATATATATATATATATATATATATATATATATATATATATATATATATATATAGTAGACTCTCGATAAAATAATACTCGATAAAGTAATAAATTTACATTCCGACTTGGGCTGAATAGCTAAAGTAATAATTTGATAAAGGCATTAAGTAATATAAAATTTTAGCGCATATAGGTCCCAACTGATATATAAAGTAATAATATCCTATTTTTTAATAATTAAGAGTGCCTTAGTGAAATATATATTAAGTCATCATTGTCTTTGCTTTGTATGAAAATTTATATCCATTTGAATCTCATCCCTCACTTTTTGCAAAGCATTATGAAGTTGTGAGTGCTTCTATCATATTGTAGGAGAAAATCACTAAGTTTGAGATGAAAATCATCTTATTAAAATAGGAAATTACACCATTTACATATTAAATGACTTTGAGAATAAAAGGTTTTACAATTGATTATACTTTAACAACTTATACAATAAATGACTTTGAGAATAGAAAATGTTTTACAATTGATTATACTCTGTATATAGAATTTGAATTTTGAAATTCAACAAAATTCAATAAAATTATATTTTATTATTATACATGTAAAATAATAAATTATTACTTTATCAATTAAATAATATTTCGATAATATAATATTTTTTATTTGCCCAACGTTATTACTTTTATAGAGAGTCTATCATATATATATATATATATATATATATATATATATATATATATATATATATATATATATATATATATATCTTTGGAAAGTTTTTGCTCCTCCCTTTATATATGAAAACAAACAAAGTCGGCTGCAGCTCCCTCTCTCTCATCATAACACGTGAAATTGGAAATTGAGTTGTGTCGGACATTTGACTTGCAAAACAGTCATGCCATTTCCGACATGAAAAATCGAGAGTAAGCGTAGGTTCTTACGTTTAAGCGTAGCGAATTCACATATCCTCTCGACACAAACTCATAGATGTAACGTTGGTTCCTTACGTTTTAAACGTGAGGATCTTTACGTGATCCTTACGCTTAAACGTAAGGAACCCACGCTTAAACGTAGGGTATTCCAATAAATTAGGAAGTTACAATAAATGTCTATTTCTCACGTTAAAGCGTAGGTTAGAACGCATTTCTCTACGTTTAAACGTATTGTTTCTACGTTTACAAAGCAATTATCTACGTTTGGAAGTGGTAGATGGCAATTAATGTTGTTGTAGTTACTTGTTCCAATTATCTACGTTTGGAACGCATTCCTTCAGAGTCTTTCATGTTAATATAAATTTTCTAACCACTTCTTCATCTTTCAAGTCCATTTCTTCATCATTCAAGTGCTCAAATGGGTAAGTTTTTGCTATGTAATTTGTCTTAATTCAAGTGCTCAATGTGATTATGTTATTTATGCTAGTAATGAAATGTACTTAAACGAAATGTGTGTTTTTAGTAGGTTGTTTATGTAATGTTTATACATTTAAGTAGTGTGTTTAAGTCTTTTCTTAGTGTTATTGTTTAGAGTTTAATTACTAGGGTTTAGTGTAAGTAATGATATGTATTTAACCGAAATGTGTGTTTTAAGTAGTGATTATGTTATTTATATTGTAGTAATGATATGTATTTATCGAAATGTGTGTTTTAAGTAGTGATTATGTTATTTATATTGTAGTAATGATATGTATTTAACCGAAATGTGTGTTTTAAGTAGGTTGTTTATGTAATGTTTATACATCTAAGTAGTGTGTTTAAGTCTTTGGTGTTGTTCGATTGTAGTAAACTTTGGTATTGTTGATTTGGTATTGTAGTTTTGAGAAGTTGGGAAATTTGTTGTTGGTAGTAATGGAATTGTCCATATTGATGGTTTGATCGTGCATAAGAGTGTTGTTCCTACCCAAAATGAGTGCTTGAAAATGGCTGCATTTGAGACCATTGTTATTGAAATATTGATCACACTTAAACTTAGAGTGAAAGAGTTTTAAGTGTTAAAAGTCTTTGTTTCCTTGTTTGAAACATCTTAAAGGGGGAAAATAGTCTTTGTTTCCTTGTTGGGGTTTAATTAGTAGGGTTTAGTGTAAGTATATTTTGTTTTCTATTTGTGATAAATTTGCTTAGGTAGGGTTTTGAATTACTATATTGAATGTCTATAATGCATTTTAAGTTGTTATCTAAGTTGATATTGAATGATTTAATAATGACTTGAATTTTAAAAAAAAACAGATAATCGCAACACTATGATTGTTGTCTCGTTCAACGAAGAATTTACGTACGATCCTCTCTATAACCGGTGGAATCATGTAAATGGATTGATGTTCTCATTATTTGTCCGAAAGAACATAAGATTGAATGCGTTGTTGGATAAATTGCATGTGAGGCTTGGTATTAATCGGTCTGATTCAAAGCTCGGCGTAAAAGTTTTGTTTACTTATGCTAGTGTGGGGAATATACCACCTGATGATATCTTAGACGACGAGACACTAAATGGTTACATCAAGCGGTCTCACGATAGTAAAATGTAATTTTTGCGTGAATGCTACACTAGTGGAGGCAAACAATGAACCGATATTTGAGGATGATGGCATTGATTTAAATCAAGATTGCAATGCCCCGGATGATAACAATAATTCGGATTATAGTCTTGGTAATTTCTTCTCCGGTACAAGAACACTCAGATCCAAATTTTAATCCTTTCGAGCAACATAATGTGTGTAGTGGGTTTGAAAACCATGTTTCTACACAAAGGCTTGGTGAAGCTTCGGACCAACAGTTTTAGTATCAACCAGTCAGACCAAGTCATAATCTTTCAAATCAACCTTCAAGTAGTCATGTTCGTGTTGAAATGGTTGGTGAATACACTGCTCTGTTTGAATTCGGTCCTCCAAGTTATAATGTTATAAATAGACAATCACATAATCCGTTTCAAGATCCTCCTAACCAACCTTCAAGTAGTCGTGCTCAACCTATCCAACGGACCATATAATTTGTTTGGTGGATCGGTCCACTAGTTTTTGGCTTCTCGCGTTTGCACCTCATATTCAAACCGATCAAGCGGGCGGGAAATAATCAGGTGCCAATGCTAGGGCAAGTGTCACGAGAAGATTATTCATGGAGGATTCCCACATTTGAAGATGATGATTTACCGCAGTGTCTATCTACCGTACGTTACATATGAATGGCGTGAGCGAATTATTCATTAGGAAGAAATATGATTCAAAGAAGATTTTAATTTGAAAATAAAAATCGTATGCGGTTGCCAATAATTTTTAGATGAGCTTGGGTAGGTCGGACACACGTTGCTTGTATTACACATGTCTAAACGATACATGCAAATGGCATGTAAGGGCGAAAAGGGTGAAGACGAATACAAATGTCTCACATACATTTGAGATCACAACGTTGAATGATGTGCATACTTGTGCCTCTCAGAATGCGGATAATGACAATCGACAAGCAACACCTATTGTTATTGCGAGTCTGCTAAGTCAGAAAATGGAAGAACTCGGCAATGAGTATAAACCCAGACATATTATGGAGGACATGCTCACAACTTACAGTGTACAGTTGACTTATGACCAAGCATACCGAGCTCACGAGATGATGAGAATGCTGGTTAGAGGTTCACCGACGGAGTGTTACAATGCGTTACCCTCGCACACATGGATGGTGCGTGAGGCCAATGCACGAGGACCTATGTTGACTTCGGTTTGATAATCCGGGAAGGTTCGGTAGTTGTTTCATGGCTTTGGGAGCAAGTCGCCGTGGGTTCAAGTATTGTCGACCTATTTTGTGTGTGGGCGCCACTCATCTAAAAACCCGTTTCTCGGGGCAACTATTTATTGATGTTCTTTGTAGATGCCGGTGACCACCTATTCCCCAGCAGCCTTCGGTATTCTTTGAAAAAGAATGCAACATTCATGGGGTATTTCATGAGACAATTGAGGGTGGCCATTGGAGGTATCCATCTTTGAAAATTTGAGCTTTATATCCGGATGGACACAAGGCTATTAGAAATGCGGTTGGTCGGGTATTTCCCAATGCATATCACGGAGTTTGCTATCATCATTTAAAGGGCAATCTAACAAAAAAATGGAAGGATTACGCTTTTGTGAAGACACATTCTATCAAACAGCCTATGCATTCTCGGAGGCCGAATTTCTCGAAGAAATGCATGCCTGATCAAGGCACAATGTCTTGGCACATATCTAAAACTAGAAGAAATAGGTGTTGAGCGGTGGCGCGTGCCAAATTTCCTGGGAAAGATACGCCTTAATGACAAGCAATTCTGTTTGAAAGTTTCAATTGTGCGATTAGAGGAGCTCGTCGTTGCTCTGTTCTAGCCTCTTGGAATTCATTAGAGCTACACTGCAGAGATGGTATAATGATAGACGGCGGAAGGCGCTTGATTGTGCATTGTGTTAGCACCGGAGATCGATACAATAGTGGCTTGAATATTCTTTGCTAGAAGGAAGTTGTGGTTAATCCTATTAACCCCGATGAGTTTGAGGTTCATGGAAATAACTTGCTTCATGGGGTGGTAAATCTCGAGAGAGGAAGTGTTATTGTGGTTATTTTGAGAAAATGGAAATACCATGTCACGTATGCTATAACACCCGCAACAACACAGAATTAGTCCACCCAAACTCATTCACGGTATTATAGAAGTTGAATGTTTCAAAGAGATTTATATGGGTAGCATATATCCAGTTCTAACAGGAGGATTGGGATGTTCCGAGGCGGTAAGAAACATGAAAGTCGGAGTGCCTAATATGAGATATGCTTTGATGCCGGTGGAGCTCAAGAAGAGGTAGAATTAATACAACTAGAATCCTTCCGAACGGGAACATCCAGGCCATCGGAATGTATGTAATAATTGCAAACATCCAGGACATAATGAGCCGATTACGCATAATACCGGTAGGAAGTCATTGTTTTTGTTATGGTGATATTAGAATGGATCGTTATTGTGTAACGTATTAATAGAATGTAGTATTTTATTAATGGATTGTAGTAATGATTGTATTCGATTATTAATCGGAATCAAGTTTGTCTTATATTACACTACCTCGTAAAAAACTAATGATAATTATTACGGGGCTTACACAAGAAAAAGTAATGTAATCGTTGGCTTACATACTGGGCTTTACAAACATAAAAACAAAGAGTAATGATACATTGAGATAACAATAAGATGACGCTTAAATAAACTAAGGGTGATCATTAAATACGATAGGATGGCGCCTAAATAAATGATCTTCAATATTTAGTAATCACCACATTAAACACGACGTGATTTTCTATAGGTTGATCAATGACTTCAAAGCAAAGATTCATCTCCCGCATTTAGGTCATTGTCCATAATGAAATCATTCAACCCGCTTAAACGAACTTTTGATTTACCATATAGACAATTCTAGCAGGCCATGATTCCCTGTGGCAATTCGTGATTCTACGGTCTTGTTTAAGCAACATGTCGTTTGTTCTAGCAAATTCCTTTGGAATATTCTACAAATCACAAACAAATTTAAATACTGTTTCAAAATGAGGGAAAAAGATCAAACAAGAAAACAACTAAAAATATTTTAAATATCTCACCACATAATAACAACCATGTGAAAATACCCAGTTTGGCAGCGTCGTCTGAAAATGGGGATTTTGGTTACATGCACCTGCATCATCATCTGCATCATCTTCTTCACTCTCGGACTCAGAAAAAGTCTTCTCACAATAAGTGTGATCCATCACAATAATGTCGAAAGTGAAACCCCCCATGTGTTCAAACACTATAAACTCCCTCTCATTCAAGTAATGAGCCACAACATACTCCTCCCAACCTTCCCCAAAGAAAGCGAAGAATTCCATTGTGCGTGGCTCCAACCTCACTTCCCATGTCCCTAATCGGCTTTTGAGAACAACCCTATCTAGGTTCCTCAACGTGTCATTCAACCTATTAACATTATGATGGAGGTAGTGTCTATGAAAAAGAAACATTTCACGTTTGTTCAATCATAATACAAGTGATATAAATGTTAGTTAATTAATAATGACATACCAAACTTGTTGCGTAAACCGCCATCAAGAACTTAAAAAAGCGATCATTATCCATTTGCTTCAGTGCAGATTATAAACAAAAAGGTGAGCCAGAAGTGGTTAGTTTAAATTGACTACTTGAATGATGAAGAAATGGACTTGAAAGATGAAGTGGTTAGAAAATTCAGATGAACTTAAAGAGTTTGAAGAAATGAGAGAAATGGCTCGTGACTTGTACAACAACAATAATTGCCATGTACCACTTCCAACACTAGTACTTGCATTCCCTATGTTTGGGCGTAGAGAATGTTGCATTCCTACGTTAGAGCGTAGGTTCTCTACGTTCAAGCGGAGAGAATGTTGCACCATACATTTGGACTAGGTTCTCTACGTTCCGGCGTAGAGAATGTTGCATTCCCTACATTTGGACGTACATTCTCTATGTTTGGACGTAGAAATTCACATTGAATGTTGCATTTTAAGTTGAGTTGTTTTTAAGCAGATTGAATACTCATCAAAACACCAAAACAACATACACCCAAAATATAAATGGCTACCAACATACAACAAAATACCAAAAATAACATACACCAAAATTCCTACACAAAGTTTGTCAAAACAACATACACAAAAATACCTATATATCTACTATTTGATTAAATAGCTGCACACAAAGTTTCTTTCTTAGCAACGGCATATTGTCATGATGGCTCGGATTAAACCTTTAGTTTGTGCATCAAATGCTCAATGAACTTGACCGTGTATACCCCACAATCACCCTTTGTATAATATGAATAGTGTAAGAATAGTGTAAATTTGTATAATATAATAAATAGTTTGAAGTTTATAACACTTACGGAATTGGCATTTGTGAGTACGAATTCAGGTTTTACTACTCACGACATCAAAATGAGGCTTCTCCGGATCAACCATTTGTGGGAGTTGGCGTAGATGAGCATCCGTCTCAACACTCTCTAAACGAAACACCACACGCTTTGATGTTTCTCTTCACATCACGCCTTATACGGCTTCCCCGGACAATCCCACACCCTAATCTTCCGGTGGGAATAGACACTTAGACGATTGCCCGGTGAGCATGACTAATGGACCAGGGAATGTATATCATGGTGTTTTCATCCCATTGCTTGGCGTACCGATCCACAAAGTCTGGAATGTCCGTTGTATCAAGCGGCTTTCCACGATCTACATGACGCCCAGCGCAAAAGGCGGCTAATTCAGGAGTATGCAATGGCGTATGCGGTTGAAAGCATCCTGGATGTGCTTCCATTTGCCGTTATATCGAGTCCAGATCGCATCAACATGCTATACGCATGCAAAAATAAGTTAGAGATAATGAAATCGAAATATGAAAATTTGAAATATGAAAATGAAGTCACAAGAATATACTTCTCGGTCCAACTCTTTAAGAGGGTCATGGAGGCGTGTGAACCACGCGCCTTGCCCATCGGTTACGTAAAGGCGGAAACCATTGCGTGCCCCATCGGAATCTCAATTGGGGCGGATGTTCTTGTTGGTACCACGTTGTGAAATTGTTTTCCACTCGTCCGAAACTTTTTCAGCGGTGTCCATCTCACAACGTTATCACCGGCCGGTGACTATGTGAGACCCATCATTTAAATACCGTGGTCGGGCTAGTAGTCGACGGGTGCGTCAATCTTCATCAATTGCATCATCCCGCCTTTCTTTTACCCAATTGTACAACACTTGGACCACCAATTAAACAAATTTCAATACATGATCAAGTTAGATAGTTTTTCACAATATAATTTATAGTTTGAAATTAAAAATCAAATAACTTACTATAATCCATCTCGAGGCTCCACAATCCGATGTGTGGTGAGTCGTAGCCTCGGGAGGGAGGCGTAGCCTCGGGAGGGAGTGTTGAGAGACAAATTAATAATCATTATTACGACATTTTACCCCAATATTGATACCAACTTTGAGCATTATTGTACCAATTTAAGTCAATAATTACTTAATTTTATCCAAATATATAAATAGTGATTATTATATAAATTATCGTATTTTATAAGTTTTGTACGGTTTAATAACCGGAGTAAATCAATGTAGATTTACGGGTATTTGTGATATTTTATTGTAGATTTATGATAAACCAAGACCCGAGTAACGACATTTTAAAGTATAATCATATCTTTGGAAGGATATAGAAAGTGTCACTAAGTCAAGTGGTCAGTGGCTAATCGATTCGATTTAATGGAAATCGAAAATATCTTCGACAAACAAATGGCCCATCAAAGCGACATTTTCGAAGAAGAATCCTTCATAAAAGTTGTAGATCTTCAAATAAGCTTTCCAACGCACTTTGAATCACGAGCGAGAATTTTGCCTGGATCAAGAAAGCTTGATTGAGTCGACCCCCAAACAGTGATCAAGGCTTTCAAAATATCACGTAAAAATATGTTTTGAGGCCTAAAAATATGTATTTTGAAGGATGGAAGAATATACCACAAGCTTACAAGTTCAATGGTCGGTTTTCCTACGTGCTTATCTAACAGTAAAATATCTTGACGAATATGCGACCCAACTTAGAGGCATTTTCAGAGGAAGAGTCCTTAATGAAAGTTTTATATCTTCAAAAGAGCTTTCCAACGGATTTTGAATCATGTCAATCGGAGTCTACAACTCAAGTTATGGGCATTATACAGCAAAACTCAAAGCTCGAACTAACCTTTAACTTCAGTTGAACAACCAAAATCCTATAAATAGGCCCCTTTCTCCACCACTTTCCTTTGTTCATTCTCTTCTCATCTCCTTCTCCTCTTCTTCCATCCCCTCTTCTCCCCTTCCCTTCGCCCCTCTCCTCTTCTTCCATCTCATTTCTTCTCTTCTTCTTGTTGTTTTTATTTTGAGCCCATATATATATATATATATATATATATATATATATATATATGTATGTATGTATATGTTTTTTTTTAAATAAAGTAGTTATAGTACCGTTGTAATGGCGAATAATTATGAAGATTGTTAAAAGCAGAAGCTTTGTTATACTACATCCAGTGGAAACGACCCGATTCAAATGATTGTAATCGGTAATATATTCTAATATTATTATGTTTACTATTTCTATTTCTATTTATATACTATATATGTTAATTATGTTAAGCTAAAAATATATCTAGCCAAGATATGAATCAATTAGTTAATCTTTTTGGTAAAATGAATGATCGACTCTGGTAATAATGATTAAAACCAATTATAATGAATCTCTTTCTATTTTGCACTTAATGAAAGTAAAAATTGAATTAAATACTCGATTTTACTAAAGCGTAATCTAATGAATTGACAACTCGCGATTAGAATCACGAGATCGTAATAGAAAGACCGGAGGTAAAATTGGCGAGTGAAAGCGTGACAAGCGGAATCCGATTTCCTACCGAAGTGATTTGTCTTGGGAGAGATAAATCTTATTAAAATTGTGCTCACGATATTATTACGTTAAAATTACATTTAATGAATCAATCTTAAAATTGGCGAATGACAAAGCGGGAGTGACCCGTACTTAAGATGACATTGAATGAGAGGACTAGGCGTATGACAATTTCATACCATTTCGTGTGAGGAGGAGTTGTCTAGCTTAGAGTACACCGGTTCATATATAATTGACCTCATTGCATCAAGGAAAAGATCATCTCATCCAATTCTACTAAAAAAGATATTGATTCGATAAAGTATTCTTGGCTAGATCCAAAAATATATATATTATCTATTTTTATATTTTTATATTTATTTCTTGCTTTACTAACAATCTAACTAATCTAACTATCTAACCCGAGGAAAATGGTAAAAAGCTGCGACTTAGGTCGAGTTAATAATAAGCTTCTTGGTATTTAACCACACTTTGAATTATGCCTTCATTTCACACGAGGATACGACACGACTCACCAGACTAGCACTACAATTTGACCGGTACATGCGCCGGTAGGATTGATAGCCTAGAAAAAGTCCGTCGACTTTTCTGGCGCCGTTGCCGGGAAGCGGCTAATTCATTGTGTCTATGGTTACTACTTGTATTAGCTCAAAATTCTAGGATAAGTCAACACTCTTCTTATCACATTTCTATTTTTATTTTCCGTTGGTATCTACCTTCTTTTAGTTACCAATTTTCTTCTATTACCAATTTAAAGTTATTTTCTATTTTCCGATAGTAGAAATAAGCATGATTCGTTTATTTTTTTGGTACCTACCTATTGGTAAGATACCAATTTTAAAATTAAATAAAAAATAATAATAAT